>ML781910.1:321269-375924 GCA_009831015.1 Picea engelmannii | reverse complement strand
TGGGTTAACCCTAAAATAAGGAAAGTGGGCCAAGTGACCTAGAAGATGTTTTTAAGGAAGCTACTTGGAGAGTATAAATAAGAGGCAAGGCTCTCTCATTTTAATTACACTTGAGAATATTGAATATATATAGTTGTATGAGGCAAACAAGGATATATAAGCCTAATTTCTGAGGGAAGGTGAAGAAAAGAAGGCCGAAATGCGAGGAAGGATAAATTCTTTTGATGGTGCTTTCTAAGGTATGTTATTTACAGGTCATCTCACCATTTTCGATATAACCTGTTTTCTATATTGATTCAGACCATTAAATTGCTATGAAATTGAGAAAACATACCCAAGTATATGTGGTAAAAAATTAATCTTGTGGGTCGTTGTATTTTGGGAGTTACACTCCGTGGAAAACAAGGTTTGTGGCTAGTCCTGAACTAGTCAAAAACAGGTGTTTCAGGTAAAGACGTCATAACTTCTTCATAACATATCCAAATTCAGTGAGACCAATTGTTTTGGTTAGGGTATAGTCAGTAGTATTCTTTGTAATAGTTTCAGATCAATTAAATGAATATTTCATGCAGGGAATGCTCTACAATGTCGCTCTCTAGAATAACCTAGAATTCAGCAAGGTATGCCATTTTTGGTATAACTCCTTTTATGAGAGGTTCCAAGTAGTGAAACATGAAGTAATTCCATAAAAACCACTGGCGAACACTGTGTATCAATTTCATATATTTATACATTACGGGTTCAAAGTTATGATTACTTCAAGTTAGGGTTGTTGACTATTCCAAAACTAGGCATGTGAGAGTAAAGAAAAGTTTGATGAAAATGATAGTCTCTTGTTGTTAAAGTTAAGGAAGGTTTGCAGGAATGTGATCATATACACCAGGTCTATTACAGAGCTACAAATCAGATTTGAATGATGAAATTGATGAGGGATTTTGGTTGAGGTACATGTGTAGTACATGGTTCAGACAAGTAGTTGATGAGTTGGCACATACATGAGGTGTATAGTTGATGATGTTGGTACATATTGATGATTCATAGTTGATGAGTAGTTTACACATGATTGGTACATACTTGTTACATGGTTGGATTCACTTGTTTATGGTACAGGTTGATTACAGGTTGTTTGGTGTAGGTTGGTGCACGGTTGATGCACTTGTTTATGGTACAGGTTGATTACGGGTTGAGGTACAGGTTGATGCATGGTTTAGATTTATTGGTACATGTTTACAATGGTATATCTCACAGTGATAGTGTGACAGTGGTTCCATCATTCTACTTCTACTTTAGGGTGGCAGGACGGGGCAAGGACAGGTGGTTGTAGCCACCTTCTGGTTGTAGCCTGAGAAACTAGGGGGTTGGAGAATCCTTCTAGATGCAGCTAGAAAACAAAGGAAGATGATGCTTCCAATGAATGTAATTCTTCAAGACATATAATAAAAATCATTCTGTGATTTTCTCCCGATTTGGGTTTCCACGTAAAACACTGGTGTACTATGTATGTGTGTGATTGTTTATTTCTCACTGCTCATTATTGGATAATAATTCTACATTCATATAAAATTTGAAGAAAAAGGATTATAATTACGCTATTACTGATTCACCCCCCCTCTTAGTAATCCAACAAAACCAACATTCCAAACTCATGAAGGCCATTACGAATATTTGGTCATGCCTTTTGGCCTTACAAATGCACCTTCCACATTCCAAGGGTTGATGAATTCCATTTTCAAGCCCTTCCTTCAAAAATTTGTGTTAGTATTTTTTGATGATATACTAATCTATAGAAAGTCTTGGGAGGATCATGTGCGACATGTTGAAAAGGTGCTTCAACTACTAAAGGAGCAACAACTATATGCCAAACCATCCAAATGTTTCTTTGGAGTGAAGGAGGTAGAGAATTTGGGTCATATTGTATATCATGAAGGTGTCAAGGTAGACCCTAACAAGATTAAGGCCATGATGGACTAGCCAATTCCCAAAACATTGAAGAATCTTAGAGGATTTTTGGGTTTGACAGGTTACTACCGCAAGTGTGTTCGACACTATGGAAGAATATCAAAACCTTTAACTACACTAACTAAGAAGGATGCATTTTCATGGACTCTAGAGGCAGCTAAATATTTTGAACAACTTAAAGAGGTGATGTGCAAATCTCATGTCTTGACCACTCCAGACTTCACAAAAACCTTTTTTTTGGAATGTGATGCCTTGGGAAATCAAATTGGTGCTGTCCTAATGCAAGAAGGAAGGCCCCTGGATTTTGAAAGTTGACCACTCAAGGGAAAGGACTTACACAAACCCATTTATGAGAAGGAAATGATGGCAATACTACATGCATTGAAGAAATGGCATCCTTACCTAATAGGTAGGCACTTCAAGGTCAAAATAGATCATGATAGTCTTAAATACTTCTTGGAAGAAAGACTATCTTCAGAAGAACAAAAAAAATGGCTAACGAAGATATTGGGTTATGATTTTGAAATCGATTATAAAAAAGGGAAGCAAAATATTGTGGCAGATGCACTCTCAAGGAAGGATGAAGATGTTGAGGCCTTTCTCTGTGCTATCTCGATCATCCAACCCGATTGGATAATAGAACCAAGGGATGAATGGAAGAATGACAAAAAAGTGTGGACTCTCATTCAAAGGTTGCAGCAGGATTCTAATACATCAGATACATTTACATGGAAAAATGATTCACTATGGTGCAAAGATCGGTTATATTTATGTAAGAATTCCCAAATCAAACAAAAGGTACTATTGGAAATGCACACCTCTCTAGTAGGAGGGAAATCGAGATTTTTAAAAACCTACCATAGGGCCAAGAAGGAATTTTTTTGGGATGGCCTTAAAACCGATGTTCAAAGGTTTGTGGCAGAATGTTTGGTTTTCCAAAAAAATAAGGTGGAAACAATTAAGACCCTAGGTATTTTACAACCATTAGCCATCCGAAGTTAGCACTGGGAGGAGGTTTCCATGGATTTCATCACAGGGTTACCGAAGTTTGAAGGAAAGAGTGTCATCATGGTGATTGTTGATAGACTGACCAAGTACGCACACTTTTGTGCACTCTCTCATCGCTTCAAAGCCAATACAGTTGCCACCGCATTCATGGAGATAGTTCAAAAGCTACATGGAAGCCCAAAGATTATTGTAAGTGCAAGAGATCCCATCTTCACTAGACATTTTTGGACATAATTATTTTCTTGTTTGGGTACTCAATTTGCTCATAGCTCATCCTATAATCCTCAATCTGATGGAAAAACTGAGATAGTGAACAAATTTCATGAAGGATACCTTCGTTGCTTTGTCTCTGATAAACAAACACAATGGTTCAAATGGTTACCCTTGGTAGAATGGTGGTATAACACTTCCTTTCATACTACAAAAAAAATGACACCATTTATGGAACTCTATGGATACCACCCTCCTTCCATCACTTCTTCTCTAAAATAAAAATCTAAGGTTCAAGCAGTGGAATATCACATCGAGCATCAACAACAAGTTCTCCAAATATTAAGGGACAACCTGCCCATGGCACAAAATCGCATGAAACGCCAAGCAGATCAACATCGTAGTGAAATAAGTTTTGAAGTAGGGGATTAGGTGTTTTTAAGACTGCAACCATACAAACAAATGTCCCTCAAGCAATCCAAGAAGGATAATAAATTATCACCAAAGTACTATGGCCGTTGTAAGGTGTTGCAAAAGATTGGTACTATGGCATACAAATTGGAGTTGCCTGCATCTTCATGAGTACACCCAGTTTTCCATATTTCATGCTTAAAGAAGGTTATAGGTGACAAGATCCTAGTTCAAACTATATTGCCATAACTTGACGAGGAAGGAAAAATCATATTGGATCCTGAAGCCATTACTGACACAAGAATTCACCAGCTGAGGAATAGATCCATTTCAGAGTATCTCATTAAATGGAGGAAACTACAGGCTGAAGATTCCACTTGGGAAGATGAGTCTTTTATACATAAGCATTCATAGTTGCTCAAGTGTTGCAGACAACACTTGTCTCAAGGGGAGGGGCATGTTAAGCCCTAAATAGTGGCTCAGTACCCCTTAATTGGGGCATATTGCATTAGTAATGTTATTTTATTTATGTTGGCTTTATTCCATTAGTTGTAATTATACCTCCTAGTATCCTATATATACCAAGGAGACATTTTCATTTGGAATCATCTTGTAATTGAACATTTATGTGGGCATAAGGAGGTTTCCCCCTTGAAGAGGCTTATTATCTGAATTTCTCTCTTTTTCAAGGCGTTGAGTACTTATTATGAGGTTTTTATATGCTATATTGATATTTGGTTCCTAACACAATTGATATAGGCTCAAAATCGACTTGCAACCTTGTTTTGACAGAAAATAATGGAAATATGATAGCACGAAGAATCAACATGGAGAATATAAGTTGTCCGAGCCAGAGTTTCCAATGGAAAATTGATCACCCGATATTGTAAAACAATGTAAAATCAATACTAAAGATATCTAAGGAAGAAAAATAAGATCACAAATATCCTGACTTCCTGAAGAGATTCAACGTAACTAAATAATGGGAACATTATCTTGATGAAGAAAAACCACTAGAATGGATGGATTCTAAAATAAAAACTAAAGAATTCAACATATCAAATGACGATCGACCAAAAATGGCATGAGTAGGCTACTATTGGACAAAGAAGGAAACAACCGACATAGTAGACTTACTCAAAGAATATCAAGTAATATTTTCATAAGACTATAAAGATATAAAAAGACTTATATAATAAATGGGAGAGATCAAAATTGAACTCATTCCAGGAGAAAAGCCAATCAAAAAGTGGCCTTACAAATTAGCTCACAAATACAAGCCCATTGTTGGGAAGGAAATCGAAGGAATGTTATCAGTAGACATAAAAAATCCAAATGAAAAATTTGAATGGGCAAGTCATATGGTGGTTCAACAGAAGAAGCACAACCATAAGAAGTTAATAATTTGCGTCGAATTTAGAGGTCTCAACAAACTAACTTTAATGGATCTGTTTCCCACTCTGTTCGCAAAAGAAATATTTAATGAAGTTGCAGGTCACAAATGTTGTTCATTTATAGATGGATACTCAAGATATAATGAAGTACCAATATCCAAAGAGGATCAACTAAAGACAACATTTTTCTCTAAATTTGGCTCCCTCACCTACATGTTATTTCCATTTGGACTATCGAATGCCCCAATAGTTTTCTTAAGAATAGTAGTCAAAGCATTCCAAGAGTATATATTAAAAGAAACGGTTGTTTACTTTGGTGACTGGAAAATATATATCTTATTCAAAAACCATATACAATGGCTCAGAGTGATGCTTGAACGATGTAGACAAATCCAACTATCTCTCAACATAAATAAGTGCATCTTTGCCACACCAAATGACATTCTGTTAGGCCATGTGGTATGCAAAGACGGTGTAAAAGTTGACATGTAAAAGATCAAAATTATCCTCGACTTGAGGTGACCTATAAATAAAAAACAAATTAAAATCTTCATTGGACACATGGGATACTACATAAAATTTATATGCCATTATTCAGATATCACATTCCCAATGGATGAGCTTCTCTGGAAATAAATCGTTCTTATATGGAGTCAATACTATTAGGAATCATTTGAATTCTTAAAGAAGAAACTAGTTGAAGCCCCCATATTAAAATTTCCCAACTAGTTGATAAGGTTTCATGTCCATGTCGATGCTTCGAATGTTGTTGTCACATCGGTTCTAGTGCAACCAAACGACGACATAGTCAACCACCCAAAATGCATATGCTAGTTGAAAATTGAAGAAAGAAGAAAGGAACTATCCGACCATGAAAAGGGAAGATTTCTTTTTTACATTACCTATTCATCAACCCTTTCACATTCTTTATAGATCATAAGGCATTAAACTATTTAGTAAATAAACCGGTTCACCAAGGAAATATTTGTCGTTGGTTGATATTATTCCAGCAATTTGAATTCAACATAATCATTCGACCAAGGAAAAAGAATGTCTGACCCGACTATCTATATTGAATTGAAACAAGATAGGACCCGATAGGAATAGATGATGACCTCCTAGACACACATCTATTTCGAGTCGAAGCTCCCCCAAAAGATACGGAGGATATAGAAAACGTTTTGGAATACAGAAAGGATCCACAGGATTTTATGAAAAATAAAAATAAGGTGATATCCCTAAAAGAAACATCATTCACCCTTATAAATGGATATCTATACAAAATGGGACCCTATGATATCATAAGGATATGCACTCTTGAGAATGAAAAATAAGAAATTATTAATGAGGCCCATGCAGGAGAAGCTAGCGGCCACTTCTAGGTCGACACGACAACTCGAAAGATACTTTAGGTAGGTCTGTGGTGGTTGAATTTACATAAAGACTTTCTGGATCATGTTAAGAAGTGTGATAGTTGTCAAAGTTTTGGGTGACCTCTATTGAAGAATGAAATGCCACTAAGCTCAATGAACTCCAATCAAGAATTTGAAATATTGGTTGTCGTATTTGTTGGCCCTTTTCCTGAGAGAGAAAAAATAATCAATGTGAAATATATTATTATTGCAGTAGAATGCGTGACCAAATGGGAAGAAGATGAACTAGTTGAGTCATGCACCAAATAATTTGCGACAAACTTCATTTATGATAACATAATCAAAAGGTTTGGGTGTCCTTTAACACTAATCAATGACCATGGAACACACTTCGTAAATGAAACAATCCAAGTCCTACTAAAGACGTTTTTGGTCGATCATAGATGAACAACAACATATCACCCCCAAGAAAATGTGGTGGTCGAATCATTTAATAAAACACAACATAAAGGACTCACCAAAATATGTGGCATAAAAAAAAATGTCTAGGATGATAAAATTCTTGCAGTATTATGGGTATATAGATCTACTTATAAACAATCAACCAGAAAGACCCCTTCAATTTAGTCTATGGGTAAGAAGTCATTATTCCATTACACTTTTGGTCCAACTCCAACAAGGTAGCAGTTGTGGCTAAATTCGACCAAGGAAGAAGGATGAACAACAGACTGTAGCAATTCAATAATATAGAAGAAGGAATATTAATTGCAATGCACCATCAGGAAGTACAAAAACAACAAAAAAATCACGAAATGATATTCATTTAAAGAAAAAGGACACAAAAAATGGAGATATGGCTTTGTTAGATGGCAGTGGAATAAAAGAAAAACCAAGAAATATAGAGACAACATGGCCTTACGTTGTCGAAGAAATTCGACCAAACAAAGAAGTTCAACTTCGAACCTTATTAGGGTATCCATTCAAGAAAGTAATTAATGGAGCCCATTCAAAAAACTATTATACATAGAATATGAGAATCCATATTGGGAAAATTAGCAGGAAAAATGGCAACAGAGACCGACCAGAGCTAGAAAGAAAAATCTAACAGTCTGGTCGAAATCAGAAAAATATGGACTAGCCATATCATTAAGGAAATAAATCCTACTTCTACTAATAAACCAAAGTAAGTTATACAAATCAGGTATAGAAATACAAGTATAAGAAACTACTAAAATAGAAAGATAAGTGTTAAAGAACTTTCAAAGCATCAAAGAAAATCAACTAAAAGTAGAATGGTGAGAGAAAGAAGCCACTGGTAGAGCCATATACTAAGAAAAATAAGACATGATCAATGCACCACTCCATCTCCTGAATTAAGAGAAATCCTCATGAAAATATAGTCAAGTGATCGAGACATATCCTAATCTAGAAAACATAGTTCGAGTGAGCATGGTTATCATAAAAACGCGGGGAAGTACAACAAAGCATGGGAGTAGACTAACTATCAAGAACATTGAATAAGTAGATCCGACAATAAAAAATACATCGACCCAAGAACAAAATTCGGTCGATCCATATACCAACCATGGATCAATAGAGGAGACAAACAAACACATGAAAACACTGCCCATGAAAAAATGACTCTAGAAAAGATAGTGCATTTAAGTCGCAGCAGGAAAGGACCAAGAAAACATGATAAAAACATTAATGACTGACGCGATGGAGAAGAAAATTTTGCAACCACTAACATGAAATCGACTCGACTCAACATGAATAACAATAAATTGGAAATTGACACTTTGTACGCCCGACGCGCCTCACATGAATTCCAGTTCAACATTCACATGGAAGGCTTCTAGCGTGAGCCCGCCAACTCTTCAAAAGTTATGGTTAATACCTGTACATTCATGGATCACTAGGCGAGGATAAACCATACCTCTCTTTAAGATCATAAATAGTTTTTTAGTATACAACAATGCAATAAATATCACATCAATAAGATTTGACTCAATAGCACATGACAATGTTCATCATTAAGCACACAATTCTATGCAAGTCCTTGATCCATTACCTTCAAGATCACATCAACCCACATCAATTACCTTCAAGATCATGAAACCAAAATCTATATATCAGAGCTAGAGGAAAGGAAAAAAAAAACCTTATACACATAGTTAAGTTTGTAACATCAACCATGGAGCTGATGAGCATAGAATATGATGACCCTCCTGAACTAGACCCTTAGAATGCAGAAGTTTCTTGGCCATCGTGATCACAAATGTCAAAATAAGATATTCACTCTCATGCAAAGGAAGGGGTGACCCCTTGTGGTTTCATCCACTTAATTCTCATCATAAGGGGAGAAATCGCGAACAATCTCTAAGATTGGAAGTCATAGTTCAGTTCATGTTACTTGGACAAAGCATGGAAAGAAAATGTTAAAAGATCATTTCAAGTAACATATTTTTGTAGGAAGAAAAGTTGACCATGGAATCATAATCAACGATGATGTCAAAACCAAGAATTCAAGGGAGTGAAAAGAGATACTAAAGAACGATTAGAAAGGTTACATAACTTGTTTAAGCATCAAAATATTTTGGCTAGAGTTTTGGGGAGATGTTGTAAGGGCTAGTTGACTCTGTCAACTACACTTGAAAGTCGACTAAGATATTGTTGGTCGACCATCGAAGTTGGAAGTATAGTTCGGTCAAAGTCTCTTTTAACCGACCAACCAAGGATGTTAAGTAGTTACAACTGCCTGGTAACTAAAAATGTAGGTATAAATAGACAATATTGTATGAGAAATGCTATCTCTATGACTAATATTATATATATTGTGTTGTATTAACATATCATATAATAAAGTGTTTTTCTTTGGGCTTCCACTACTTTGTGTATGTCTTTGTCTATATGTATGTGAATCTTTGCTTGTTTATGTGTTGAACTATTGGTAACATTCCCCTACTTTTCTGTAGATTACAACACCTGTCCAGTATTAAATACCATGCTCTGGGAGCTTGTTTGAGTCCATACAATGCTTTATTCAATATGTAAATATAGTCTTTATTTTTTGATAGTAGAAACCCTTCAGGCTATCGATATAGAATTCTTCTAATTCTAATTCCCCATTTAAAAAGGTTGATTTTACATCCATTTGATACACCTTGATTATTTTTGAACATGCATATGCTAATATCAATTTGATTTCATCCATCCTCACAAATGGGGAAAAGGTTTCTTCAAAATCTATACCTTCAATCTGAGTGTATCCTTTGCATAGTAACCTTGCTTTGTTTCTAGTTACATGTCCATTTTCATTCAATTTTTTTTGGAAAACCCACTATGTACCTATCACATTCTTGTTCTTCGGTCTTGGACCCAATTCCCATGTGTCATTCTTCTCTATCTGATCCAATTATTCATCCATAGTCTTGATCCAGTGTTCATCCTTGCTGACCTCTTTAAAACTACTTGGTTGAACTGTATATATCAATGCTAGGTGTTGTTGTTCTAGTGAAAGTATTATTCTCTAGGTTTCAAATCAAGAATATTTATTCTCAATAATCTGTTCTAGTGGATTATTTTTCTATATTCATCGGTTATATGTTTTGGGAGGTATTTGTTGGTCATCTTGCTCTTGTTCCACTTCTTCTTTCTCTTCTTCTACTTCTTCTTCATTAGATCTTCCCTATTATCCTGATCTTCTAAATCTTTGATTCTTACTTTACATTTCCATAAATATGTATTGTCAATCGTTACATTGATGCTTTCCACAATTCTGTTGAGTCTTGGACTGAAGAATTTATATGCTTTTTTTTTTCCTTGAATAGACAACTAGTATGCCCTTATCAACTCGAGAGTCAAATTTTCCTAGCCTGCCATCTTCTCTTTTGATATAACATTTACTTCCAAATACTCTGAAATGCTTCATATTTTTCGGTCTTCCTTTCCGTATCTCGTAGGGAGTCTTATCATTGTTTCTTCTGAGAATTCCTTAGCTCAATATGTGAACTATGGTTTGTGCCCAAATGATATCACTCAACTTAGAATCTTTCAACATGGTTTTGGTCATTTCCTACACTATTTTTTTCTTCCTTTCAAAAAATCCATTTTGCTAAGGTGTCCTGGCTACTGAGAACTGTCTCTTTATTGCATGCTCACAAAAAAATTCCATGAATTCCTTTGATGTAAATTATCCTCCATTGTCTGATCTCAAACACTTGATTCTCAAATCCATCTCAATCTCAACCATCTCTTTGTATATCTTGAAGTGTTCGAATGCCTCTGACTTATTTATCAGAAATCAAACTGCACTCATTCTTGTGTATTCATCAACCAATAGCATAAAATATTGTTCTCTATCCAATCCATTCATTCTTGTATTTCCATATAGGTCAGTGTGTACAACTTCCAATGGTTTTTTCATGGAATACTATTTTTATTTGAACATGGTCCTGGTTTGTTTTCCTTGTAGACAATGCTCACATAGAGTATTTTTTGGCTTTGAAATCTATGACATTTCTTTCACTGCTTCATTTATGTTTATTTTGACAAGGTTATCAAATTTGACATGACCCATTCTTCTATGCTAGAGCCAAATTTTATTCGCCTTTCCTAAGAAAAATATTTACTTCACAATTTCATTAAGGACATATATGTTGTTTTAACTTATTATAGTTGTAGACACAAACTTGCCTAATCCCTCTTTCCTTATCTCACATTTTTCTGAGTCAAACAAAAGCTTGTGTCCTTGATAACACATTTGACTTACACTTAGTAGATTGTGTTTCATATCTTCGACCAGCAGAACATTTTCTTCCTTGGAATCTTTGCTTCCAATATTGACTATGTGTTTTCCTATAATTGTGGATAATTTATCATTTCCAAATGAAATTGATCAATGTCGTTCCTTTTTTGATGTCAAAAGCATGTTCCTGTCACATGTCGAACAACCATTGTCAGCCTACCACCCACTTTTACTGCATTGAACTTGTAAAGAAAGCGAGCATTCTTTAGTGTTGAATTGATGTTTCTTCCTTCTCCATATCCTTTATGGTTCATGTTTGATATTCTACTTTGGTTCTCTTTGAGGAATATTCAATCTACAATCTTTGTCCATGTGTCCAAAATGTTTTCACTTATAGCACTCTACTTCATTACTTAGCGAACCAAAATTATTGTGATTTATGTTATGTGCTTCATGTGACTTTATAAGATAATTGTTGTTTGAATAGCCTTCATAGTTTCTTTTGTTCTTGGCATAGGCTCTACAGTTTGCATCTTTGTGACCAAAATTGTGACAAGAATAGAATGAACCAAGAAAAAAAGTTTGATACCTAGATGTATGGGATCTTATGAATGGTGTTTCTCTTATAAATCCTTCTTCTTCTTTATATGTTGTTGATTATTGGTTCTATGTTATGAATCTTCCAGGTGGTCTAGTTCCTCAATGATTTTCTTCTTGAGTATCTCTGACTATTTATGCATAGGTGTTTTTTTATACTTCATGTTATATTGTCTTGGAGCTTGAACCTTTCGTAGTTTTCATATGGTTGTATCCTATCCCAGACCTATCATAGTATGGCCTTTGACTGTTGATGATCTAATCCAATATTTTGGTGCTATTTTGCTGCATATATTTCTTCTAAAGATATTTTCTTACGATTGTTTGATTACTGAGAGCGGGGGTGAATCAGTAATAGAGAAATAATCCTTTTTAACCACAAAATGCAATTGTTATATTAGTGTAGAATTATCAATATCCAATAATTGCAGAGTAAATAAACAATGAACAAATGAGAAATCATACACATACACAATACACAAATGTTTTTACGTGGAAACCCAAAGTAGGAGAAAACCACATAATGATTTTTCTTATATGTCTTTAAGAATTACATTCATTGGAAGTGTTGTTCTTGAGTTTATACTTAAGGCTTCAAAGTATAATGTCAAGGCATCCAAAAATAAATGAGGTTTTTAGTGTTTGTGTTTTCTACCTCTGTCATTTGAGAAGAATTCCTAAAAATGAATTAACATCATAACATCTCAGAGGTCCTCTTTCGTGTCTGAGTTAAAATTAAAAGCATGGGTGTAATCAGAGAAAAACATAAAGCTGTTAGACAAAGAAAGGCATCTATTACAAAAGAATCTTTCTTTGCTACAGGAGAAGAAAATAGATGATATAACCTTAAATGAAGCATATAATGTAGTAATCCAATTAACTCACAGGTCTTGTATTTACTAACAATAAAACAAAGGAAACGTTGTGCGCTATTAAATTACTAAATGAGAAGTAACCACAATAGATGTTGTACTAAATTTCAATTAAAGAATTCATCAAAGAGATATATAAAAAGATAACAGAATGTGGAAAAACAGAAGAACACATAACTCAAATGAATGAAATGTGGAATCTCTGATCTATATTTGTATTAATCCTCAATGAGGAAAGATTTCTCAACTACATATGGAAAAAATCCAACCTCTCTTTAGTATTTTGAAAATATATTTATATAAGAGATTTTCAACCCTAGGCAGTTGGAAATCTCGTTATTCCTAGGTAATGATGGTTACAAATTGAAAACTTCAATTGTTTCACTTGGTTATTCTCTATATCTTTCAATTACCAGCAAAAACAGATATGCACCTGTTACTTCATTGATTCTTTGAGGTACTCCCTTTACCTTGCTCAAGACATTCGACACACCTGCTTAAAAATTGTACTAATAGTTTGGAAGGTTCTTCCATGTATTTTGCCTCAAAAAGATACAACTTATTTTGTAATTGTGGAAACCTGTCTTCTATCCTTTTATATTCAGAAATCATTGAATGTAACTGTAAATTTGTCTTTACCATCCATCTATTTATTTGAGCGATGTCAACCTGCTTTAGTTGTGAAATTTTAGACCGGCATGCCTCTAAGTTTTCTTTGATGTCAAGCTGACGCGTTACAATGTCGATCTGTCCTAGTATTTCATAAGAATCATCCTTTCCGAGGCCTAGTGATTCTTTGTTAAGAAAATGGAAAATAATGTCACAATCCTCTTTTATTTCCTTATCCGTTCGTTTACTCTCGGCTATACTGGCCTCCAATGTATTTAATATTATATCACCTCTGACTTTATCTACAATAGTCAATCTGGGAGTTACAGATATTTCTTCTCTAGCAGATGACACGACTGCTTCTTGAAAAGTAATTCAGGATGCAGTAGTCTCTTTTTCTCTAAAACCAATATTGTCCAATGATTGGTTTACCTAATGAAAATGATTTTGGATGATTCCTACCTTATCAAAAGTCTCTTTTGTGCTATTTCCAGTTTTTTTATCACTTTCAATGCTTGAACTTGAAATAGTGCTACATCCACAACCATTTTCTCAGTGGAACTGACCTTGTCTTGTAATTGTTTTACCAACTGATCTTGCTGGATAGTCTGTCTTTCACTAACTTGCATATTCTTATGCATCTCATCAAGACTGGACTTGAGAAGTTGTATTTCTTGCTTATCAGTAGCTCTAGCTTGTTCAAGCCCTTTATTGACTTCATCTCTGACATTCTTTTCTGTAGTCCTTATTTTAATTTTCAACTAACTTATCACCTGGTTCTTCTGCTTCAATTTTTCTTTCAGGTTATCAATTGAGAATAGGTTAGCTTTTGAAAAAGATCCCAAAGAGCCTTCTACCTCTACAGTGAAATCTTCTTCTTCCAAATTTTGTCCGTCCAATAGTACTCTATGTTTTTTGACCGTTGCACCCTCTTTCTAGTGGATTTCCTTCTTCACCACAACTTTCCTTTTCTTACTGAAAAAGAAATCGGAAGGAGGTATCTCTTCAATATGGATAGGCATGAGATATCCTATGAGTATTACCTCTGCATTGGGGTTTCCTCTAATGAACTGTAAGGGCATGACAACCTAAATGGGGTTGCCGATTTATGTGGATAATTGTTTTCTGGTTCCATCTGTAGTTGATTTCTCTGGTGAAGACAATATCTTATCTTCTCCTTGATTTGTTAATGTCTCTGCTTGATATTTAGTCTAGTTATTAGATACCTCTGTCGCCGGGATATCTTTTTATTGAGTCTAGATCTCAAATTTATCTTAATTTTCTGGGACTTCTTGTTTGCTAGACTTTCTGACTTCTAGATTCTGGGTCTCTGTTTGTTGTGTAGCAAGAGACATTGGGTTCTCCCCTTGTAACACTTTCAGAAGACTACTTCTTCGGTGTTTTTGGAAGTTGTAAAAATCAATCATTTTATCATGTGATAAATCTCGAAATCGACTCAGAACTTCTTGGTAAGATCTCACCCCTTGGAACTCTTCATCCTAAGAATATTCTTCATGTTCATATTTTTTAATATTGCAATTGTCCATATGGTTACCCATGACCTTCTATGGTATGTGCTTCTTAAATTCAATGTTAACCAATTTTATTTCCTCTAAGTCCACAACCTGCACTTTAGAGTGGCCGAAATCCAATAAATAAAATGCATCAATCTGTAAGGGAAAAGATGGTCATACCATTTTCTGCACTTCTTTGAGCTCTTTGCTAATCCTACTGAGTACAGTTTGTCGTGTGACCTCATGGAACACCATTCGGTCTGGTAAAAGTTGTGGTAAAGCATATGGGGGAACTGAGCAACTGAAAACTCTGATATAGGAGAAGTGTTCCTCGATGTACCAGTCTTCCATTTTATCCAGGTTAGCCACAAATGTGTTTGAAATTCTAGGAGGCGAGTGACCAAAAATAGAAATGTGCATTGGCATTGCTACCTAATTACAAATTTCATAAAAGCAATCCTTCGCCTTGTCTTCCTAGAGTTTTGAATGATAAATATGAATTGGTTCTACACTATCTGGATTCCAACTCCAGCCCATCAGCAGGAAAGACATCATGAAATAGATGGTACCCATAATATAATATGACATGAAGAATGAAGCTAATTTCCCTTTGTCTTTCTTTGCCTGGTATTCTATAATTTGAATAGCTAGACTGTCCGATAATATCTTGGCCCAGTCCAAAGAATACCCTTCTGGCACTGTGTGTATAATGGGTACCCATGGTAGAAATACATGGGTTGTGTTCTCTTTTCCATAAAGTCTGCACATCATCGTGGCTATATACATGAACTATGATTCTAGCAATGAGATTGAGTATATCCCTTGAGAAACGACTCTAAAATTTTCAAGGCGTGAGGACCATCCCTTGATCAAGTCGTAAAGATTATTTCCATATTGATCACACTCCTTCTTGCTAAAATTCTCTAGAAAATTGGTATTGTAAATGAAGTTTGGTGCTGAAGACAGTTTATACATCACCTGTATGTGTTCCCGCCAAAATGACCCAACAACTACCTTCTGAGAATTGAATATAGTTCTAGTTGGGATATCCACATGATCCAGTGCCCATCAAATCATGTCATTGTAGGGTAAAATACTCGACCTCGTTTCTACCTTATGCATTTATGACTGAGCAATAGTCTTGTGTTTGGTAGATATGTCTTCCTTTTCGTTGTTGCTTGAATCATCAGGGCATTTTACCAGTTCGTACTGTAGAATGTTGAATACATTCGTCGAGGTTTTAACTGTGTTTATACTTCTGGGTGAGGTGTCTAAGATAACCTATGAACTCTGGCCTAAACTCTCACTAGTTGCTTTAGCCTCTTTTCGTAGCAGCATGGTAGAAATTCTTAAACACCTGTTATCTGTCACAGGAAATGCACAGGACTGAGTATTTCGCTAACAAAGCTCTACCAAAAGGCGAATGTAATTGAAAATGAAAAAGTCTTTCTTTCTTGAGACGCCTCGATATGCATATACCTTCACTGACAATACATTTATTTATTTTAATTAAAATATTTGGGCATTAAAACAAAATCTTATTTGAAATCATTTCCCCAAGATGATCATTTAATAACATTAATGGTCAATTTTCGTGATTGGAAAAGAAAATTCAAATCACCTGTATTGCAATCAACATAAACTAAACGGTAAAATAAAAGTGTTTTATTTGTTCATAAATTGAGTTTATACGTTAATTAATTATGTTTTACGTTAATCCTTTTTGGGGTTTCGGGTCCCAAGTTAACCTATTTCAATTCAAGCTATGATTCCCGAATCACAAAATCACGATTGATTAATTAATATTAATCATGTTTAATGTTTATAAATAATTGCGATTAATTGATGATTTCGCGACTTCGCATATCGAGGGTTTAAGTTATCGTTTGAGGAAGGATTCCGGAAAAACGAAGTTGCGATAAGGTTAATTATCATTAATCATTTTAATTGTTTAATTAACTCTATTTAATTCAAACTAGTTTCACGAGTTCGCATATTGGGACTTTGGAGTTCTTTGTATGTCTAATAGTTAGTATTGTGAAACCCCAAAACCTGATACTTTGAATGCTATCTTAGTGATTTTACTTTTTAAAGAAAAGGTGGCTCCATAACTTGAAAATATTTTAGATCATTGGATTAATCACAAGACTTTATCGATGGTAGTGTCCAAGTGCGCATTTGTCTTTATTTTTCTAAAATATATATGTTGAAACATATATATTTTAGAAAAATATATATGTTGAAACATAGGCTCCATCTAGGGTTCTCATTTCTTTACGGGATGAGAAGAACAACAGACCGAGTGCCTTTATTGGGTTAATCGAGTCATTATTGCAACTCTGTGAAACACATTCTGAAAGAAGACACACAAAATAACTTGAGGCTTCATCCATATCTCTGAAAACTTTCAAAACTTAGTCACTCATCAATTTTGAATTCAGGCTTAAAATGCTTCCTTTTCTTAAAAACTGATTTTAGAATTTCTTGAGACAATCAAAACAACCTTAACCAATCTATCAGACTTTGTTTGATTTTATTCGCATCAAGGCAAAGTGATTTTAATGTTTTAAACAGGGAGTCCCGCGTTAGCTTAGAATGTAGATATAGCCTGAGAAAGAATTAGTTACCAGGGTACACTATAATACATGTATAATAGCCTTATAGATATCATAGATATTTCTTCACTGCCAGTGAGCCTGTTCAGTACCCAGGTGAAGTTATCTAATTCCCCTATTGAATTTCCTTTAACCACTTCAATTAATGACTTTTCATTTAAATGCTAAGATGAGGGAAATCATTGAATGAATTTACTTTCATCATCTCCTTTGGACTAGATGGGAGTAATCATTAAGTAATTTTCTTTCACCATCTGTCTTATATTTTAAAACATGAAGTGGGGGCAATCAATTTGTATATAATAAAATATAACATGGATGATATCTATTTATATTTTAGCACTAGAGGTATGATAACTCGCTTTGATTAATCTGGACTAATCCTCTCTTGACTATCAAAACAACTTCGCTTACTAGGAAGTTTTCATGGGGAATTTTATTTTCCAGGGACTTTCTTTGAGCGACATCAATCATTTTAAATCTGGTAAAGAGGTTAAAGTAGTTAGGATTAGTCCAAACATACTTTGTATTTCAGTTAAAGTTAGGAATATCATCACGATTTTCGCTTATTTTCATGTGAGAGACTTGTTCTTAAGTTTTCAGAGTTAAGGTGAAGCTCTTTTTCCTTTTTGAAGACTAGGAAGAAAATTTCCCTTTATATATATTTTTTTATCTAGAGGAAGAAAATTGAGAATTATGCTATAATTTTGTAACCCTCTGACTGTAAATCAGGTGACAATATTAGTGCAGATAAAACTTCAGACAATTTCATTAATATTTTTCTTTTGAAAATTTTAACTTGGGTTGCTAGGGCAGAAGTTCATACCTCAGATTTTCTATATATTTTCAGCCAAGCAAACCATTATTTTATCACCTGTTTCGAGAGAAATTCAATGCGAGCGTTGATTCCTGCAAGAGATTGTCTCTCGGTTATCAGCATGTATCCTGTAATGAGATGAATCATGAAAGATGTCAGGAACTCTTTGCTGATTAGAAACCTACTTGTTGCGCATATATATATATATATATATATATATATATGTGTGTGTGTGTGTGTGTGTGTGTGTGTGTGTGTGTGTGTGTGTGTGTGTGTGTGTGTGTTTCTATTTACAATGAACATAACAACTTACCAAAAGGACGGAAATTATAACAAAAAGTGAAAACCAAACCGATATGTACAATGAGAGTTTGGAACTGTATTACTGGATGAAATGATTGAGGTAACGCCCATTGATAGGGGCATTGAGAATCTTTCTGTCAAGATTTTGTAATAAAAATGCATTCTTTCCTTCAGAGGATGAAATTTTATATGGTCCACACCAGATATGATCAAATTTACCATGCTTCCCTTCATCTTCTTTCCTGGCTTCCCACTTTAAAACCAAATCACTAGGGAGAAATTCCCTATCTTTATCTTTCTGGTCAAACAGAGTTTTCATGTTATCTTGATACTTCTGTAGTTTTTCATCTACTTCAGCCCTATTTTGTTGAACTTCAATCATTTGATTTATTCTTTTGGTGATGTCATTTGGATCTTCTTTTGAGTCTTTCCAGAGTTTCATTATAGGCAGTGCAAGATTTATAGGTAAAACAACGTCAATACCATACACCATCTGGAATGGGGACATTCCGATGGATCTTTTTGTGCCTATTTTTTTATCCCATAAAGCATATTTCAAATGTACATGCCATGCTTTCTTATTTTCAGTCAACACTTTTTTAATTATGGTTATCAAGATCATATTCGATGACTCGGCTAATCCATTACCTTGTGGATAATAATCCATAGAATGTCCTAGTAAAATGTTGTACTTTTGGAAAGAACTTATCATGGCCATGTATTTGAATGCTTGCACATTATCAATAACTATTTTTCGAGGACATCCAAATCTTGATAGAATGTTCTCTTCCAAGAAACTGATCACCATTACATCTGTTTTGTTTCGCGTAGGAATGACTTCTACCCATTTTGAAAAATAATCGGTAGTAGTCAAAATCCACTTACGTTGAGTAGTAGAATGCAGATTATTTCACCAATGAAATCAAGGCCCCATTGTTGAAATGAGACTTCAGCTTTAACTAGAACCAAAGGTAGTGCAAGAATCTTTTTCTTTCCTATGAACAATTGATATGGATTACAAGCTCTGACCTTAGTGTTCACATCATTGAATAATTTCAGCCAATAATATCCATCTCTTAGGATTTTGTAGGTCCTTTCACTCCATGCATGATGTACTCCACACACTACTTCGTAAAATTCATTGATAACTTTATTTGCTTCAGATTCTACTAAACAACTCAGTAAGAAACCCAGAGGATCCTTCGAATATAGTTGACCATCTACAATGCAATATTTTACTGCATGTAACTTCAATATTCTAGCTTTAGATGGAGTTAGGTCGTTGGGGCATTGAAGAGTCAGAAGATATGAAACAATGTCACTATACCAAGATGAAGAATATATTTTTTCTTAAATTTAGGTTGCAAGTATAGTAACATCAAATTCATTTATATCTAAAAATCCCTCATACTCTTCCAGATGATTTATTTTGAGTTGTTTAAAATTTGATTCAGCTAATAACTTAGCCAAACCTTGACCTTTAACAAGTTTGGTCAGTTTTAATATTCCAGGTCAAACTCCTGAATTTTAGCAAGCCATTGGCCCCTCCTTCCATCGCTATCGGCTTGAACCAATATATCCTTAATAGAACTAGTGGGTACATATGAAATTATTTTAGAATGTAGTACGTAGGTCCTAAAATCCTTTAGGGCTTTCACCATTGCATAATATTTCTTTTCCAATATATCATATTTTAACTCAGCATCTCTGAAACTTTTACTAAAAACACAATTGGCTGCTGAAAACCCTCACCATTCTTTTGTAATAGTATGACTGCAATAGTATGTTTAGAGGTGAATGAAAAAATCAAGAATTCTTTCATATAATATGGGCTTGCCAGAACCGGTCCTTCACCTATGACCTATTTAATACGTTTGAATGATGCCTTAGCCTTGCGTGTCCACTTGACCTCGTTGCCTTTCTTGAGCATATCTATAATCAATTTTACAATTTCAACGAAGTTTGGGATGAATCTTCTTAAAAAAAATATTTTTCCTAAAAATGACTGGATCTCTTTTCTATTTCTAGGAATATTAATAGTATCTGTAGCTTCGAACCTCTTTGGATCAATTTTAATTCCATTTTTTTATATTATATGGCCCAAGAGTTTACCTTCCTAGAAAAATGAGATTTCTTGGGATTCAGAGACAAACCAAATTTCCGACATTTCTCAAACATTTGTTTAAGGTGCAACAGGTGCTCTGCATTAGATTTAGAAAACATAGTTAGATCGTCAATATAAATAACAATGAACTTATCCCTTTCACCAACAAAACCAATGTTCATGGCTCATTGGAAAGTGGCTCTTGTGTTCATTAAACCGAATGACATTTTATCATACATAAAAGTACCCCGTGGGGTAGTGAACGTCGTTTTCTCTTTATCATCCTCATGAACTGCAATTTGATTATAGATTAAAAATCCATCAATCATAGACATTATATTCGATCCTACCACCTTTTCCAATACATGATCCATTTTAGGCAATGGATAGTTATCTTTGAGTGATGATCTATTTAAATTTCTGAAGTCAACACACAGTCTGATTTCACCATTTGTCTTTCTGAAAGGAACTATATTAGCTACCCATTCAGAGTATCTGAGTGGGACAATGATCTTGGCATCTAGAAGCTTCTTTACCTATTTCTCTATCACATGCAGTAGAATAGGATTTATCTGTCTGAGATTTTTCTTGAATGGTTGAACACCTTGATTTAGAGGAATCTTGTGTTCAATTATGGTGGTTTCATAAGTTCTTAATTCATCATAGGACCAAGAGAAAACATCCTTATACTGCTTGAGCAACTCAACATATTTGTTTTTTATTTCAGGAGGCAAGTATTTCGATATTTTAACCAACCTTGGAGTTTCCTTAGTCCCTATATCACAGTCTTCAACTTCTTCAGGCCGAGGTTCTAAAGTAGATTTCAATGGAATATCGTCATGATTAAATAATCTCTCCAAGGGAATCAAACCTTTAGGGATCTGATTATTTTTCAATAACAACATGCAGTGATTAGCAGTTTTATCTAGAAACTCCTGAGGATCTACTGCCTACATAATCCAAACAGGGTCATTCTAATTTTCCTGATCAATATGCGTTTAAACAAATTCATCCACCATCTCTAAAAATTGTTTGATTTTCTCATCATCTTCAAATACTTTCCAGTGTTGTATATTGTTCAGTATTGATGGTCTATGCCTCATTTCTATATGATATTTTAGTTTGAAGTCCGTAGGAGGTACAAATGTTGAGGCCGCTTTGGCCAATGAATCTTCCTGTTGATTTTATGTTGTGGGGATGTAGTGAAATTTAACTGATGAGAGAAAAAAATCAATTAGATCCCAGGAACAATTTCTATAAGACCTTAACCTTGGGTTTTTAGCCTGATACCGATGATTTATCTTTTTTATAATTAATTCCGCATCACCATAGACTTCCAAGTTTTTAATTTTAAACTTCCTAGCAGCCTCTAATCCTAAGAACAAGGCTTCATATTCACACACATTAGTAGTATAATCGATGTCCCAATGTAACCTATAAGAAAAAGGGATAACAAACTCATCTCCAGGTGCCACAAACAGAACTCCAGCCTACTCCTTCACAAGACGAAGCACCATCAAAATACATTTTCCAAACTCCAATACTATATACATATTTAGTTTTTTTTTCTAATTTTTCTTTTTTCTGTACAATTTTCTTCTATACAGTCCTCTAAATCATCATCAATGGATAAAATACAATTTCCTAAATCCTGATAAGCAACATAAACAGGGTAATTATTTGGGTTTAGTGGATCACTTACTGTATATACCAACCTTGTCTCTCTGTACAAGCGGGTAAACTGTCCACCGAAGACTGGGATTGTAGCATATGTCATGTCAAGCTGAAGGGATCCTCCCAGTTTGGCACCCCACGAATTGGATAGCAACATGCCATACTTTGGAAGTATGTCACCAACAACCACATCCATCAGAACACGTTTTACAGGAATCTGCGTAATATTTACAACTAAATCCTTAATCATACCCACACATTTAACTTTTCTTGAATCAAAAGAATATAGATCTTCGTATGGTCAAGTAATCTCGAGACCGAGTGTATCCATAATACCTTTGGGCATCACATTGTGGGAGGATCCAGACTCCAACATGCAATTATGAAGAAGATGATCATGCACAGTTAGGGTAATGTAAAAATGAGCGACAATATCTCTGGCACCTTCAAAATGTGGACCAAAAATTATATTCGATTTATCATCGTCTAAATTTATGACGTCGTCTTGACTTTCAGTATCTGAAAATTTTATCATTTTAGCAATTTTTTTTCTGTATGTAGGGTTTTTTCCAATTCAACCAGAGGTACAGGGATCTTGATCTTATTAATCTCATTCTCTAGATTGAAATTTCTCGTTGTCTTATCAACTTCCCTGGTTTGGATTTCTATCTCTCTCTCTTTTTTTTATCGGTTTGTGTTGCTTTTGTTTCATCCGGGTTTTCTTTTACAGTTCGGGTTCTAACTACTTTTGTTTTGACATTCTGTGTCTCAGCTAACAGTGAAGTTTTCTCGTTATCTTTTCTCTTCGAGAGAATTTTCTTTGGTTGAGCAGTTGTGAGATTTCTATCTCTAGGCCTCAGATTATACTTCTTTTGAAGTTCATCCATTATATTATCGATGATTCCTTGATAAGCATATTCATTTGTATTATTTATGCTTTCATCATGATTAAAACAACATTCTGTATTTAGAGACTTTTCATAATCTTGTCTCGTCAAAAAAGGTTCTTGGCAATCATCACCAATATTATTCATATCTTCTCATAACTCCTCAAAGTTTTTGCAGATATTCTCCAACTATAAAATTTTCATTCTTAAAGGGGGCCTGAATATTTTGATCTTCATTCTTGATCTGTCTTTGTTGGATTTAAGGATTAGGATTTCTTTTGAAATCTTTTCTAGGGAACTGATCATTTTTAGATTGGTCCAATTCCATTTTCGATATTTTATTTGACAATTCTTTAATTATTTTTGCCATGTCGTTCATCTTATCTTCCGAGGACCTCCCAGATCCGGAGGGTCCTTCTTTTTCTCTGTATCGTCTGATTTATTTATTTCCCAGTTCGAATTTAGCCTTTAACTTTCCTGATGCCATCATATTTGACTCAATTTATACAACATCGTCTTTCATTTTAGTGAGGTCGACAGATCTTCTTTCCCTCAACAACAGAGAAAAATCAGGATCAAAATCCCCAACGAAAGTTACTTTGGCTACAGCTTGGGAAGGTTTAACCTCAACTGGAATCTTATTATAAAAAATTTTGAATCTTTGAGTAAACTCAAGAAAAGGTTTTGAATTTTTCTTCCTTAAAGCTCCAAACTCGATTAGATAATAAAGGTGATATTTTATTTCTCCCCATTGTCTAATAAAGGTGTTTTCTAACTCGTCATATGATCCTATAGAATCTGCTTGTAGTCCTCAGAACCAGGTTCTTACATGTCCTTCGAAAGTTTGAACTAGAATCCTCGAATAAACATCCTCGTTCTCAAGGTCAAGGATATCAACGAATTGATCGAAGAAATTTATGTGCTTAGTTGCAGTTAAGTCTCCCTCTCCGGTGAACTTTGGCAGGTTTTTCATATAATTTTCCCATAAATCATGGAGGGGGACAGGGAGGACCAAAGGAGAATACCTAGCGACTACTTTAGAAAAAATTCTAAGAGGCAGGGGCGGTCCTTGAGCGCCTCCTACTACTGCCCCAACACCATGTCCAACACCTCCAGTACCTCCGACACCACCTCCGACAACACCTCCAACACCACTTTCTTCGACCGCAACCATTGATAATTTATGAGATGAAACTTCAGAATTATAGGAAATCTTTTTAAGAATGTGTAATGACCTTTCGACCCCTTTAGGATTAAGAGAAAAAGGTTCAAGAGACAGAAAATATGAAAAAGAGGGAAGAGGGAAATGAGGGCTAGGTTCTTCCAATTTACAAGATGTATAAATAGGAGAACCAACAGGAGTCAAGTCAGAGTATAAGATGTCTTCTTCAAAACTTTGGGAAGTTGTAAGATTGACTTCGGGAACTGATGAAATATCAATTGAAGCGGGTATTGAGATGGATTTTTTACCTTTATTGGTAAAGGAGATAGTTGGAACAGTCTCAGATTTAATCTCAGGTGAAACCAACTCCGGTTTAAGGGTTTCGGTTTCGATTTTAACAGTAAATGTTTCTTCAGAAAAGACTTCGGTAAAATCTTCTTGCGGAGTTAATTGCTCAAACAAAACCCTAGTATTAGATTTGGGTTGATAAACTTTACTTGCTGATGCAGTAGTCTTTTTAAGATATCCCCTTGGTTTCAAAACTTTTTCAGGGTCAGATATAGGCGAAATCTTCTTACCGTCTGGATTCTTTCTAGTATTTCTTCGCCTAAATGCCAGTTTATTAGTTGTGGAGTTGCCAAGTGAAAGATAAAAATTAGTCTTATAATGTATTTCAATCTTTGTTCACTATCAAAGAGAGAAACTGACAAATGTCATTCTCCCAGGGAAAAATAACTCCGTTTCTCCATTCCCTGGCAACGATGCCAAAAAAATGTTGTTCCTGAGTTAATACTTAAGTCTTCAAAGTATAATGTCAAGGCATCCAAAAAAAAAGGAGTTTTTTAGTGTTTGTGATTTCTACCTCTATTATGTGAGAAAAATTCTTAAAAATGAATTAACATCATAACAAATCAGAGGTCGTTTTTTGTGTCTGAGTTAAAATTAAAAGCATGGGTGTAATGAGAGAAAAACATAAAGTTGTTAGACAAAGCAAGACATCTATTACAGAAGAATCGTACTTTTCTACAGGAGAAGAAAATAGATGATATAACCTTAAATGAAGCATATAATGTAGTAATCCAATTAACTCACAGGTCTTGTATTTACTAATAGTAAAACAGAGGAAAGTCTGTGCACTATTAAATTACTAAATGAAATGTAACCACAGTAGAT
The DNA here is from genome assembly GCA_009831015.1 of Picea engelmannii. Taxonomy (NCBI): domain Eukaryota; kingdom Viridiplantae; phylum Streptophyta; class Pinopsida; order Pinales; family Pinaceae; genus Picea; species Picea engelmannii. The sequence continues at coordinate 350,495 of ML781910.1, read as the reverse complement.
GTTGTACTAAATTGCGATTAAGCATTCATCAAAGAGATATATAGAAATATAACAAAATGTGGAAAAACAAAAGAACACATAACTAAAATGAATGAAATGTGGAATATATGATTTGTATTTGTATTAATCCTCAATGAGGAGAGCTTTCTCAACTACATATGGAAAAAATCCAACATCTCTTTAGTCTTTTGAAAATATATTTATACAAGATATTTTCAACCCTAGGTAGTTGGAATTCTCGTTATTCCTGGGTAATGATAGTTACACAATGAAAACTTGAACCATTTCACTTGGTTCTTCTCTATCTCTTTATCTTACCAACATAAACAGATATGCACCTGTTACTTCATTGATTCTTTGAGGTACTCCCTTTACCTCGCTCAAGACATTTGACAAGCCTGCTTAAAAATTATACTAATATTCTAGAAGGTTTTGTCATGTCTTTTGCGTCAAAAATATACAACTTCTTTTGTAATTGTGGAAACCTGTCTTCTATCCTTTTATATTCATAAATCATTGACTCTAACTATAAATTTGGCTTTACCAGCCATCCATCTATTTGATCGATGTCAACCTGCTTTAGTTGTGAAATTTCAGCCTGGGATGCCTCTAAGTTTTCTTTGGTGTCAAGTTGACGCTTTACAATGTCGATCTATCCAAGTATTTTAGAACAATCATCATTTCTGAGGCCTAGTGATTCTTTGTTAAGCAAATGAAAAATCTCTTCACAATCCTCTTTTATTTCCTTAGTTGTTCTTTTACTCTCGGCTATATTGGCCTCCCATGTCTTTAATATTATATCACCTTTGACTTACTCTCCAACAGTCAATCTGGGAGTTACAGATATTTCTTCTCTAGTATATGACACGACCACTTCTTGAAAAGTGATTTGGGCTGCAGTAGCCTCTTTTTCTCTGAAACCAATATTGTCCAATGATTGGTTTACCTCCCGAAAATGATTTTGGATGATTCCTACCTTAGAAAAAAGGCTCTGTTATTGTATTTCCAGTTTCTTTATCACTTTCGATGCTTGAGCTTGAAATAATGTTATATCCACAACCATTTTCGTAGTGGAATTGACCTTGTCTTGTAATTGTTTTACCAACTCATCTTGCTGGATAGTATTTCTTTCACTCACTTGCATCTTCTTATGCAGCTCATCAAGACTGGACTTGAGCAGTTAGATTTATTGTTTATCACTAGCTCTAGCTTGTTCAAGCCCTTTATTGACTTCATCTCTGACATTCTTTTCTATAGTCCTTATTTGATTTTGCAACTGACTTATCACCTGGTACTTCTGCTTCAGTTTTTCTTTCAGATTATCAAATAAGAATAGGTTAGCTATTGCAAAAGATCTCAAAGAGCCTACTACCTCTGTAGCAAAATCTTCTTCTTCCAAATTTTGCCCATCCAATAGTACTCTGTGATTTTTAACAGTTGCACCCTCTTTCTGGCGCATTTCCTTCTTCACCACAACTTTCCTTTTCTCACTTAAAAAAAAATCGGAAGGAGGTATCTCTTCAATAGGGATAGGCATGAGATCTCCTATGAGTATTACCTTTGCATTGGGATTTCCTCTGGTGAACTATAAGGGCGTGAAAACCTGAATGGGGTTGTCGATTTATGTGGATAATTGTTTTTCAGTTCCATCTGTAGTTGATTTCTCTGGTGAAGACAATATCTTATCTTCTCCTTGCTTTGTTAATGTCTTTGCTTGATCTTTGGCCTAGTTATCAGATACCTCTGTCTCCAAGATATCTTTTTATTGAGTCGAGATCTCATATTTCTCTGAGTTTTCCAGGAATTTGTGTTTGCTAGATCTTTCGACTTCTAGATTTTGGGTCTCTGTTTTCTATGTAGCAAGAGACATTGGGTTTTCCCCTTTTAACACTTTCAGAAGAATACTTCTTTGGTGTTTTGGGAAGTTGTAAAAATCAATCATTTTATCATATGATGAAGCTCGAACTTGGCTCATAACTTCTTGCTAAGATCTTACCCCTTGGAACACTTCGTCCTGAGGGGATTCTTCATGTTAATACTTTTTAATATTGCAACTGGCCATATGGTTACCCACGAACTTTTGTGGGTCGTTCTTCTTAAATTCAATGTTAACCAGTTTTATTTCCTCTAAGGCTGCAACCTCCACTTTGGAGTGGCCGAAATGAAATAAAGAAAATGCACCAATATGTAAGGGAAAAGATGGCCATACAGTTTTCTACACTGCTTTGAGCTCTTTTCTAATCCCACCAAGTATAATTTGTCGTGCGACCTCGAGGCACACCAGTTGGTCTGGTAAAAATTGCGGTAAAGCATATGGGGGAACTGAGCAACTGAAAACTATGATATAGGAGAAGTGTTCCTCAATGTACCAGTTTTCCATTTTATCTAGGTTAGCCATAACTCTGTCTGAAATTCTATGAGGTGAGTGACCAAAAATAGCAATGTGCATTGGCACCACTACCCAATTACAGATTTCATAAAAGAAATCCTTCGCCTTGTCTTCCCATAGTTTTGAGTGATAAATATGAATTGGTTTTTCACTATCTGGAGTCCAGCTCCAACCCATCAGCGGGAAAGGCGTCATGAAACAAATGGCGTCCATAATATAAGATGACATGAAAAATGAAGCTAATTTCCCTTTGGTTTTCTTTGTCTGTCATTATGTAATTTCACTAGCCAAACTATCCGACAATATCTTGGCCCAGTTGAAAGAATACCCTTCCGCTACTGTGTGTATAATGGGTACCCATGGTAGAAAGAAATGGGTCGTGCTCTCTTTTCCATAAAGTCTGTACATCATCATGGCTATATACATGAACTGTGGTTCTAGCAATGAGATTGAGTATATTCTGTGAGAATCAGATCTAAAATTTTTTGGGCGGGAGCAGCAGTCCGTGATCAAGTCAGAAAGATTCTTTCCATATTGATCACACTCCTTCTTGCTAAAATTCTCTAAAAAAATGGCATTGTAAATAAAGTTTGGTGTTGAAGACAGTTTATTCATCACTTGTATGTGTTCCGGCCGAAATGAACCAACAACTACCTTTTGAGAATTGAATATAGTTCTAATTGGGATATCCACATGATCGAGTGACCATCGAATCATGTCATTGTAGGGTAAAATACTCGGCCTTATTACTACCTTATGCATCTTTGATTGAGAAATAGTCTTGTGTTTGGTAGATAAGTCTTCTTTTTCATTGTCACTTGAATCATCAAGGCATTTTACCAGTTCGTACTGTAGGATGTTGAATACATTCGTCCAGTTTTTAATTGTGTTTATACTTCTGGGTGAGGTGTCTAAGGTAACCTCTAAACTCTGGCCTAAACTCTCACTAGTTTCTTTAGCTTATTTTCATGGCGGCATGGTAGAAATTCTTAAACACCTGCTATCTGTCACAGCAAAACACACAGGACTGAGTATTTCGTTAAGCATGATCTACCAAAATGAGAATGTAATTGAAAATGAAAATGTCTTTCTTTCCTTAGATGCCTTGATCTGCATATACCTTCACTAACAATATGTTTAATTATCTTAATTAAAAGATTTGGGCATTAAAACAAGATCTTATTTGAAATCATTTCCCCATGCTGATCATTTAATAACATTAATGGTCAATTTTCGTGATCGAAAAAGAAATTTGAAATCACCCGTATCACAATCAGCATAAACTCAACGGTAAAATAAAAGTGTTTTATTTGTTAATAAATCGATTTTATACATTAATTAATTATGTTTTAACTTAATCCATTTCGGGGTTTCGAGTCCCGGTTTAACCTATTTTAATTCAAGCTATGATTCCTGAATCGCGAAATCGTGATTGATTGATTAATATTAATCATGTTTAACGTTTATAAATAATCGTGATTAATTGATGATTTCACGACTTCACATATCGGGGTTTTAAGTTATCATTTGAGGCAGGATTCCTGAAACATGAACTTGCGATAAGGTTAATTATCATTAATCATTTTAATTGTTTAATTAACTCAATTTAATTCAAATTAGTTTCGCGACTTCGCATATCGGGACTTTTGAGTTCTTTGTATGTCTAATTGTTAGTATTGCGAAACCCCAAAACCCGAAACTTTGAAATATGTCTTAGTGATTTGACTTTTTAAAGAAAGGGCGGCTCCATAACTTGAAAATATTTTAGACCATTGGATTAATCAGAAGAATTTATGGACGGTAGTTTCCAAGTGCGCATTTGTCTTTATTTAAACAACATTAAACTTTTAAAGTCTAAGGTTTTAGAAAAATATATATGTTTCAACAGGAGGCACCAACTTCCTTTGTTTTTGAGCTGCAACTACAAGGAGGCTCCAATCCCCTAGTTTCACAGGCTACAACCTGAAGGAAGATCCAACTCCCCAATTCTCTGGCTACAACTAGAAGGAGGCTACAACCTGAGGGAAGCTCCAACTCCCAAATTATTTGGCTACAACCAGAAGGTGTCCACAACCACTTGTCCTAGCCCCGTCCAATCGCCTTGACGTAGAAGTAGAATGATGGAACCATTGTCACACTATCACTCTGAGATCTATTGATGTAAACCTATAGCAATCAACATGTAATCAACTTGTAACAACCTGTACCAATAACCTTCACCAATATGTACCATACATCAACCGGTACCTCAACATGTACCATAAACAAATGCATCAACCATGCACCAAACTTGTACTAATAACCTGTCACAATAACCCGTCCAAAGAACCTGTAATCACCCTGTACCATAAGAAAGGGCATCAACCATGCACCAACCTGTACCTCAACCTATACCATCAATGAGTGCATCAACCATGCACAAAATATGTACCAATCATGCATCAAATAAACATAAAATATGACTCATCAAGATGTACCAACATCATCAACTATAGACCTCATGTATGTGCCAACTCATCAACTACTTGTCTCAACCATGTACCCAACATGTACCTCAACCAAAAGCCCTCATCAGTTTCATCATCCAAATCTGATTTTTAACTCTATAATAGACCTGGTGTATATTATCACATACCTTCAAACCTTCCTTAACTTTAACAACAAGAGACTAGCATTTTCATCAAACTTTAATTTAGTCTCACATGACTAATTTTGGATTAGTCAAAAACCCTAACTTGAAATAATAATAAATATGTACCTGTAATGAATAAAGATTTGAAAATATTACACAATGTTCTTCAACATATTTTATGCAATTCCTTTAGGTTTCACTACTTGGAACCTCTCAGAAAAGGTGTTATAGCAAAAATGGCATACCTTGTTGAATTTTGGCTTATTCTAGATAACAAACTTGTAGAGCGTGCCCCGCACAAAATATTTGTTGTATGGATATGAAAATGGTAAATAGAGTACTAAATACTATACTCTAACCAATATAGTTTTTCTTATTGAATTTTGGATCTGTTATGAAGAAGTTATGATGTTTTTACCTAAAACACCTATTTTAGACTAGTTTCAGGACTAGCCACAAACCCTATTTTCCATAGAGTGTAAATCCAAAACTACAACCACCCACAAGTGAAAGTGTTTATCATAGCTACTTGGATATGTTTCCTCAAATACCTCCCAATTTCATGGTCTGAATCATTATAGAAAAAACGTTATTGAGAAAATGGTGAGATGACCTGTAAATAACATACCTTAGAAAGCATCATCAAAAGAATTTATCCTCCCTTGAATTTTAATCTCATTTACTTCAACTTCCCTCTAAAATTCATCTTAGATATCCATTTATTACCTCAATCACTTGTATATATGAAATATGCTCAAGTGTGATTAAAATCAGAGAGCCTTTTCTCGTATTTATACTTTCATGTAGCTTCCTCAAGGGGTTACCTATTAACCATCTTAACCCACTTTCCTTATTTTAGGGTTAACCCACTTCTAATAACTTGTCCACTTAGTAATTTATCAATTAAATTTATTATTTAAATAACTTATTTTGTATCAAATTTGACTTATATTACACTCATCACTTCACTTTATTATTTACCTTCTAAAATCTCTTAAACCACTTTCCTTATTTTAGGGCTAACCCACTTCTAACCACTTGTCCACTTAATAATTTCTCCATTAACTTTATTATTTAAATAATTTCTTTTTTGTCCAATTTGACTTATAGTACACTCATAACTTGACTTTATTATTTTAAAAAATTCTTCTTTGCAACCACTTTGACTACTTTGACCTTTTGGGGCTTCTAGATGACTCATGAGGGTTCTCCAACTTCACATGGGCATAACTCTCTAACCGTGAGGAGTTATGTGACGTTCCACATACCACCGGAAATGGAATGAAATGTACTATTCATATAGAATATTATTACCTTCAAATATATTAAAACTCATACCATTATACATCAAACAAACTTGGGCCAATTACCCAAACCTTTGTGCTACCGGACTTTCGTCAAGGGTTGACATCAATGAAAACCAATGAAAATAATCAACAATATCCCCCTTTGGAATTGATGGAAATAGTCTAATGCAATACTGAATTCATATCACTCATTCTCCCCCTGGAACCATGCCTCTGTGCTCTTTCTCCAAATATTTACCTTTGCATCTGATAAATCTCTCCCCCTTTGTCATCAATGGAAAAGGTATATTTCCATCCAGGGCTACTCCCCCTAACTAAAATATCCTCAGGGATACTCCCCCTGACTGAACTCTTCCTAAAACTGATCCCCCAACCTGATTTGTCCTCTTTATGGTGCTTCCTGGTGTAAATATAAGACATATAAGCATTCAAAAGCATTCATTTTGGAGTAGAGATTACTCCGAGTCTCTGGCAAAAATACTCAAAGGCTTCTCTTGGAAGCGGTTTTCTAAATATGTCTGCCACTTGTTCTTTTGTTCCACATATTCAACTATCATATTGTTCTCTTGAACCTGTTCCCGTAGAAAGTGATCCTTTATTGGAATGTGCTTCGTCTTGGAGTGCATCACCGAGTTCTTTGAGATACCGATGGCACTTGTATTATCACAATAGATTGGAATGAGCTCATCATACTCAACCTGTATATCTGTCAAAGTTTGTTTCATCCATAGAACCTGAGTGCAACATATTGTTGTTAAAATATACTCTGCTTAAGATGTAGATAAAGATATTGATGAGTGTTTCTTGCTTATCCAAGATACTAAACACTCACCCAAGTAGAACACTACTCCACTAGTGCTTCGTCGGTCATCAATGCAACCTGCCCAATTTTCATCTGTGTAGGAAATAAGTGATATATGTTTTCCTTTTGGATACCATAATCTAAACTCTTTTGTTCCTTTGAGATATCTGAAAATCCTCTTCCCTGTTAATACATGTGATTCCTTTAGTGCTTCTTGAAATTGTTCGACTTGTCCAATTGCCTTCATTACATCTGGTTTGGATGTTGTCACATATAGTAAGCTACCAATCATTGAACTGTAATGCCTCTGGAATGTAGACATTGAATCATCATCTTTGATCAACTTGCAACTGGTTTGCATAGGAGTGGTAACTAGTTTGCAATCTTCCATTCTGAATATCTTTATCATTTCTCTAATATACTTAGTTTCAAAAATAAAAATTCCTTGGTTCCTTTGACGTATCTAAAGACCCAAAAAGAAGGATAGTTCTCCAAGTAATGACATTTGAAATTCATTCTGCATATCCTTTGAAATTTTCTAGCTTAACCTAATGTTGGCATAGGGGCAGACCCGAGGTTCAACGCTTCAACAACGCACCAACAAAACCCTAACTACCGAACCTTTTGGCAACACCTGCGAAGAAGATGAAGTCTCACCTGAGGTAGAGACAGGTGGGGTTGTATGACTCAAGTGTCTACAACCTAGCTGGGACACAGATCTGCGATCAGAATACTTAACAAAGCACTTAGCAATCAACATCCATTAGTCTTGGACCCTTATTCACATCACATATTCAAACCCTAATTACAGAACAATGCAGTATTCAATAGGATCTAAGCTTATATAACCATTTCGCACCTAGCATCAAATAGATCTAGCATTCATTCATGTTATTAAGCACTAAGATACTACATTAGATGCATCTAATATACATAAAGATTCATCACTAAGGAGCTCTTCCTTTTGTTCGTCTCCACTGTTAGCTCCCAAAATGAATCAGTAACTTGGTTTCATTTTGTAGGTGATAGCATGGTCATCTATAGGTTTCTCTATTTGTTTTTAATTTCTTCTAGTGTCAAAACTTAGGTTTTAAATTCATGCCTTAGAAATAAGTTGATCCATAAAGGTTGTTTCTATAAAATTTCATGAAAAGATTTTCAACAACTAACGCGTGTTGCAAGTTTGATGTTAGTTGGTGAAAGTGACGAGTTTCAACGGTTAAGTAGTACTTTCCCGCAGACAGTTAGCTGGTGAAAGCACGAAACACGTGTTTTCCTTCCACGATTTCGGAAATTAAAAAGATGACACGTTCGACACACGACACATAATTATTATGAGGCGCTGGTGGAAGAAAATGATGATGAGGATTCTGTTATGCACGTCTAAATCGGATTTTATGGCGGATCATGTTCATGAATGCATGCTTCAACAATTATGGCATTGGAGATGACGAATTCACATTCATCATCACAGGTAAGGGAGCAGTACTACTCAGCCGGCGACAACAAATCGACACTTCATATTTTGTAAACGCACCATTCACATGCAACATGTTATGGTTCCATATTCGAATTGGCAACACCAAGAGTTTTCACCAGCGCCAAACCTTGGCTCAATCAGGAAACTACCGTGACATTGTTTGCAAATTGTCTGAGTTTCGAGTTACAGATGGAAAGGAAACGAAGTGGTTTATTACTGAGGAAAGAATTGGACAAACTGTCTTTCTTACAGTCACATCCAGATGTGCAAAAATGTTTCTCAAACGCAGGCTGCATGGGTTATGTTGAAAGGTTACAAAATGGTTGCCATCAAACAACAACTGAAGCATTTGCTAAATCATATGATGGAAACAGAGCTAGTGTGGGTTCTGTAGAAATGATAGTCGATGAAGCCGCCATTTCCACAACAACCAGCTTACCTAGATCAGGCCAGAGCTAGTTTAAGGCAACAGTAACCAAAAATTTGAATTTCAGAGCATACCTTAAGGAAGACTTCAGAGATATCACCTGGAAGAAAAGAATGTCAGCTTCTCATCTAGAGGATGAATGGCAAGACCTATTCAAATGCATTCAACTCTATATAACCTCAGAAGGTAGGTATGATAATGTGATGCTATATCATTTCAAACTCCTAGATCATTTCATAGGGAAGACTCTCCTAAATTTACCTTCTTTCACAAAACCCTAACCAAAGTATGTAAAAAGATTAGGGTTGAACCTATAAGTATGAAAAACACTCTTTGTCATTTTGGTTTGATCAAATTGATAATCCTGGAAGAACTAAGACAAAGAGGAAGGACTTGGCAACATTTTCTTTTTTGGGAAGGCTTTGAGACCCAAACTCAACCCATGAATGAGAATAAGAAAGCTGGGAAAAAGCAATTAACTCCTCAGAGCAGCTCAAGGAGGAGGAGAGCTCTTCCAGGACCACCAGAGGATAGGATTTATGGAATAAAGTTTCAAAGAGCAAAGAAAAAAATAGATTTTGAAACAAATTCAGAGAAACCTACAGTAAAGAAGACAAATATTCTCAATCTACCATACACAGACTCAGAAACAGAGCCAGAACAAGAAGATGAAATTCCAGCCATTAAAATCCCTGAACATTCCATGGAAAATGCACAAGACTGTGAGACTTTTACTCCCATTGATGAAGGTGAAACATCAAAGAGCAAAAATTCAAAGAAATCACAAAAAATTAAGCAACTTAAAGAGGCGATTTCTCAATAGGAGGTTTTGGAAAGAGTAATCAAGGCAAGATACAAATCCCTGTCTCCCAATTTCGTAGAGACAAATGCAACATTTGAAAGGTTGGCTCGTGAGAGTGTCAAATACAAAAAGAGAAAGAAGAAAATCACTAAGGACTATAACAGTTTATGGTGGTTAGCAAAACGCCTTAAGAGGAAAATTAAGAAATTGAAGCAGAAGCATAAGTCACATCCAGATCTACGGGTACTGGCCCAGGTTACTGTGAATATGCAGGGAGATAAATCAAAGACACACTAAGTTTTTGGTAAAACAACAATTTTGGAGGTGGAAGGTTCCTTTTTGGCCAAGACAAAACTTTCACCAGCGCATAGGGTAAATTTACAACCAGTTAGCTGGTGAAAGGCAGAACTTTCACCAGCTAACCAACAAATCATAGGGTGAATTAGTTGGTGAAAGCACAAAAAGAAATTTTTGAAAGCTAAGCTGGAGCAAGGCGATTTTCAAGTATTTAAAAGGGATTTGAGAGCATCAAAGGATTAACCACTTAATCAAGAAACACTCAGCATCAGAGATTCATGGAGATTTTGAAGACCAAATGCTAAATTGGTCAACTAAAGTTTCGATTATGGTTAATTAAAGGAGTCCAGCTATAGAAGACAGGTGACTTTAATTTTCCATGATACAATAGAGTCCTAAAGATGATGAAGTATAGATGTCAAGATTGACATAGAAGATAGTTCGAGTTCTAGGAACTAGTGTTTGTTTATCAATTGCATTTAGTTAGTTTTATTTTCTATTTTTAGATATAGATCCAAGTTTTCAGGATCTTAAAAACCGATTGTAAAAGGCTATAAATGCCTATCTTTTCTAGGTGATAAGGGTTCAAACTGGGAATACATTTTGGCTACTTTATAGACTCTTATTGGATAATATAATTACAGTCTCCTTTTGCTTTAAATATCATAATTACTCATGTATCTTGTTTCTGTACTTTATTTCAGTTTATTTTAGCTTTTAAAGACTGTCATCTCTTTATTAAGCTCGTAAACTTGAAGTGAAGGATTTCTTACTACCTTGTATTAAGCCCTACACCTAGTTGTATTTGGAAATCAAGATTAGTATTCTTCATCCCCTTTTTAAAAAATATCTGGTCTGATTATTGTTTTCTAAAAGCACTGTTTCATTTGAATGTATGATGAGTTGTCTATTACATTAATCATTGAGTGATCCCATTGTTCCAAGCATACCTACATATCATATTCTTAAGTTACCAAGCACCTTTGATATACAACCATAAAGAGTTTCTTGGAGTGATAACAAATTGGCACTGTTGCCGAGGAAAATGAAAGTTAAGCTCTGCTTTCCTGGGATACGACAAAGATATGATCTTTGATGATAGAAAAATATTAGACATTTTATTGGTTGTAACTATCTATATGGAGACTCCACAAGTTCATCTCGGCTCCTAAGAGGATCAGTACTAGGGCGAATCCACAAGAATCACCTGTCACACCAGTGCCCAATCCAGAACTAATTCTCAGAAGAGGAAAAACAATTCAGGGTCAAGCTTCAAAATCAAATACATAAGGTAATCCTCTCTTTAGTTCTGGAAAATCTACTACAGAAAAATTTGAATTGTTTTCCAAGAGTGCTAATGAAAAAACAACTATAACTATTGTAGAAGAACAAAGTCCTTTTTATCAACAGGAAAATAGCAATGATGATGAATTGACAGATTCAAAATTGGTTGAAAAAGCACCTAAGAAATTAGAAAGAAATCATAGCTCCTCCTCTCTTGAGTCTTTTCATTCACAGCAGAAAGAAGATCATTTGAACATCTATACTAGCCTCCTTGTTGTTGAACATCTTCTTCAAGAGCTGTCTGCTAAAGGTGAAGAAAACTTAGTTGAACAACTTGCAAATTTTTACAGAGCCTCATATCAGACCTCTTTCCCATTAGAAGATTCACCTCCTTCACATTCCCCCACTGTTGAGGAATAAAAGAAGAAACTATCACCTCTCTCACCCTTGATCATTATGGTTGCACCACCTCCTTTGACTAAGATTAAACAAATCCTAGCTGCTAGGTATGCGCCACTTATATTTCCAAACCTAGTGTTAGCGATGCCGTCAGGAGACTATCAGAAGTATATGCCCAAATTCACAGGTGAGGGCGATGTGTCTGCTGAAGAACATATTGAGGCTTTCTACAATTATGCGAAAAACCTTAATATTGAGGAGGAAGATGTTTGGACACGAGTTTTTGTCCAAATCTTAGATGGCCATGCTAGGAAATGGTTCAAAGAACTCCCTACTGGTTCCATAGCTGGGATTGAGCAATTGGATGATACCTTCTTGAAACACTGGGATGATAGAAGAGATTTTCTGTACTATATCACAGAATTTGGAAATCTAAGGAAACAAAATGGTGAGTCAGTCTCTGATTTCACTAAAAGGTTTAACTGAATGTACAGTAAAATACCAGCAGAGATAAAACCTTCAGATGCTTCTGCCAAAATCACATATTCTGATTCTTTTGACTTAGAGTTCTATTTACTGTTGAGACAAAGGAGGTCACCTACACTATCTCTGATGCAAGATGCTTCCCTTGAGGTGGAATCAAATATTTTGGCTGCTCAAAAGCTAAAGGGAAACTCTGATAGGAGAAGGCCAAGAAATGAAGCTTTTTCTTCATTAAGTGCTGACCCTAAGTTAGATAAAATGGCTAAGATGTTAGTCTCTAACCTCTAAGATATCTAAGATCAAAATTGAAAATAAGCATCCTGTAAAGGGAAGGGGCACTTATGATTATGTAGGTAGAACCCCAAATCAAAATCCTAACAACTTCAGAATAAATAATCAGCCAACGCAGATTTTGCAAAGAGAAAGGAATCCTACTGAGGATCGAAGAATAAAGGCTCCTCTTCAGAATGTCGTGATGGATGAAGATGATGGTGATTATCAAGAAGATGGAGAAGATAATATTCACTGTGTTGGAGAAGAAACATGGAAATCTTATCTGACACAACAAGACTATGAAGAGGCATTGATGACTGAACAGACAGAGGATAATTCTGCTGATGATGGCATTTTTTCAACAGAAGATAAGAACATATATAATCTTTGATCTAAGTCCGATACTTCCCAACAGAATGCACCAGCCTCTCCCAAAAAGAGCATAGCCCCTGTTAAGCAAAAATATCAGACATCAGAGAATCAGCCAACAGATCCTTCAAAAGCAAAAGCATCAACTCCTCCCAAGAAGACTCTTGTCCCTGTCAAGAAACAAATTCAGAAAAGTTAGACCCCTGTTGAATAGAAAAGCATTCAAAAAGCTCCTTTAAATGAGGTAAAAGTCTATGATAAAGTCTCCTATTCTTTTAATTTTGAGGTGGAAATACAGAAAATTAAAATTCCCATTCATCTGGTTGAGTTAATGAAAAATGAAACATTCAAGAAAGATATCCTCAAAACTCTCGATCCCAAATCTATATCCCCTTCTGCTGATATTCTCAATATATATGATGAAAATCCAACCATTACTCTAGGCCAAATGATAGAAGATAGAGATGAAAGTTGTCCTCCTTTTTGCATCTCTCTGAATATTCATGAGAAAACATTACATAATTGTTTGTTGGACTCCGGTGCTTCCCACAACTTAATGCCAAAGGCGGTCATGGATGAGCTTGGGCTAGAAATCACTAAGTCTTACCACAATATTTTCTCTTTTGACTCTCAGAAAGTCAAATGTCTCGGAATGATCAAGGACTTGGCTGTAACTTTAACCCAAGCATCCATGAAAACTATGGTTATGGATATAGTAGTGGCAGACATCCCACCTAAATTTGGATGTTTGTTATCAAGATCGTGGATGAAGAGGCTAGGTGGCACTCTTCATCGATCTCTCCTATGCTACTATCCCTATTTTTGGAGGGGTAAACAGAAGGTTATACAGGGAATCACAACTAGCATATGTAATCAATGACGAACAAAATCCATCCAACCATCCTATCTATTCTGTCGACATAGGTATGGGATCTTTCATTTTACAAATTGATGATTCATTACCAGATGCATTACTTCTTAGAAAGCCCGTAGCTCAGTCCATAGAAGCAGCAGAGGATGATCTTTGGACCATGTTCTTTCATGGTGCTTGTACCAAAGAATCAGCAGGAGCAGGGGTGGTATTGACTTCTCCTTTAAAGAAAACTTCTCATTTGTCCTTTAAGCTTGATTTTAAAGTAACTAACAATATTGCAGAGTATGAGGCACTGCTCCTGGGGTTAAATGCAGCCAAAGAGATGGATATTAAAAGATTACATGTATTTAGAGACACAGATTTAATCTTTCAGCAAGTAAATAAGTCCTTTCAAGCAAAACATGTCAAGCTGAAAGCATATAGAGATGAAGTTTTGAGGGAAATTCATACTTTTGTATATTTCAAAATTTCATATGTACCCAGAGCAATGAATGAATTGGTTGATTCATTAGCTTTGTCGGCCTATTCTTTTCTACCTCCTCTACCTCATAAATTGAATTACGAAATTCAAGTTAAGTATAGGCCATCCCTCCCTGACAATGTAAAATTCTGGAAGGTTTTCGAAGACGATGCTGAACTCACTAGATTTCTTGCAGTAATAGATGAGTTTGCAGATTTGCAAATTGATCAGGAGAATGAACATGATGATGAAGCTGAGAAGCCAAAATTCAGAAGCAAAATTGCAGCACATGAAATAGTCTAGCTGTCCACCAACATAATTCCTAAAGGTTTGGTCCCTTTAGAAAATATTTTTGATAACAATGATGTAGCTGTCAAATTGGATAAGGGGGAAAAAGATTCATAAGTTTTGCAATATAATGTAGCCAGCAAGAAGGATCCTAAATATGTCAACTTAGCTTCACATTTGATTGAAAAACAAAAGGATGATTATGGTGATTTGTTAAAGGAGTTTGCTGACATCTTTGATAGGAAATATGATGACTTGAAAACTTTCGACACAGAGGTAATTCAACACAAGATCCCCTTGAACAAAGATACCAAACCATTTAGGCAGAAACTTAGATCTTTTAATCCTATGTTGCTACCTACAATTGAAAGGGAAATCAAGAAACTATTGGATGCCCACATTATCATACCTCTCAGATACTCAGAATGGATTGCAAATCTTGTGCCGGTCAGAAAAAAGAATGGAGAGATTAGACTCTGCGTGGATTTCAGAAATTTGAATAAGTGCTCTAGGAAGGACAACTACCCGCTGCCCAAAATGGAACATATTTTGCAGAAGGTGTCAGGATCAAAGGTGATGTCTTTTATTGATGGGTTTTCTGGATACAACTAGATCGTTGTCCATCCAGACGATAGAGAAAATACTTCCTTTACTACTCCATGGGGTGCGTTTATGTACGAAAATATGCCTTTCGGATTGATGAATGCAGGAGCGACATTCCAAGGGGCGATGGACATTTCTTTAGTTGGGGAGAAAGACAAATTCTTCTTGATATATCTTGATGACATTATTGTTTTTTCGAACAGCCATGAACATCATTTGCAACACTTGAAAAGGACATTCCTAAAATGTCAAAGGTATGGCATTTCTCTTAATCCAAAAAAATCAAATTTTGCACTTAAGGAAGGGAAATTACTTGGACATATTGTTTCAGCTAATGGGGTAAGGATCGACCCAAAAAGAGTAGAAGCTATTAAAAGTTTGTCTCTTCCTAGATCAAAGAAGGACATTCAGTCTTTCCTTGGGACTATAAACTTTATCAGGAGGTTTATAGAAAACTTTGCAGAACTCACAAAGCATATCACTTCTATGTTAAGAAATAACTCCAAAGTAAAATGGACTGAAGAATCCAAAGACTCATTCAATGTTATCAAGGAAGCCATTATGACATCCTCTGTTTTAATCATCCCCGACTTCACCAAGGCATTTTATATCTTTTCATTTGCTTCAAAAGATACAATTGCAGCAGTACTATTGCAGAGAAATGTCGATGATCAGGAGCAGCTAATTGCCTTCTTTATTAAAGTCTTGAGCGATGCAGAGGTGAAGTATGAATTATTGGAGAAACAAGGATATGCACTCATCAAGTCATTAAAATCTTTCAGAATTTACATCCTTCAAGCAAAGGTAATATCTTACGTACCTTCCAGTTCAGTTAAAGATGTGCTTATACAACCTGACATAGATGGGCAAAGGAGTAAGTGGATAGCAAAGTTAATTGAATTTGATGTTGAAATTAAACTGGCAAAACTTGTGAAAGGTCAAGGCCTTGCCAAACTTCATGTAGAAGAAAATTGTAAACTGCTTGAGCTAAATTTGGTAAGTGTAAATGCAGATAATGTTCAGTCTTCAGAGGATAAAGGAAGTGAGGAAATGGAGGTCTCAACTCACCTAGCTAATTTCAAATGGTACAACCACATTATTCATTTTCTGCAAACTTTATCAGTCCCTTCAGATTTGACAAAAGCACAAGGAAGGGCTTTAAAGCTCAAAGCCATGAATTTCTGCATTAATAACAACTTATTGTTTTGGAAAAATCCAATAGGTTTATTATTGAGGTGCATAAACCAAGAGGAAGCAACTAAGGTCATGACTAAGTTCCATAATAGTGAATGCAGAGGACATCACTATTGGAAGACTACTGCACATAAAATCTTAAGAGTTGGTTATTACTGGCCATCCTTATTTTCAGATGTGTGTGAGTTTGTGAGAACATGTGACAAGTGCCAAAGGTTTGCAGGAAAACAACAACTAAAATCTCTTCCCCTCAGACCTATAGTGGTAACAGGTCCCTTCCAAGAATGGGGTATGGACTTCATAGGTGAGATTCACCCGCCTTCTAGCAGTTAGCACAGATGGATCCTTGTTGCCATTGATTATTTTACAAAGTGGATTGAGGCCATTCCTACCAGGAACATCAATCATATTGTCATCATTAATTTTCTGCAAGAAAACATATTCACCAGATTTGGTTTCCCTAAGAGAATAGTCACTGATAATGCTGTTGCATTCAAAGATAAACACTTGGTAAAACTATGTGAAGAGATGGGAATTCAGCTAGTACATTCCACTGCTTAATATCCACAAGGAAATGGCTTAGTTGAGTCATCGAATAAGAGTTTAGTCAGAATTATAAAGAATCTTCTTGAACAAAATACCAGAGGCTGGGATTCCAAGCTAAAATTTTCTTTGTGGGCTGACAGGGTTACAAATAAAAAATCAATTGGAACATCCCCCTTCAAGTTGGTATATGGTACTGAAGCCATATTTCCTGTTCAACTTGCACTGCCAGTTGCAAAGTTTTTATAAGAAACTGACTCTGAACCAAGTGATTTAACTCGAAGGATTCATAATCTGGTAGATTTTCAACAAGATAGAGAGTAGCTTATGGAAAAGACAGAATTATACCAAGAAACGATGAAGGAGATTTTCGACAAGAAATTCAAAACAAATATTTTCAAAACAGGGGATCTGGTTTTAAAATGGGATGCAACAAGGCAAGAGAAGGGGAAACATGAAAAAATTGATGCTCTATGGGCAGGTCCTTTTGTCATAACAATAGTTCAGTATAACAATACCTTTGTTCTCCAAAATATTGCAGGCGAGGAAGTAGCAGGTGGCCCTTTCAACGGGCGTTTTCTAAAGACCTTTTTTTCATAAGATTTTTCTTAAAGCCCTGTTTTACTTGTACATACTCTTTTTAGTTTTGTTTTTGTTCTTATTACTTGAATAACTCCATGCCCAATGGTACTGAGCAAAACAATTTTTCAAATTTTCAAATTGTAATAAAGGCTACTGAGTCTAACTAGGTTCTTGGTGACCTCACAAGGAGGTATCCATCCCAGTTGGAGCCAAATGTTAGCTCCCAAAATGAATCACTAACTTGGTTTCATTTTGTAGGTGATATCATGGTCATCTATAGGTTTCTCTCTTTGTTTTTAATTTCTTCTAGTGTCAAAACTTAGGTTTTAAATTCATGCCTTAGAAATAAGTTGATCCATAAAGGTTGTTTCTATAAAATTCCATGAAAAGATTTTCAACAGCTAATGCGTGTTGCAAGGTTGATGTTAGCTAGTGAAAGTGACGAGTTTCAACGGTTAAGGAGTAATTTCCCACAGACAGTTAGCTGGTGAAAGCATGAAACACGTGTTTTCCTTCCACGATTTCATAAATTAAAAAGATGACATGTTCGACACACATCACATAATTATTATGAGGCACTGGTGGAAGCGAATGATGATGAGGATTTTGTTATGCACGTCTAAATCAGATTTTATGGCGGATCGTGTTTGTGAATGCATGCTTCAACAATGATGGCATTGGGGATGACGAATTAACATTCATCATCACAGGTAAGGGAGCAGTACTACTCAGCCGGCGACAACAAATCGACACTTCATATTTTGTACACGCATCATTCACAGGCAACATGTTATGGTTCCATATTTTAATTGGCAACACCAAGAGTTTTCACCAACACCAAACCTTGGCTCAATCAGGAAACTACAGTGACATTGTTTGGAAATTGTCTGAGTTTCGAGTTACATATGGAAAGGAAACAAAGTGGTTTTTCTTACAGTCACATATAGATGTGCAAAAACATTTCTCAGACGTAGGCTACATGAGTTATGTTTAAAGGTTACAAAATGGTTGCCATCAAACAACAACTGAAGCATTTGCTAAACCATATGATGGAAATAGAGCTAGTGTGGGTTCTGTAGAAATGATAGTTGATGAAGCTGCCATTTCCATAGCAACCAACTTACCTAGATCAGGCCAGAGCTGGTTTAAGACAACAGTAACCAAAAATTTGAATTTCAGAGCATACCTTAAGGAAGAATTCAGAGATATCACCTGGAAGAAAAGCATGCCAGTTTCTCATCTAGAGGACGAATGGCAGGACCTGTTCAAAGGCATTCAACTCTATATAACCTCAGAAGGAAGGTATGATAAGCTGATGCTATATCATTTCAAACTCCTAGATCATTTCACAGGGAATACTCTCCTAAATTTACCTTTCTTCTTTCACAAAAGCCTAACCAGAGTATGTAAAAAGATTAGGGCTGAACCTCTAAGTATGAAAAACACTCTTTGTCATTTTGGTTTGATCAAATTGATAATCCTAGAAGAACTAAGACAAAGAGGAAGGACTTGGAAACATTTTCTTTTTTGGGAAGGATTTGAGACCCAAACTCAGCTCATGAATGAGTAGAAGAAAGCTGGGAAAAATCAATTAACTCCTTAGAGAAGTTCAAGGAGGAGGAGAGCTCTTCCAG
Source organism: Picea engelmannii (assembly GCA_009831015.1). Lineage (NCBI taxonomy): Eukaryota > Viridiplantae > Streptophyta > Pinopsida > Pinales > Pinaceae > Picea > Picea engelmannii. The sequence goes on along the minus strand of ML781910.1, from coordinate 331,373 downwards.
GACCACCAGAGGATAGGATTTCTGGCATAATGTCTCAAAGAGAAAATAAAAAATTATATTTTGAAACAAATTCAGAGAAACCTATAATAAAGAAGACAAATATTCTCAATCTACCATACACAGACTCAAAAACAGAGCCAGAACAAGAAGATGAAAGTCCAGCCATTAAAATCCCTGAACATTCCATGGAAATTGCACAAGACTGTGAGACTTTTACTCCCATTGATGAAGGTGAAACATCAAAGAGCAAAAAGTCAAAGAAATAAAAAAAAAATAAGAAAATGAAAGAGGTGATTGCTCAACAGGAGGTTTTGGAAAGAGTAATCAAGGCAAGATACAAATCCCTGTCTGACAATTTCGCAGAGACAAATGCAGCATTTGAAAGGTTGGCTCATGAGAGTGTCAAAGACAAAAAGAGAAAGAAAAAAATCGCTAAGGACTATAACATTTTATGGTGGTTAGCAAAATGCCTTAAGAGGAAAATTAAGAAATTGAAGTAGAAGCATGAGTCACATCCAGATCTATAGGTACTGGCCCAGGTTGTTGTGAATATGCAAGGAGATAAATCAAAGACACACTAAGTTTTTGGTAAAACAACAGTTTTGGAGGTGGAAGGTTCCTTTTTGGCCAAGACAAAACTTTCACCAGTGCAATGGGTAAATTTACAAACAGTTAGCTGGTGAAAGGCAAAACTTTCACCAGCTAACCAACAAATCATAAGGTGAATTAGCTGGTGATAGCACAAAAAGAAATTTTTGAAAGCTAAGCTGGAGCAAGGTGATTTTCAAGTATTTAAAAGGGATTTGAGAGCATCAAAGGATTAACAACTTAATGAAGAAACACTCAGCATCATAGATTCGTGGAGATTTTGAAGACCAAATGCTAAATTGGTCAACTAAAGTTTCGATTATGGTTAATTAAAGGAGTCCAACTACAGAAGACAGGTGCCTTTACTTTTCCATAACACAACAGAGTCCTAAAGATGATGAAGTATAGATGTCAAGATTGACATAGAAGACAGTTTGAGTTCTAGGAACTAGTCTTTGTTTATCAATTACATTTAGTTAGTTTTATTTTCTATTTTTAGATACAGATCCAAGTTTTCAGGATCTTAAAAACTGATTTTAAAAGGCTATAAATGTCTATCTTTTCTAAGTGATAAGGGTTCAAACTGGGAATACATTTTGGCTACTGTATAGACTCTTATTGGATAATAGAATTACAGTCTCCTTTTGCTTTCAATATCCGAATTACTCATGTATCTTGTTTTTGTACTTTATTTCAGTTTATTTTAGATTTTAAAGACTGTCATCTCTTTATTAAGCTCGTAAACTTGAAGTGAAGGATTTCTTACTACCTTGTATTAAGCCCTACACCTAGTTGTATTTGGAAATCAAGATTAGTATTCTTCATCCCCTTTTTTAAAAATATCTGGTCTGATTATTGTTTTCTAAAAGTACTGTTTCATTTGAATGTATGATGAGTTGTCTATTACATTAATCATTGAGTGATCCCGTTGTTCCAAGCATACCTACATATCATATTCTTAAGTTACCAAGCACCTTTGATCTACAACCATAAAGGGTTTCTTGGAGTGATAACATCCACGTGCAGTGATGTAAATGAATTTCCTATCTGTGAGGAACTTTGCTATTGGATTGAACCTATGAAGTGTATTTGACATCATGCGATGGAAGGATTCAATGGCCCTCCTTAGCTGCAAGTAATAGGTGTGGAACACTGCATTGGAATGACATTGATTTGCCATGTTGCTCGAATACCAAAGGGTAGTGAACCTCGTGGCTAGTGGTTTGGATGGATCGACTTCAGGGAAGGTTTCTCCCTCCAGCATCTCCCAAGTGATGAAGGCAATGAGAATCAACAACCAGCTGAAGTGAAACTTGTAGCCCTGGTCTTGCGCTTCACAACAATATTGCTCCAATTGGTTGACGAGGTAGCTTGCCCAATTCATTTGCATTCCTTCAACGCATTTTCCTACGAGGTCGATGAAAAAACCCGTGACCTGCGTCGGTCTATTATTCCTGATGAGCTTGCCTGCTATCACCTGAAAAGCTAGGTGCACAATTCCATTTTGGATGGAGGCTACCTTGTAGCCCTACTTCCCCTTCTCTACATCGTCGTAGGTGTCCTTTATTTGCTGCGCCAGGGCGCGATCAACATCTTTCCCTAGGTAAAAGTCATAAGGGTCTAGTCCTTGCATGCTCAATCCAATGATCTGGTGGATCAATGCCAGATCTACAGTGATGCGCCTATCCAACCACAGGTAACCTCTATGGTTGCACGACAAGAGCAGTTTAATGCATGTGTTAACCTCCTGATGTCTTTTGAAGTGTGGTATATTCACCACATTAAGGATTGTTGATCTTGCAATGTCCATGGTCCATAGATGGGGGATTATCTTCGACTTCTTCCACATTGTCTTTGTCAAGTACTTATGTGGTGTGAGTATTCTATAATTCTTACGGTCTCCCAAGTTGAAATCATCGATCTTTAGAGTCATAATCTGTCCCAATTGCAGTCCAACTGTGCGTATCCCCTTTAGGAGGTACACAATGATCAGTGTATAGTCGAAGTCCCTCGGGACACTGTCATGACTAACCGTGGTAGCTAGAGGTGGGATATAGTTGAGCAGGACCGATGGGATGAGATTCGCGTTCGCCAAGTCGTCACGATGCTTGCTCCATTTCTCTGTTGCAGTTCAGGATGGCCCAGATTGACGTAAAGTCAATGGGGAGGCTTCCAATCCTCTCGTCGATGAGGCTTGTAGTCCTTCCTACATGACCTTCTCACCCACAAGGTCAATCAAAATATCTTCGATGGATTTCTCTACTGCGCTAAGTTCGCCTGACATGCACGCTCATGATCAAATGTCTCGGATAGGTGGACAAATGCTCAAGGTAATATGAACGGGTGGTGAGGTCTCAATAATCACTACATGAAGGCAATTAGTTCTCTATGGGATCGGATAATCGCAATTCGCAAAAGTGTCCTCGGTGCATCATTCGACTGGTTAAATAGACAACACCGTAACGAATCCTCCAACGGGAAAGAATTCCACAATCAATACAATTCCATTTGTTAGGGCGCGGTCCCAATGGTTCAATGGAAATGTTTTGGGCAATAACAACATTTCTAGCCATTCTAGAGCATCATTCTAATGATCAGGATGCCTCTAATGGTCATATTTCTTCGTGATGGCGAAGTGCTAGTCTGTGTTGTTCTTCTATTCCTGAAAGGTTCAAGTTATGCAATGCTTCCTTTTGTGAAGTCCTCTCTAGGACCTCCTGTAATTTTTGTAGCTTTGATTTCTTCTTACTGAGCCTTCTTTCATTCTTTCCGGTGATCTGAGTCTCTAGATTCCTCTTTCCATTGTTGTTCTTATCTTTTCTTAGCATAGTAACTTTGCGCTGCTGAGGGTCTTTCACAAGGTTCGAGGGTAATAATTTTCTCCTACTGTTTTTGGGGTAGGTGCTCTTCTCTTCTGCATGGATAAGTCCTTTAAGCCTTCTTGTGTTCTTTCAACTTCGATAACCAGGTCTCTGGCCCTTAGTTTCTTTGACTTGTTCTCCTGTTCTTCTAGTAAGCGCTCTATTCTACTAGCCATGAAATATCTTAATTCTTGTTTTTTCTATTCTATTGCTTCCTCTTTTTCTTTCCTTCTGATCTGATCTCTCTCAATCCAAGTCTTTCCTAACAAAATTTCAAAAGGAGAGTTGTTCTCAACAAACTTAATGACCTCGAATTCTTCTTTTGTCGATGTTCCATGAGCACTCATAGGAACACAAGTAAGTATTCCACATAGGGTTATTAGTTTTACTTTAAACAATCCTATTCCTCCCAATGGAGGAATCATAAAAGGCTTTCCTAAAATTTCCCAAGTACTTTCTGTCATGATATTAACCTGTGTTTCTGCGTCCAATACACAGTCTATGTTGAACTCTCCTATTCTTGTTTCTATGAACTCTTTCTCTTTTAAGATATTTGATAAACTGATGTCTTTGTGATCATTCATTGTTTCTTTCATCTGCAATAATATAGCCTCAAATTATTTATGGTTCTTTAGAATTTTCGTATTCTCTTGACCTTCCTCATGGTTTTCTTGTTTCATGTTCATTTTATCAACTTTAGCAATCATTCTAGGGAAATCTAAAACTTCATGTCCAATAGCTTTACAAAAAAGGAAAATAGGACCTCTACCAGGGCACTCCTTAGCAATATGTCCCGGTCTTCTGCAATTATAACATAATGTCAATCCTTTCTTTTTCTTAAATGATCCCCAACCTTTCCTGTACTGCGCAACGGGATCACAGTGATGGACCTACAAAAAATTATTTCTAGGATCCTTCATCCACTTGTTTGTCCAAAAATTCTTTCTATGCATAGGAATAACATGTCTTTCACTATTTCTATCAGATCTATTCATATCATATCTTCTTTCTTCGAGTTGTGACTTAGTTTTCAAACTAGGATGAAATCTATCAAACATACCTAGATCCATTCTTTCGAAAAAAAAAATTCCACTTATCTTACCTTTATCAGAGCACAAAGATTTTAGATCTTACCTCTTTTCTTTAGATCAGACTTCTCTTCTTGGCACAGAGGTTCACAAGTCAAGTAGAGTACTGTGCACTATAGCAATAGATCTATGCACAGATCTTCCTCTTTTATTCAGTTTCCAGCAATCATAGTTTCAGGTCTCAACAACGTAACCATTTGTTGGCATAGGAGAAGACTTGGGGTTAAATTCTTCAACAATGCACTAACACACCCCTAACTATCGACCCTTTTGGCAACATCTGTGAAACAGATGAAGTATCACCCGAGGTAGAGGCAGGGGGGTTGTAGGACTCGATTTTCTACAACCTAGCTGGGACACAGATCTTTGATCACAATACTTAACAAAGAACATAGAAATCAACATTCATTAGTCTTTGACCCTTATTCACATTGCATATTCAAAACCTAATTACAGAACAACGTAGTATTCAACATGATCTAAGATTATCTAACCATTTATCACCTAGCATCAAACAGATCTAGCATTCATTCATGTTATTAAGCACTAAGATACTACATCAGATGCATCTAATATACATAAATATTCAACACTAAGCATAAATCACATCAATAACAAAAAGAAATCACAACACAGGATATACGTGGTTCACCCCCAACGTGGGGCTATGTCCACCAAATCTTCATCTTATTTATTATATTCTTTAAATCTTCTTACATGCATAGAGCCACAAAACCAACTCCACATAGGAAAATAGATCTACGTGCACTTCACCAAATCCTCCTTCCCCGATTTCGGCATAACACAGAGCCTTCGTACAATCACTTGCACTTAGCTCTGCAAGTTCTCAACACATAGTATGCATAGAGACTTTACAACTAATCGTACTTAGCAAAATTTTCATATCTTGCACAAAGACAACTTAGCTCTAATCGAACTTCTTCTTACATGGCCTAAATACTTATTTATACATTTACAGATGAGGCCTAAGCATGGGTAAACCCATGGGCCGACATCCCATACCCATTACATAAGCCCTAAACCCAAAAATCCTATAAACGAGGGTGATATCCTGCGATCTCCTCTTCGCCTAGGCACTCCATCTTCGACCAACCTGTCAAAGTCCCAAAAATGTTCAAACACGACCAAGGTTCTCCAAAACTTGGTCGAGGTCCAACACCTATCATCAATACTTCCAAAAATAATATCATCAATATAGAATTCAATTAATAAAATACCATCTTGAGTTACCTTGATGTAGAGGTTGTTGTTTGCACTTTCATTTTGAACCCTTCATGTTGTAGATATTTATCCAGTCTAGAGTACTATGCTCTAGGAACTAGGTTTTCAATGTAGACTTCTTCTTCAAGTTCCCCATTCAGAAAATCTGATTTCACATCCATATATGTCCATATTGTTCAAGACTCTTCTACACAACTATCCATAATTTTGACTCATATGTCGTTGTACTATCTTGAAGTACTACTACAACTGATTAATCTACCATATTGTACTTCTGCTAACTGAATGCACTGAATCTGTCTACTCAAATTCCGCAATCTTCTCAAAGGATCGTTCTTTGTTCTGTCTCAGCTACCACATAGACTCCCCCTGTCTATTATTCATATTATCTGGGAGTCTCTAAGTCGGATGGCTTAGAATAATTTCTTCTCTGAAGTGTATTCATCATCATATTCATTAGTAGATTCATCATCTCTCTGAGCTCTGAATTCTTTCTTTCTTTATATGGATCCATCTTTCAGTACAGTGATTGAAAGTACAATCTCTTGAGCTTGTTCCTTATTTACCTGTCCTTCTTTTCATTGAGTTATTTTCCAAATATTTTTGTATCTAACATATTTCCTTTTCTCTGTAGAATTTTCTTCATCTCATTTTATTTCCAATCTTGCGATCTCTGGGACCTGGTATTTGTTCACTTGTTCTTTGTGTTTTGAACAACCATTCTCAACATACCAACGAAGCTTCTTCTTCTTATCTTGTAGAGAGAGCGTGCATTTTTCATTGCTATATTGATTTTTCTTTCTTATCTATGTTCTCTTCTGAGGCTCATATCTGTGACTTTTGTTGTTTTTTTGTGGTTCTCTAGGAGGGACTATCAATCTACAATCTTTGGCCATGTGTCCAAAGTTATTGTACTTGTAGCATTCCACTTCAGTTCTCAATGATTCAAACCCATTGTAGCTTCTTCTCTGTGTTTCACTAGGCCTTCTTGGATAACCATTTTGTGTATGACTTTCAAAGTTGTTTATGTTCCTTCTATTAGCTCTGCAATTTACAACTTTATGTACAAAATTATTTCATGCATAACATAAACCCAAAAGGATAGTTTGATACTTGAGAGTTGAAGATCTTATGAAAGGAGTTACTATTATGAATCCTTCTACTTCCTGAGGCCTATGTGTTTATGTCAGTCGTTGATTCTGAAATCTGAATCTTCTCGGTGGAGGAGTGTGTTGTTCCTGAGTTTATACTTTAAGACTCTAAAGTATACTGTCAAGGCATATGAAAAGATAGAGGAAGTTGAGGACATAAAAGACATCGATTTAAAAGATAGGGACTATAGTTGGTTTCTCAACTGTCTCTTTCGGAATTCCCAGTTTTCCTGAATGCTAATATCTCTCTCAATTGTTGCCCATGAATGTTCTAACTCAACCTGATTATTTGTTGTTTGTAAGATGGTGTTAAATAAATTTAGAGAAATGCTGGTTTGATTTGAAAGATCGGGTTCGACGTTAGGCTTCCTTGAAAATGGTACTGTCATGAAGGATAAAAGGTAAGGGAGATATAATTATGTGTTTTCTTTTTAGGCTTAGTTATCTCTAATTCACAGTGTAAAGAGAACGATTTTAAAACATGAATTAATGAGATGGTTGAATCAAAGGTCGTTTCTTGTATCTGAGTTAAAATTTAAAGAAAGAGACACATGTATGATATGAGGAAAAACATAAAACTACTAACAAGGTGAGGCATCAATTTAAGAGGAATCTCACGTTGTAATAGAAGACTAAGAAGAAACAAAAATATTAATGAAGCATATGATGTTGTAATCCAAACATTTTTAGGTCTTGTACCTGTTGATAACCGATACCGAGGAAAAACTGTAAATGATCAAAATAACAAAAAAAATTATTTCCACAATAGAGGTTGTACTAAATTGTAATCAAGCATTCATTAATAAAATACATGAAAGAACGATGAAAATTTAGGGAAACACATAACTCAAACTTGAAAAAATCCAAAATCTTCAATCGACGTTTCTATTAATTCAGAGTTTCTTTTAGATGTCTTCGTCACAATGCCCTTTTTTAGAGAAAGAAAAAATCCCTTCTTCATTCTTCTCCCCCTCTATTTATACAAGATCATCCCTCCTTGATGGTTAGCAATCTCCTACTTTTTAGGGGAAAAAGGAAAAATAGTTACAAAACTGCAACCTTAAATGTTGCATGATTAGCTTTTCATTGGTCTATCATTTTAAAAGTATAATATTTCGAATGATACTTCATTGTTTAGCTGAAGTCTCTCCCTCTTTTGAAGCTATACATTCAATACACTTCTCCAAAAAATGAACAAAAATTCTGGGTGGTGTCGGAAGATCTTTAGTTTCAAACAGATAAAACTTTCTTTGTATCTTTGGAATCTAGTCTTCAAAACCTTTATCGACAAACCTGATCACCTACAATTTTAAATTGGTTTGTACCAACCATATATCTATTAGGTTGGCGTTGATTTCCTTCAACTGTGAAATCTCCACCTGAATCTCTTGAAAGCCTTCTTTGCAGTTCAACTGCTGTTTCACAATGTTTATCTTCCCTAGTGGCTCAGAGAAATCATTTATTTCGATACCTAGCGCTTTCTTATCCAAAGAATCAAGGATTCCCTCATAGTCATCTTTGATTTCTTTGACTAACTTCTTGTTTTCGACTATATTCGTTTCCCATGCCTTGAGAATGATGTCTCCTCTTATCTATTCTATGACATAAAGCTTTAGATCTTTCGACATCTCCCTGTTTCCCGAACATGCAACTTATTTCTGGAAAGTATTCCTTGCATATTTAGCCTCATTTTCCAGTAAAATAATATTATCAAGGGATTTGCTTACCTCTTGAAAGTAATTCTCGATGATCTCTATTTTGGAGATCAATTCCTGTTGTCTGGCTTCTATCTTTGTATGTGCTTCCAACGAGAGGGTTTGGAAATCCTTTAAGTCTACGACCTGGCCTTCTGTCAAATTCAATTTATCCTGTAACTGTTTAACAAGCTCCTTTTGCTAAGTAACTTGCACCTGACTTGATTGTATCCTCTGGTTCATTTCATCCAGGCTAGTTTTGAGTGACTCAATTTCTTTCCTTTCAACAACTCTGGCCTACTCCAAACTTTTATTCACCTCTTCTCTAATATTTTTATTAGAATTCTTCAAATAATCCTGCAATTGAGATATTGTGTCGTTACTCTTCTTTATCCTCGATCTCATGTTCTCCACAGTAAAAAGGTTTGATGTTGCCATGGCTCCCATGGAGCCTTCTACCTCTGTAGAGAAATCCTCCTCTTCTAGTTTTTGGCCATCTACCAAGACCCTATGCTTCTTCACCATACCCCCTCCTCTCATATGCATTTCTTTCTTTAGAATAGCTTTCCTCTTTTTGCTGAAAAAATAATCAGAAGGAGGGATCTCATCTCTGGAAATGGGGGTGAGGTCACCAACATATATGGCTCCCATCTGTGGGAGTCCAAAGGTGGACTGTAAAGGGGTTAAGGAAGTTATAGGACTTCCTATCTCTGTAGACATTGTTTCTCCTATGGTCTCAGATATATTGACATCAACAACAGGTGATAAAGGGGGAGTAGACTTACTGGACTCTGGAGGTGTCCTGGGCCTCCGCTCTGTTTCTGTCTGTGGATTTTCTGTCTGTAAGGTCTCTTCATTTTGTGAGGACCTCTCAACCTCCCGTAGAATTTCCTCAGGATTGACTTCATCTTGTGTTTCTTGTCCAAGGCCCGGGGAAGTATCTTCTTGTCTCCAAGGAAGGGTGATTGCTTCTCCTTGTAATACTTTGGGCAAACCACTTCGTCTATGCTTCTGGAAGGTCTGAAAACTATCTTGCAAGTCGGACAGTAATGTATGTACTCTTTCTAACACTTCCTCATAGGTCTTAGTCCCTTTGAACAGGTCGTCACAAGGGGACTTCTCGTGTTCATAAGCCTTCATATTATAGTGGGTCATGTGTTTTCCCACTAACTAGTAAGGATCGTGCTTCTTGTGCTCAAGGTTTACCAATTTAACCTCCTCCAGCGTTGTCGCTTCAACTTTGGAATGACCCAAGTTGAGCAATGAAACTTTCCCAATCTAAACGGGAAAAACTGGCCAAGATTTCTTTTGAGCCGTTTTTAGTTCTATCCTAATTCAGCTGTAACATCCCGCTCTGGCGCACTGACAAAACTTATTCTTTGAGGACACTTGCTCGCAAGTGATCTGGATTTTTATGATGATGAACCACTTAACCTTGATGATGATGCGTCATGATTGATGACAAGATGTTTTACTATTG
>ML781910.1:299028-312926 GCA_009831015.1 Picea engelmannii | reverse complement strand
GAACCAGAGGCATGTGTGACACTTGGACGGCGGAGACTGTTAGAGGGTTAGTCATTAAAAATTAATTAATTAATGATTTATGAATTAGGTCAGTCTCAAAATTCTATAAAAGGAGGGGAAAGGAAGGAAGAAGGGGAGGAACGTTTAGCGTAACGTTACGCTGCCAATTTGTGGCTTGACGGGTTGCTTGTGAGGAGTTGGGTATATCTCAGCTGTGTTGGAGTGGTAGCTCAGCCGTTGAGGCGAGCTGAGACTCTATTCTATCTCTGGTTCTTGTGTGGCCCCTTTGCGGCTCGGGGGGCTAAGGGGGAAGAAGAGTACCCCTAGCGTTGGCTGGGAGGTACTGGTGAGCTTTCTACGGTCGGCAAGAGGGACGCGGCACGGAGCGCGGGACGTCGTCCGAGGAAAGCGAAGGGCAACGGTATGATTTTAACTGGTGAGGTATAATTCATTTTTACTTTCGGCAATTTAATGTTATTGATGTTGAAATTGTGGAATTGTTATGGCATTTGTATATTCGACAAATTTCGTTTCTGCAAGGTTGTTGTGAGTTGTTCTGGCAATGTTGAAATTGTTACCGCCATTTTTGGTCATGAGATTTTATTTAGTTGTTAGGTGTTTTGGGTACGCATTGTAGATAGGAGGTATTTACATCAGCCTACTACTATTTAATGACCTACCTCCCTGCACACCATCCTGTCAGGGAGAAATTTCGGGAGTGCGTGTGGAGGGATTAAACACCCGAAAACTCTGATGTATGAAAAATTCTCCTCTATAAACCAGTCAACAATTGTCCTGAGGTTTCCTATGACCAACTCTAAAATGCGCGGAGGGGCACAGCCGTACAACATCTGATGTAGTGGTATCACCACGAAATGACAAATTTCATAGAAATATTCCTTGGCGTTTTCTTCCCAAAGTTTAGAATGATATTCGTGAAATGGCTCTTGGTAAGTCGGATTCCAAATCCAACTCATCAAATGGAAAGGAGTTGAGAAGCATATAGCATCCATGATGTATGCAGACATATAAAAGGATACTGGTCGGATTTTTGATCTTGCAGTCTAATATTCCATGACCTCCGTCGCTATGTTATCGGATAAAATCTTATCCCAATTGAAGCTTTAACCTTCTACTGCCTCGTGCAAAAGAGGTACCCATTCTATAGGAAAATGGGTGGGACTTTTCTTCCCGAAAAGTCTACATAACATCATCTCCACATAGACCATATACTCATTCAATGAGGCTGTAGCATAAATACCATGGGTGTCAGCCCTGAATTTTTCTTCGTTTCTCCACCAGTATTTGATTATTCCAGGATACGTTTGGTCTGACTCAAGACATTCTTTCCTTTGAAAATTACTCACGAAATCTTTATTGTAAATATACTTGGGACTGGGAGATAATTTATACATTACTTGTACATGCTTCGGCCTGAAAGAGCCAATGACGACCCCTCAGCTGTCCAGAATGCTCCTTGTCTGTACGTCATTTTTCTCTAAGGACCAACTGATCATGTCATTATAAGTCATAAGTCGCGGCCGTGTAGCTATTTTGTGGAGCTCAGAATCCGCTATATCTTGAATCTTGTTGTCAGGGTCATGAGGGAAATTTTTAATTTCATAATACAAAGTCTTGAAGATATGCCTCCAGGATTTTATGGAATCAATGGCATGCGGTATTGTATCAGATATAATGTCTCCATCTAGACTCGATCTTTCTGCAACTTCCTCTCTTTTTGTGGGTGCCTTCTTAGGTGCCATGATATATGCACTGGGTCAGAGACCTATTTATAGAGAAAATGTGTATAAAACTAGATAAATGTGACTTGCTACAGATGTAAAGGATAACAATGAAGTTCGAAATATAAGACCTTATTAACCTTTAATTTTTTGTTATAACGAGTGTACATACACAGACGACGAAAAATTAATGCTTTTTAATGGAAAGATATGCCTGGAGATACGACAAACGTATCAAAAATATCTTCACTTATCCGTTATTAATACTACCGTACATCGACGATTTCAAAACTGGAGTTTCAAAAATCACTGCCTTCCTAATCCCTGAAATGTGAAAAACAAATTAGATATCACTAATCCTGTTTCAAAAGAAAATTAACCTTAATCTTAAACCTTGTTTAGAGAAAACACTATTTCGTCTTTCTAAACTTCAGGGATCCTGTCGTCAGGAGATAAGTCATAAGAAAACCCTAGATCACTAAATTGATATGATATTAGTGAGGCACTAAGACACGTATTAGGGATTTAATTAATCCAGGTTAATGATTAATTATCCTTTTAACTTTTTGGAAAAACGAGGATCGGGAGTTTGACGGAAAGCACTTTAGTAGAAAGAAAAATATGAATCATGAAATATTAAGGGAATGATGATTGTGTTTAGGAGCTTGGTTAATTACGGGTTAAATAACTCTTTGTGGAAAGCGACGAAAAAGGTAACCTTTATTTCTTCCCCCTTTCTTTTAATTTTTTTTGTTAATATGTTAAACAGTTTCGGGATTTCGGCACCGGGAAAATAGGATGGTTGAGGATCATACCTCGAGAAAAACCGAATCTTGAAACCCGAAAAGGGATGGAAAGCTCTGACTCCCCTTTGGATTAAGGGTGGCTCCCTGACTTAGGAAAAAATGAAGCTTTAGTTTCCAAGGGTAGAAAAAATTAAACTTTGTGTCAACAGCGTGTCCATGTAATCTTCGTTGTAGGTCTCCCTATCCCCTTTGATTGTTTATGCATAATGTTTTTGATATGTTTCTTGTTATGTTTCTTTGGAGCTTGGTCCCTTTTTTTTCTGATTATATCCAATTCTGGAATTGTCATAATTAGGCCTTTGACTATTGATAATGTCATCCAAAACTTTTGATTTTTTCTACATATTTTTATTTTGAAGATCCTTTCTTAATGTGACAATCTCTGCTTCCAAATTTCCAATGATCCTATCTCTTTCTTCTAACTATTCTTTGAGTGCTTCTTAAATTCTTTTATATTCTTCTATTTGAAACTTCAATTATGTGATGATCTTCTCTAGTTCTTGAGTGTCTTCCTTCTTGTCTAGTTCTTCTTGTAGCTTCTTGTTTTTCCTCTTTTCTCTTATTATAACCTCTATGGAAGTCAACAATTCTTATTTGTAGTCAAATTATGCCTCTTCATATTCTTCTTCGGTGTCTTCTTTATGAGAGTCTTCTACTACCATGAATAGAACTCTTTCTGTCTCATTGTCACTGACTTCATCTTCATCTGATGAGGAGATGTCTTCTTTGGTGCATAAGATTTTCTTGAAAACTTTTTTTGTGGTTCCTTTGCATTTATACGTTTGTTTTATATTTGAGTAATCTTCATCATTCCCCTTATTTTTCTTATGAGGACATTTTTTTATCAAAATGACCAATACCATCACAATTAAAACAAATCAATGGAAGCTTACCTTTATATTTTATGTTGGTTCCCTTGTTCAATCTCTTGACAAAATTGGCCATTTCTTCATCATCTTTTGAGATATCACTGTTGCTACTATGTTCTTTTTCTTTTTTCTTTCCCTTTTTCTTTGACCTTTTGGATGGTTTGAAAGATGCTTCTTTTATATCTGGATTTTCATGTTTAGTTCTCATTTCATATGTTGTGAAGATTCCATGTTGTTCGTCCATACTTATTGAGTCTATCTGCTCTTTCTTCTAGTGCTGATATATTAGGATCAAATCTCATAGGAAGATATATTAGTACCTTTTGAACAATTACAGATTCTTTAATTGATTCTCCCAATCCTATGATTTCATTTACTGTTTCATCGACTCGTAATAAGTAAGCTGCAATATTCTCATCTTCCTTCATCTTTAGTTGTTCGAACTGACCTTTGTAAGTTTGAAGCTTTGTTGCTTTGAATTTTGAATATCATTCATAAATATTTTGAAGTTTGTCCCAAATATCTTTAGTGGATTTACAATTCATAACTTTGGTGTATACCGATTCACCAAGACCATTCATAAGTGCATTTGTGGCTTTGGAATTATTTTGATCAATTTTTATTTCTCTTTCATTGGTTGATGGAACTGTTGGTTCTTTGTATCCATCTACTATAGATTGCCAAATTTAAAATCCATGTGCATGCATATATGTTTTCATCCTTCTTCTGTAGAATGCATACTTATGTCCATCAAATTGTGGTATTCCATGTTTATACATCTTGTTTCTCTCCATGATCTACCTTTCAGTGGTTAAACTGATTCTTGAAGGAATCGACTCTGAAACCAATTGTTGGATTACTAAGAGGGGGGGAGAAATAATCCTTTTTAACCACAAAATGCAAGTGTTATATCAATGTATAACTATCATACAATAGTTGCAGAGTAAATAAACAATGAAAAAATGAGAAATCATACACATACATAGTACACTAGTGTTTTTACGTGGAAACCCGAAGCGAGAGAAAACCACATAATGCTTTTTCTTATATGTCTTTAAGAATTACATTCATTGGAAGTAGAAAATTCCTTTTTTTTCTAGCTGCAACTGAAAGAAGGCTCCAACCCCCTAGTTTCTCTGGCTACAACTTGAAGGAAGCTCCAACTCCCCAATTCTCTGGCTACAACCAGAAGGAGGCTACAACCCCCTAGTTTCTCGGGCTACAACCTAAGGGAAAATCGAACTCCTGAATTCTTTGGCTACAACCAGAAGGAGGATACAACCCCCTATGTTCTCTGACTACAACCGAAAGGTGGCTACAACCACCTGTCCTTTCCCCGTCCAACCGCCTTGATGTAGAAGTAGAATGATGGAACCATTTTCACACTATCACTGTGATATATACTGATTTAAACATGTACCAATCAATTTGTAATAAACCTATAACAACCTGTACCAATAACTTGTGCCAACATGTACCATACATCAAATTGTACCTCAACGTGTACCATAAACAAATACATCAACCATGCACCAAACCTGTACAGATAACCTATCACAATAACTTGTCCAAACAACCTGTAATCAACATGTACCATAAAAAAGTGCATCAACCATGCACCAACCTGTACCATCAACAAGTGTAAAACCATGCACAAAATATGTACCAATCATGCATCAAATACACATAAACTATGACTCATCAAGATGTACCAACATAATCAAATATACACCTCATGTATGTGTCAACTCATCAACTACTTGTCTCAACTATGTACCCAAGATGTACCTCAACCAAAATCCCTCATCAGTTTCATCATCCAAATCTGATTTGTAACTCTGTAATAGACATGGTGTATATGATCACATACCTAAAAACCTTCCATAAATTTAACAACAAGAGACTAGCATTTTCATCAAACTTTACTTTAGTCTCACATGACTAATTTTGGATTAGTCAACAAGCCTAAATTGAAATAATCATAACTATGTACCTGTAATGAATAAGGATTTGAAAATAGTACACAACTTTCATTAGTGTATTTTATGCAATTCCTCTAGGTTTCACTACTTGGAACCTCTCAGAAAAGGAATTATAGCAAAAATGGCATACCTTGTTGAATTTTGGCTTATTTTAGAGAGAGAACTTGTAGAGCATGGCCTGCGTAGAATATTTTTTGTATGGATATGAAAATGGTAAAAAAAATACTTCACATTGTACTATAACCAATACATTTTTTGTTACTAAATTTGGATCTGTTATGAAGCAGTTATGATGTTTTTACCTGAAACACCTATTTTAGACTAGTTTTAGGACTAGCCACAAACCATATTTTCCACAGAGTGTAACTCCAAAAATAAAACGATCCACATGTTGAAATTATTATCAAAATTAATTGAATATGTTTCCCCAACTACCTCCCAATTTCACGGTTTGAATCATTCTAGAAAAAAGTTATTGAGAAAAAGATGAGATGACCTGTAAATAACATACCTTAGAAAGAATCATCAAAAGAATTTATCCTCCCTTGAATTTCGGCCTTCTTTACTTCACCTTCCCTCTAAAATTTGGCTTAGATATCCTTTGGTTACCTCAGTCACTTGTAGATATTCAATATTCTCAAGTGTGATTAAAATGAGAGATCCTTGCCTCTCATTTATACTTTCATGTAGCTTGATCAAGGGGTTACCTTTTAACCATCTTAACCCACTTTCGTTATTTTAGGGTTAAACCACTTCTCCATTAACTTTATTATTTAAATGATTTATTTTGTATCCACTTTGACTTATAGTACACTCATCACTTCACTTTATTATTTACCTTCTAAAATATCTTAAACCACTTTCTTTATTTTAGGGCTAACCCACTTCTAACCACTTGTCCACTTAATAATTTCTCCATTAACTTTATTATTTAAACAATTTCTTTTATATCCACTTTGACTTATAGTACACTCATCACTTCACTTTATTATTTAAATAATTTCTTCTTTGCAACCACTTTGACTACTTTGACCTTTTGGGGCTTCTAAATGACTCATGAGGGTTCTCCAACTTCACATGGTCATAAATCTCTAACCGTGAGGATTTATGTGACGTTCCACATACCACCAGAAATGGCATGACATGTACTATCCATCCAGAATAGTCTTACCTACAGATGTATTAAAAATCATACCATTATACATCAAACAAACTTGGGTCCATTACTCAAACCTTTATGCTACCGAAATTCATTACCAGACTTTCTTCAAGGGTTGACATCAATGAAAACCAACCCAAATAATCAACAAGGGTAACTATTTCCACTTCCAAGATTTCAATCATATTCTGGTTATATTCGAACAATGTTTTGAGTGTTTCTTCAATCCTTTTGTATTCTTCTACCTGGATTTTTAACTTTGTGGTTATCTTCTTGGTTTCTTCTAAGTTGGAATTTTTAGATCCTTCTTTCTTCTTTAACTCTTCCTTGAGTGACTTGATTTTATTTCTTTATTTCCTTAGTTCTTCTAAGGCATTGATTAATTTTGTTGTGAGATTGACTTCTCCTTCTTCTTCAAAATCTTCAAAATCATATTCTACTTCCATGAATAGTACTCTTTCTGAATCATTGTCACTATTATCATCCTTGTCTGATGAAGAGTTGTCTTATTTTTAGTAGAAAATTTTCTTGAAGAATTTCTTTTTGTTCCTTCCCTTGTCTCCTTTTTTATTTTTATTTTTCTCTTTAGGATCTTCTTCTTCATCGCTACCTTTATTCTTGGCATAAGGACATTTAGAAGAAAAATGACCAATACCATCACAATTAAAACATTTCAATGGAATAATACCTTTGTACTTGTTGGTTCCTCTTTTTAACTTCCTTATGAAGTTTACAACTTCTTCATCTTCCTCTGAATCATCGTTGCAACTGCAATCTGGTTTTGAAATTTTCTTTTTTTGCTTCTTTGTCTTCTTGGATGATTTGAATTCTACTTCCTTCATGATTGGGTTCTCTTGTTCTATCCTCATTTCATAAGCTATGAATATTCCATGTAGCTCATCCATGCTCAAACTATCAAGATCTTCTCTTTCTTCCAGGGCTAATATCTTAGGATCAAATCTCATAGGTAGAGATATTAGAAACTTTTGAACGACCAATGATTCATCAAATTCTTCTCCCAGTCCTCTAATAGTATTCACTATTTTGTTAACTCATAGAAAGTAGGTTGCAATGTCTTCATCTTCCTTCATCTTCAGTTCCTAAAACTTAGCTCTAACGGTTTGAAGCTTAGATCACTTAATTTTGGTATCACCTTCGTAAATATTCTGAATTTTATCCCAAATATCCTTTGCAGTATTGCAATGCATAACTTTGACAAATATTGAATAATCTAGACTACTCAAAATGGTTCCTTTAGCATTTGATTTGTTTTCACCAAGTTTGTTTCCATATTTGTTAGGTAGGGGAGTGGTTGGCGCTGCATATCCATCTACTATTGACTGTCAGACATAAATCCTTGTGGATGTAAAAAGGTTTGCATCCTTTTATTCCAAAAGTTAAAGTTTTGTCCATCAAACCTTGGTGCTCCAATCTTAGCGTATTTCATGACCTCCTTCGAGTAGATAAATTGTTTCTTGAAGGACCTGCTTTGATACCAATTGTTGGAATACTAAGAGGGGGGGTGAATCACTATGAACACTTTATTATCACTTTTAACGACAATATGTAATCATTAACATCATTACCAGTATATGATCAATATAAATCAATAGAGCATAATAGAAATACTTAGAAACACAATACACCAAAATTTACGTGGAAACCCAAATGGGAGAAAACCACAAAATGATTTTCTTATATATCAAAAGAATACATTCATTGGAAGAAACGACTTCCCAATTCTCCAGCTACAACTAGAAGGAGGCTATGGCCCCCTATTTAAAGGCTCCAACCTAAAGGAATCTACAACTCCCTAAATTCTCTACCTCCAAACATAAGGAGGCTACAATGCCATGATTCTCAGGCTCCACCCTGAAGGAAGCTCCAACTCCATGTGTTCTCTAGCACAAACCGGAGGTAGGATATGACCCCGTTTCCTTTCCCCATCCTACCACCCTGAAATATAAATGTAGACCAAACTGTCACTACCAATGATACTATCATTTCCTCTGATAATCAACCTATAATAAACTTGTCACTGTTACTTCAACCTGTAACTGATCATCAACCTATAACCTGTCACTATCACATAAAACTATAACTTATCATCAAACTATCATTGATCAACAACATTCAACCTGCCATTGTCCCTGCCATTGATATATCAACCAGATTTGCTCACATCGACCATATTAACATCGATTATCCAACCATGTACCATAATGTACCTCAAGCATGAATCATATCATATACCATAATATATGTCACTATCACAAATATGTGCCTCTAACAATGAACCATAACAATCATATACAATATACCAAGGATATGTCTCAAGAATGTATCAATGACACCAAAACATGGACCTCAACCATATGCAACCATAAGACAAAAGTGCCTCCAAAGCATGCCTCAAAAATGTGGCATATCATCCATGATAAACACACATAAAGAACATACTTTTGATTATATAGACACTCTATTGTATCATATAATACATAATTAAGCCAACTTGGGAATCGACAATCTAGTACAACCATCTCTTCGCACCCTCTAACAAGATTTTCACATATCCATGACTTCCTTCACTACTACCCGCAGATATCTGTTCTTTTCTCCACTGCAACCCACATACATTTCACCCTTCTCACCTGCAACCCGTGGTTACCTCAAAAACTAGGGTTACTAACAATTTTTACAACTCTAAGACTTTCACCTTTGACCTTCCTTCGCACCCTCGGACTTGCCAATAGATCAAAATTTCTTCACAAGGTATATACTCAATAGATATGTATGTGAATTGTACTTATGAAAGAATCCTTGAGGGGTATTTATACTTTTGTTAAGTAACTTCTTTCCTTACTTTGGGGGTTTCTTGTTACAACCACTTAAAACTTTCATTAATTTTCTTGTAACCAACTAGGGGATTTGTAACACATCTTTGGGGCTTCCAACTTCATGACCTCATAGCTCCTCAACCGTGAGGAACCATGTGGTGTACCATGTATCACTGGAAACGAAATGAAAATGACTATCCATATAATATTGTGTTTACAATCTCCTTCATGTCCTTATTCCTAAAAAAACTCCAGGCTTCATGACCATGCCTCTGGGGCTCCTTGTATACTTCTTCAAAGAACCTTCCCGTGAGGTCCATGCTTAAAGATATGCCATAAGGGGACCACTTTAGATACTTCTCCAAATACACCCATCATATCTATTAACATCAATGACAACCATTGTTTTTTGACATCAATGACAACCCTCTATCAAACACACAAAGTAAAAGACGCACCATGGTTATATATTTGATTCTATCCATTTGTACTTTTCAACATTATGTTATTAAATATATTTTATTTTGACCTTTTGGTTTAAAGACATTAATTCCCTTATGGATTTCTATAGATGTTCATGGGTATGCTAGAAGTGTTATTAGATCTAGTTTATTCCACCTGTCATCCCATCTAGCGGACTATAAAATCAGGTTGGTTCCATCGTTATCCTCAGTTCTCTTTTAAATTTTTTCCAAAAGAGTGGATGGTCTTCTAAATTATTTTTAAAAAAGTGGGAAGGAAAAAATAAAAGTGATCTTCTATAAAAGGAAAATACTAAAAATGTGGAAGGAAATAATAAAAGATAAATATATTGTTTAAAAGGAAAATAATATATTAAAACATATGAAAGAAAAAAAAGAATACATTAGGAAAAATAAAGTTAGAAAAAAGGAAAAGAGATGAGAAGAAAAGTATAGAAAAAATGGTAAAACAAGGATATGATTTGGAGGTCTCTACCAAATTCACATATTCTTTAAATAAATTGAGAATATATTTGTACTAAAAGGAATAATATTGTGTACGATTGAAAATCACAAAGTTTTTTTGTAGCCTATAGTGAGAAAAGAAATCCAAATTGGATCGGATTTGAGGATCCCTTTGACTTGGAGTTTATTTGGACTCAATTTCGAATCTTGGATTTGTCTTCAAAAAATTTTAAAATACACAAAATATTCAAAATTTAGTTAGAAATAATATAAATTCAGGCACAACAATGGGTATAGAAAAAATTAGAGATCAAATATGCAAGTATACAATCTTGTTGATTTCTATTGCAAATAACCAAAATCACATTGAGATGTACATACATAAACAATTGTGATATATTTCAAATACAAATTTTGAGAAGCTTTATCATAGACCGAGTCATGATGTGAAACTCAAACTCCAATCCAAAATGTGAAAAAATATGAAAATGACCTCTTTTATCTGCAAGTTGTTGGGTATACAACAATCACTTATAGATTCCCCCTAAAATCAACTTCAAATCAACTCCAACAACATGAAGGGTTTAATCTCCAAATAAACTCCAAAATATCCCATGCCAACGTTGATTGATAAATGAGGTGAGTGATTCTTTTGAAGAGGTGAGATATGGATAAATGTTTTTTGTTTGTATTTTTTTATAAAAAAAAATTAATACATTTTGTTTAAAAAAATGCATAGCATATCAAGTAGTTAAAAGTGTTTGACACTAATTTGACCAAGTTGTGGTATGACTCGGCCAAGTCAAACAAGTGTGCTTGGCTCATTTTCACACTAAGTTAAGTCAAATTTGATTGATTCTAAGTGAATCAACTCAATTAGTTAGGGACTTCTATATAAGAGAGTAAAATTAACTAAATGTGGTAATCATAGTAAATATTGTGGGTGGTAAATTGGGAGTTTGAATTCATTGATTTGAGTCTATCCCTTGGACCTATTGTTATGGTATTTTCATGGAAATTAATAATATTATATTATCTTATCTTATATGTTGTTATCTCCTATGTTTGTTAATGTATTTCCTATCTACTATTATCTGTCTTGGCACTCTCATGTTTATTAATATATTTCTTATCTACTATTATCTGCCTTGGCACTCTCACTTTGTATTGACACTAGATGTACTTTTTTAGTCCCTTTTCGGATGAATTCCTTCTCTAAGGGGCAAGAACCTTAAAATTACAAATAAATAAAAGTTTCCTAGGTAACTTACTTTCTCTACTACCACTTCTATATTTGTTATGATGTTTGTATTTTCTTTCACCTTTGGGAATAATTCATTCAATAATAGTTCAATGGATTCATGCATTTTTATTAATAAGTTATATAAAATGGAAAATATTGGTATATTCCAAAAGAGGGAAAGAAACAAGTACCATATAATGCAACATTAATGAGTATATAGTTTGCATATATAATGTTAGATGCAAAAATCATGATCTTGAATAGTTGTGGGGAGATTAGTATTTGTCCCAAAAGAGATAGGATATTTACTATCCAATAAGATTATCCAAAAATAGGAAGATGGTTTAAGTAGGATATAGAAGTAGTAGCATCAATTCAATATATAGGAAAATAATCCCAAGAAAATATTTAAGTAGCCTTGATTTCTATTGTTGAAGGCTAAAGATCCCCAAAAGAAGAAGCTAAATGCAGAGAACAAAACCTCTCTATTAAAATATTTAAGTAGCCTTGATTTCTATTTTTGAAAGCTAAAGATCCCCAAAAGAAGAAGCTAAATGCAGAGAACAAAACCTCTCTATCGATTTTTTTTTTTTATAAATATTAATATAGACCAAGCCAATCCAAACATCATGTGTGGTATTTATAAGTTTTTTGTCCGAAAACAAAATTCAAATCGATTCAACGATTTTCACAAGAACAAAATCAATTTAGATGTTACAAAGAACTCAACAAATCTATGTAACTTGCACTCAAAATTCACCAATATAATATCTAATCAAAACATATTTCAAAAGTAGCAAGATATTGTTCATGATCATAAGAAGGAACATATATCAATGAGACATGTATTTTTACATATAAATATGTGGAAATCGAACTAAATATTCACTTCTCTTTCAAAACCACCCACTTCACTATAATAATCTATAATATCACAAGGGTTAGAATACATATAAGAAACTCACGCGTTGTCCTCTTTGACTTGTAGATATTATCTATATGTTTTTTAAAATACTATCTTACGGTAGAAAAATATACGCGTTGGTATTTGTTTCCACATTAATACTCTCCGCCCTTCCTTCTAGGAGATTGCATAGGGATGGACGGAGAAACTTTGGCTCAATTTTACCATGTCTCAAACATGGAAAATGATGGAAACAAAAACATTTTCCTTTTATGGACTTATCCTCTCTAGGATATTTAGAACTGGAATGTTGATTATAGGGAGTGGGAGTAGAATTGAAGTGAATCAATCAGGCCCGAGTGGATAAATTTGGATGGGAATAAAAATTGTAAGAGAGAGATAATACCTTACCTAGTAATAATATATGGGGATTAATGCTATGGAGACCCAAAATAATTTGTAATTTTGTTGGGCATTGTTTTCTCTCATGGAGCTTTAAGGTCGATTTCCTAGGACCCAATTCAATCCCACTCTTGTTGAATACAAAATGTCCATATTAGCACTAATCCACACTCTATTGCATTTGAATTTTCATATTTTGTAGGAATGGTGGTAGGGAATTTGAATTTGTCTAGTACATAATCATCTAATACGTCTATGAGTTTTTGTACAATCTCCCTGAAGCTATTGGTGTCTATTTAAACAAATATAGTACGGATTTCAATATGATTGATCTTTTTAGGCTCAATTAAACTTCACTAAAAAATTTAGGGTTTTTTTGTTAGCAGGGGAGGAAGAGAAATGAACACAAATTTTTATTTTCGTCCTTTGATCCCCCAAATGTGTAAAATTACATAGACTTGGGTTTCATTATGGGCATAAGAGGTAGAGCATTGTGTGTAAATGAGCATGGAATTGAGATTTTTGGCCTACAACCCTCCATTTTTTTAAAATGAAGGTGGATTTCATATTTTTTACCCTTTTGTATTTTGATGCCCCCAAAACCCTAGATCGCCCACCTCTTAATACACCTCAATATATTGCACTAGGTTTTGAATTTGTTTTAACCCATTTATGAAAAAACATGTTAATGTAATATATACCTAATGAATCCCTTGTGGATAAATTGTCTCAAATGTGCACCCAAAAAAAAAATTAAGGTGCTTCATATCCATAAACTTTCATGAATATACACCATAACTACAAGGGTAAACAAAGTTCCACCATACCCGCGTGTGCAATACATCGAGCTAGAAATTGCTATTGTTGCACCGGTGGTAGAAACTAATAGTGATGCATCTGCATGTCATGTTCAGGTTCTTCTATCTGAGCATAACAATTACACACACCAAATAATTAGATATAGAAACAAATTCACACATTAATCTCTCTCTCTCTCTCTCTCTCTCTCTCTCTCTCTCTCTCTCTCT
>ML781910.1:285247-298413 GCA_009831015.1 Picea engelmannii | reverse complement strand
TGTGGGAAAACTTAGAACATACGGATGGTTTAGATACTAACCTCCTCTATTAAACTTTCATGCATAGTGCCTTCCATCAACCCATAACAAGTTTTCTAACAAATGTTTCCCAAAACTCAAGCATCTGTGAGGGCCACATGAACAAAGATGTGAATTCCCAATCTATCCACGTCGCATCTCTTGTCCATACTTTTCTACATGTACTAAAGTCCCAACCGCTCCCCGGACCCCAAACATCACCTTAAGGTCCCCCCTTGTGGGATAATGCTAGGATTTGTTTGTTTCACTCAACTATGGGCCAATATGGATATGGATGAATAGTTATAGATAATGTTTTATACTATGGGAGGATGTTGGGTAGGGGTGTTAGGCCTCCACCTAGGAGGAAGAGGACCTAGAAATGGTTCATTCCTATAATTTTGATGATCCTATGTGGTGTTAAATTTAGATCCTCTATTAAGTTCTTTTTAATTTACTAGACAATAATAACATAAGAAAGATCACTGAAAGATACCAATCACAAGGTACACATCATTTATCATGGGAAACCCTCATGGGGGAGAAAACCTAACAAAAAATTCCTTAATACATATTGTCAATACAATGGCAAGATAATAAACCAAACACAAGAGAATATCCAATACTGAGCAATTCACATCTCTCTTCCTTCTTCCGACAACTGACAACTGCATCTTCCTTCAAACTTGTGCACTAGATGAGTGACTCGAGTGAGTGAGCTAATGAGGCATCTTCCACTCTTATTTATACTTGTTGGCAGGCGCTAGGGTGGTGTCTCTTCCTCAAGTAGGGATGAATTCTTCACTTAGTGGCTAAAACCACTTTAATTAGGTCTGGGGCCGACTTCTTAATAATTAGGGTTTGACCAATCCACAAAAGGGGATTTGGTATTATAAAAATCCAAAAATGATCAATACACCAAAGGGGATTGATATAAAAGACACTAACTCAATAATAAGTAGAATATTCTTTGCAGTTACAATATTTCAACACTCCCCCTTAACAAGAAGGGTATTCTACAACATCATCAGGAGAGAGAGAGGGAAGCTACATCAACAACATCTGGAACACTGACTAGAATATCTATAAATCATCTGAAGTTTTTCTCATCATGAATAAGATAATCATTTATACATGGAGCTGGTGTATCATCATTATCATCATTCAGAAAATGGAGTTGGAATGGCATCATCATCATCGTTCATAGTACAGAGCTAGAACAACATCATCATCATCATTCAAAGCATGAAGCTGGAACCTGAAACATCAACATCAGTTAGCATAAAATCTATAAAAACAACATCAACAACATCATCATCAACAACACCAGTCTGGAGAAACATCATCACAACATGAGGGTAGAGAAACAACATCACAGCATGAGGCTGGAGCAACACCATCACAACACGAGGTTGGAGCAACAACATCATCATTATCGTGGGGAAACAAAATGATGTAGGTGTTACAAAAAAAAATTGTGGTACTCAGACAGTCCCTAGGCATCTTCCTAGGAATCATAAGATTCCCTAGGATATAAAATCCTAATGGAGCTACCACATGGTACTCTGATAGACCATCCTTACCAGACCTTCGAGATATGCCAAAGAATCATAAGATTCCATAGGATTATTAAAATCCAAATGGAGCTACCACTACTGACCATATCTAGAATATGAATGCACATATACTCTGACAAACCATCCTTACCGAACCTTTGGGATCTGTCCAAGGATGATCAGTCGCCTAGGATATAAAATCCTAACCGAGCTACCCGTTGTTGGTTAGGATACCATAGTATCATCAACATCACTCCCCCTTTCGAGGGAGGTCCTTTCGGACTATACCAAGATTGTATCAAAAGTGCTCAAATGTTACACGAGACAGAGGCTTGGTCAACACATATGAAACCTACTCATTTATGCTAACATATTGGAGCTTTACAACTCCCCTATACACCATATCACGAATGTAGTGATACCATATTTCTATGTTCTTTGACTTGTCATGGAACACAGGCCTCTATAATATTTATGAAACTTTGTTTATCACATAGAATCACAGTTTCTTCCATATCTAGATCAAATAGAGATGTCAACAACTTCTGAATCCATATGGCTTCACAATTGGCAGAACATGCAATAATGCATTTCGCTTCTACTGTGCTAAGAGAAATATTGAATTTCTTCCTACTCTTCCATGAAGTCATGGCTGACCCAAGACTGAAACAACATAATGAAGTGCTCTTTCTATCAGAAACACTTCCATCCCAATCTGAATCAGTATAACCAATTAGTCTGAAGTCACGATCTCCATTATAATAGAGACGAAAGTCCAACATACCTTTAAGGTATGTCATCACATGTTTTGCAGCAACAAGGTGAAAACATTTGGGCTCTCCCAGATACTGACTCAAGGTGTTCACATCAAAACATATATCTGGCCTAGTATTCATCAGATACATCAATGATCCAATGATCTGTCTGTTCAACGTAGCAACAACCAATTCTGACGAAGTATCAACCAAGAGATTAAACTTTGTTTCCATGGGTGTGTTCATGGATTTACACTCCAACATATTAAACCTCTTCAATATTTGAACTGCATACCTCCCTTGGTAAACGAAGATCTTCTCTGGGCTCTACCAATCCTCAAGAACTAAGAAATAGTGCATTAGGCCTAGGTCTTTCATCTCAAATTCTTCAACTAACTTGTTCTTACAATCAGTGATGAGATTTTCTTCTCCATTTAAGAATAATTCATCCACATACAACAACAATATAACTATATCATCATTCATAACATTGAAGTAAAGGTTAGAATCAACTTTACTCTTGGTAAAGCCCAAGCTCGTCAGGAAACAATCAATTCTTCCATACCAATCTCTAGGAGCTTTCTTCAATCCACACCATGGATTATTCAACTTGCATACATGATTCTTTATGTCTTCAACATCAAACCCTTGAGGTTGTTCTATATACACTTCTTCTTCAATGAAACCATTTAAGAAGGATGTTTTCACATCCATTTGGTGTAACTTCCAATTCATATTTTTTGCAAGAGCTATGATGGTTTTGATAGAAGTGTATCTGGCTACAGGAGAAAATACATGATCTACAAACATTTCTTTATGTTTTTAAATACTTCCATCAACAACATGTTTTATCTTGTATAACCATTTGGAAGATACCACATCTTTTCTCTTCGGTCTGGGAACTATTTCCCATACATCATTATTTATAATTGATTGGTATTCTTCTATCATAGCATCTTCCCATTCTTTATTATGAATGGATTCTTCAAAGAAAGTAGGCTCATTTTCTATGAGATCACACATCAAAGCCATATAAATAGAGAATGGATTAGGTTTCTTGACTTGTATCATGGTTCCTTCTGGGGAGCCATACTTCTCTCCATATTGAATAATTCCCCTTTCCCAAGATGGTTTTCTCTTGTGAAAGATCATCATCTACGGAGGTTCTTGAGATTCTATCATATCATGATATTCTTTAATCTCAACATAAGAGGTATTTGTAACTTCCATTGCTAGTTCTACAACTCTGAGATCTACAGGATCTTCTTCATATAATTCTTCAAGTTGGCATCTTCTTGATTTCTTGAGTGTTACATCTTCATCAACAGGGGTGATTTTAAGGATGGAATTTTATTTTAAAATGTAGAAACCTTGGTGGATCTTACTAATCCTTCATATGCCAATTATAAATGTTTTGCGACATTTTTGTAAAAATATTCAAATTTCTAAGGATTTTATATAGTTTGTATAAACTTTTTGCGATTTTAAAGTTAAAATAATTTTATTGTATAGAATTTGGGCAAATTATTTTTAGAATATCGAATCTTTTTTTGGGAAAAACCATGGAAATTTAGCCCCTAAAATCATCCATGTTCATCAAAGGTGACATCTATGTTGATCTCAATGTGATGGTAACATGGTATGTAAATTATGAATGCCTTTGAGACCTCACGGTATCCAAACAATATTCCCTTCTTTCCTAAAGGATCCATCTTGGTTCTCTTCTCTTTCAAAATGTGTACAAACACTAGACAGCCAAATATCTTGATATGGCTTACTTCTGGCTTCTTTCTAGAGAACATTTCTCTGGGGGTTTTGAACCTAATTTCACTATGGGATAATCCTTTTTGTACATAAATTGATGTTCTTGCTTCTTCTTCTCTTAAGTGCATTGGAATATCTTGATCATGGATCATAGTCTTCACAACTTCCATTATTGTTCTATTCTTTCTTTCTACTAAACCATTTTGCTGAGAATTGTAGGGAGTGGATAGCTCCCTCTTAATCCTGGCATCTCTGCAAAATATTACAAACTCTTTTGAGGTGTATTCTCCTCCATTATCTAACCTAAATATCTTGATTTTTATTTCAGAGAGATTATCTATCAAGGCTTTGAAATACTTGAAGTTTCCAAACACTTCACCTTTTTATTTCAAGGTGTAAATCCAAGTCCTGTGAGAATAGTCATCAATAAATGACACGTAGTATACATACCCACTAAGAGAGGTTGATGGAATTGGGACACATACATATTAGTGTATGATCTCCAAGACTCCTTCTGCTTCACTATTTCTCTTCGGGAAAGGATTCTTTATGTTCTTTCCTTGTTCACATCCCTTGAACACACCTTCATGATCAAACTTGAAATATGGTAGACCTATAACTTCTTTTCTCACATATGGTAGGGATTTGTAATTTATTTGAGCTAGTCTTCTATAAAAAAATTCACATGGACTCTCAGTGGAGTGAGTCAAGGCTACATCTAGGTGACATTTTAACTTATACAAGCCACCTTATTATGTTCCAATAAAAATTGCATCTTATATGGTTTTTCCTTTAGGCCACATAAGTACTTAACCATCTATGAATGCAACCCTGGAACCTTTCTTATCTAAGGATAGGATAGAAAGAAAATTATTTGTCAACCCTGGTACATATAGTACATCCTTTATCTTCATTGGGGTCCCTGAATCAAGTTTGTAGTGTACTCTCCCACTTCTTTGATAGGGTACTGGTAATCATATCCAAGTGTAACTTTTTGGGGAAACTTATTTTCTGTAAGGCTAGAGAGAATGTCTCTTTGACATGTCATGTGCCTAGAAGCACCACTATCTATGAGCCAAGTATCCTCTCTAGGTGACATTGATGCTGAAAGGGCAGAGAATACAAAATAGTCTTAAATATTTTCTTTAATCATATTTGTGGGTGGTTCATCATTTTCAACTACCTGGGCATGGTGTCACAATGGTAACATTGATAGGAGGAGAAATATTTTTCTCTTCTTTGACCTTTCTTAAACTTCTGGAATCTCCTTGGAGGGTGAGATTCCTTATGTAGGTGGGTCTCCTTGTTGAAGTAAGACCTTCTCTTTCCTCTTTTAGCATGACCATCTAGGGCTTGATCTTCATCCCTTAGTAGTACTGATTCTCAATTAGCTACTCTTTGTTCTTCTTGAACACATTCTTCCCAAACACTGTCAAATTATAGTTTCTCCTTTCTGCACAAATAGTTTGGATGAATGCATCACAAGGTATTGTGAGACCATTAAGAGATATCATTATGAGTTCATATTCATCTAGGTTGTCTCCAATTGCTTCTAGTTGTTCCTTGAATTGAAAAACCCTAGAGAAATAGTCATGAATGGTTTCTCCTTTTTGCATCTTTGTATTCTTGAGTTGGGTTCTCAAGTTCATCTTCCAGATAATGTTCCTTCATTAATACATTCTTGTTAGGGAATCAAACATTTCTTTTGGATTATTCTTAGAGGAAACTTGAGGTATAAAGTGGTTTTTAATAGAGTCTGCAATGATTCTTTTGTACCTAACCATATATTTATGGTACTTTTCTTTAGTTGTAGCATCTGTGGGTTCTATTATATTTTCTTTCACGAATCTTACATGACATGTCAAAGAGACATTCTCTCTAGCTTGTACATAATTTATCTACACCTTCTTACTTATAAACAAGCACCAAGCTTGGTTTAATATGTCTACATAATTTATCTACACCTTCTTACTTGTCAACAAGCTTGGTGCTTGCAGACATCTTAAACCACAACTGCGAAAATGACCAAAAATTATAAGTGCTCAAAAATTAAATATGAACTTACCAGGAGATGCACTTGGCTGAGGCGAGTAGCCTGGTGTAGTTTATTTTTTGAAAATCCAAATTCTACCCCTTGAAACAGGGCTTGCGCAAATATGGAATGGTACTTCTGGTACTGGTTCTCGTTTCCTAGTTCTTTAATTTTTTGGTACCAGTGAAATCTAGGGTTTCGGTTTTTGGAGGCTCTGGCCATTGAAGACGTGTGCTCAATCTACCAATGAGTTCTCTAGGATAGGGCGCACTTCCCTATATAGTTTTTAGGCAAACATTATCTTCCAACAAAAGCCCTAATTTTCTTGTATGACAACAATGACGTTTTTGGTAACCCGGTGAAAGGTGCTCTATTCAGTCAAGCTCTGATACGATGTTAAATTTAGAGATGTTATTAAGTTCTTTTCAGTTTACTAGACAATAATATCATAATAAGGATCATTGAAAGATACACAATCATAAGGTACACAACATTTATCCTGGGAAACCATCATGGGGGAGAAAACCCAACAAAAACTTCCTTAATATAGATTTCCAATACAATGCCAAGATAATAAACCAAACACAAGTGAATATCCAATACTGAGAAATTCACCTCTCTCTTCCTTCTTCCGGCAAATGACAACTGCAACTTCCTTCAAACTTGGGCACTAGATGAGTGACTTGAGTGAGTGAGCTAATGATTTTCCTTCCACTCTTATTTATACTATCTGGCAGGCACTAGGGTGGTTTCTCTTCATCAAATAGGTCTGACTTCTTCATTTAATGGCTAAAACCATTTTAATTAGGATTGGGGGTCAACTTCCTAATTAGCAATGTATAATTAGGGTTTGACCAATCCAAAAAAGGGGATTTGGTCTTATACAAATTCTAAAATGATCAATCCATAAAAAGGGATTGATCTATAAGATAATAACTCAATAATAAGTAGAATATTCTTTGCAGTTACAATATTTCAACATGTGGAACCACAACCCACCCCTTAGAATTCACCAATGTCAAAGTAGTTGAGATGGTGGCATAAAAAAAAATCACCTCATAATTTCCTAAATAAATACAAAAACATCTCCTTATTATTGAATAGAGGTTTGTCAAATACCATGAATCACTTATCCATCTATTCGTCTAAAAACGATTGGTAGGTGCACCAATCCATACAAATGCATTTATTTGTCACTGGAGGTTGTGTTCTGATTCTTGGGTCATTAAATAATGTCATCAACTCTTTTTTTGAAAGGTTAAGGTCTCTAACATGCTTTTATCTAGATCCATCCTATAATTGTAAAAAAAAAAACCTATAATAAAAAATGTCTTTTAACTAGCCTTAGGCATTTTCAATAGAAGTAACAATGGTAGTTAAATATCTGACTAGTGAAAGCCACAAGGGATATTTGGTATTTCTCAAGTCCTTTATAAGGGTTATTAGTGACTTCAACCCTACATCAATTTCAACATTTTTGTTTCCCAATTCTAGGTTGCGGTTTGGTTTTTCTTCATGTGGTGATGTTAGGTTTGGGTTTTCTGCAAATGCAACATCCATGTTAATTAAGTATGTTGCATTTTAATAAAAGGAAAATTATTAATAATTTTTTATATAATTTAAAGAAATTCTAAAATACAAAAAAATCCAATTCATTCATTGACGACAACATGATGGGAGCATGGATCATTAAGTTTGTGTTGTCTAACATATGTGTGCCCAAATTGACACGTCAATAAATCACAAAAACATTTTTTGATGTATGTGCGATGTTCACATCGATCGTTTGGTACTATTTATTACTGTGATCATTTTGTATGAGTTATCCCAATGTCTTTGTGACTGCACTATCTAACATATGTGTTCACAATGAGGCGTCAAGAAATCACAAAACATTGTCTACTGATTCAATCACAAAAGTATTCATGCATTTTAATCAAGGCTTATATCTATCCCTTAGTGTATTTGTTATCATAAACTATAAAGAATGCCCTAGATTCTAAAACATGGGATTGTTTTAAAGTTATGTTGGTAAAGGATACACCTTTATGAATTCCTTAAAGCATGTTATCATAGCATTTATCACTTGTGCAAATATTTTAAAGCCTCTTATTATAGGATTTAGCACTTGTGCAAATCCTTTTACAAGACATCAAACTTGTGAAACAATTGGAAATAGTTGTCAGCGTCATCTAGAAAAATACTTCACTCTTTTTAGTGATGGATGGAGGTATAACACAAGGGAGGCTTCCCCTGTGACCTCAAAGGATCATATACAAAAGTAGAAGCAAGTCTATTGTCCCCTATCTTGGTCACTTGAAGAAATAGGCTAGGTCTAAGGAAATGGGGTAGATTGGGAAAATTTTAGGTGAGACAATTGGTTGTAAGAATGTGAGAGAAGTGTTCCAATGCATACAATATTAAAAACCAAGTCTAAGAAGTGAAATATAAACCCCAAAACACTATATATCAATGAAAGAGGGATGCTCTAATTAATCTTGCAATAACCAATAGTTTATTGTAGGGACCACAGAGATTCCTTCGCCAGAAATGATATGACCTAAATAGTAAATCTCTTTCTGGAAGAAGGAACACTTCGACAACTTCCCATACAATTTGTTCTCTCTAAGGAAGGACAACACTACTCGTAAGTGTTCCTCATGTTCTCTTTCATTCTTGGACTAGATGAGGATGTCATCTAGAAAGACATATACAAAATGATCTAAGTACTTCTGGAATACGCCGTTCATGAGGCTCATGAATACTACTAGCGCATTGGTCAATTCGAAAGGTACTACAACAAACTCGTAATGTCCAAACCGAGTTCGAAAGGCAGTTTTTGGGATATCGCCCTTTTTAATCCTTAACTGATGATACCCTGATCGCAAATCGATCTTTGAGAATACCGCTGCTCCTTTCATCTGATCAAAGAGGTCATCTATTCCCAGCATTGGGTACCTATTTTTCACTGTAGCACGATTCAAGTCCTTGTAGTCTATAAACAGTCATAAGGATCCATCCTTCTTCTTTACAAAAGTTACCGGTGCACCCTAGGGTGAAACACTGGGCCTTATTAGCCCTAAGTCTAGTAACTCTTTTAACTGCATTTGAAATTCACAAAGTTTCGGCGCTGTCATCCGATACGGAGTTTTGGAAATTGGTTTCACACCAGGTTTTAGCTCAATAGTAAAATCAAGCTCCCTCTGAGGAGGTAACCCTGGTAACTCGTTCGAAAAAACATCCTTAAATTCTGACAATACCAGGTACTGATATAATGAAGGTCCCTTCCTTTCACTCACTCCTTCCACTACATATAGTCGACACCCTTGCCTCAAGCATCGCTTAACCTTCATAGTTGATATAAATCATAATGACACCTTTCTTCGTACACCCTGGATCTCTATTGGCCTTCCTTCGTCGTCTACACAGAGAACCTTTTTTGCTAAACAATCTACCAAAGCTCGATGAGATTCTAACCAATCCATTCCAATGATTAGGTCGTACGCCCTGAGAGCAGTGACGTATACCTTCAAATTGGTAGTACACACTCCTAGGTCTACTATACAATTATCAACGCTAGGTCCTAACGTCTGTTTTTCCCCCGAAGCCATCTCGGATTGTTTAAATTCATTATGCTCGTAGGCTGCCAACCGACTCTTTTCTAATGATGAAGGTGAAATGAAACTATCTGTCGCACGAGAATCAAATAAAATCTTAACATTGATATGATTTAGCGTACCTAATGACTCCACCACCGTGGATTGATGCTCGGCCTGGTGATTATTAACCGCTGCATAAATCTGGTGGCTGCTACTTTCTCTTCCCATCGGGGCCTTTCCTTCTCTATGCACGAATATTGATTGTAACTCTCGGTAGTCACGATGGTAATGGGGTCCTCCACATCCCCAATAGGTAACACGGGACTAAACCTGCGCACTGTTATGTGACTGTCTCTGAAATGAGTTCCTTCCCCTGGAACCCCTGCCCCTACTAGTTGTTCCTTGGGATGGTCGTGGACCTATCTACGTCGTTGTTGATGAACGAGATATTACACTCACTGCCATTGAAATCCCTGCAGCTACTGTCCTTGGTGCGACTCTATTACCATATGGAGGTGGCCTTGAGCCTCCTCCCCTGGAAAATGTCCTAGGGACCTTAGCAACGAATCTAGGATGATGCAGAAAGGTCGACCTCATACCTCCATTCAATTTCATGTGTTCCTCCGTGTAACGCAAATTTTCCACTGCTTCTGCTACTGACGACGGTTTCCACATCCGCACCATAGCTCTGATCTTAGGGTTTAGCTCATAGACAAAGCATTCTGCCTGTCGTTGGTCACTATCCATGTATGAAACATATTTGACCAATTCCATAAACCTGATCTCATACTCTTATATGGTCATGTTTCCCTATACTAAGGCATGAAACGCTCCTACCTGTTGTTCCTCATAGTAGGCTGGCAAATATTTCCTTCAAAACCTCTCCTCGAAAAGTTCCCAAGATATGGTGTTCGGGGTAATATGTAGTTGTCTTTCCAGGTTTCCCCACCAGTTCAAGGCATTGTCTCTTAACTGAAAAATTGCTATATTCGCCTTTGAGTTGGATGCATAGTCCCTTAAGGCAAAACACCTTGTCATGCCTTCCAACCATGCTTCCGCGCATTGACTGGCGCGACCCCGGACAAACTCCGGAAGTTTGATATTTTGCAATTCTTGAGTGATGTCTTCGGGTGGAGGTCCTCCCCCTAAATCTCTTGACGCTTCTGGATTACCCGTTCCAGATGGTGGGGGTTCCACTTCAATCCCTGTTGGTTGTCACCCCTTTAAAATCTCATTTATGGCGTCCAAAGAGCGCAGTATGAGACCTAGTTCGGGCGATGGTGGCGGTGGTGCTGGTGGTGTTGGAAGTACCCGTGACGATGCTCCTCTGCCTCGATTCCCTCGAGTCCTAAATATCCTGTATGATTTAACCTGCATCAACCAAAGTTGTCAGGGTGAGTTCAAGGATGTTTTCAAATTTGTGAAACTTAAACTAGAAAACGAGGTTAGGCGTAAGTTTTTCTTTACTTGTCTATAAACAGACATTAATCTCTTTAGGGGATTGGCTAGGTTAGGGTTAAAGCGTCTAAGCTTCATTTCTTCGCCTAAGAAAACTATTGAATCCTTCACCTGGTATTTACGCTGACACTATACCCCACTCGCTAATTCCTCTAACTTACCCTCCTAGCGCGCATGAAGCCTCCTCCCGCTTATATTGTTCTAAGTCATTATACTTTGCGTTTACAACTAAATAAGGTGGCTTACATCCTAATGTCGATGAAATGAGTCTAAGTTTATCCTTCGATGCTTGACTCGTGATCTTTCCTCGGTGCGTTGTACATATGTGTTGAATTGTGTGTCTCGGTGGCTGCAGGTGCGAGTCTTGAGGATTGTAGAGTGGCTTTCAAGCATTGGAGCTTAGTGCTTGGCTTTGACCGATGGCATGGAATTGAAGGGCTCGACGATTGGCTCGATGAGTTGTGTGTAAGGTCTCGTGAGCTTGACGCTTGGATAATCGAATATTATTATTCAGGGTAGTACTTTGCTACTATTGATAATTAAATTATTTATATGTGAATTTATTTTGTAAAACTGATATGTGTGGCTCGTTGGTGTTTGGTCATTTCTTAAGGCTTGGGCTTGGTGGGTGGTCGTGGGTTCAAAACCCATATCACCCCCTTAAGTAACATTTTTTTTTATAAATATGCAGTTTAAATTAATTAATTTAAATTTTGAAATCCCTAATTTAAAATAAAACCTAATTTATTTAATTTATCTAAACTATAGAATTGTTTATTATATATATATTTTTTGGATATAAGAATTTAATTAATTTTTTTTTTCTTTTTTGATAAATAAATGAAATAGATAAACATATAAAAACTTACCTCACATGCCTAGACCTCGCATGAGATCCACGTGTTGCTCCTTATTTCCGGAAAATAATAAAAAAAAATTATCATTTAAACCCTAAACGCCACCATTCCTTTCTCATTTGCTTGACCGTCTGGTGCTTTTGTAGGGAGAGGCTGAAGGAGGGAGTTTAGGTGCGGCCAAGGGTTCGGCTCCTCCCTCGGCCTTGGTCACTGAGCTATGGCTCTCTCTCTCTCAATGGGTGTGGAGCCATGGGTTCTCCTGGCCGCGTCTCGGCGCTGGCTTGTATATTATTTTGATAGCATATGTGTTTGGTACTGGTGCTTGGGTGTTTGTTTTTTTTTTTTGTATTTTGGTTCTGGACTATTCTGGACTCTTCTGGATTGATTGTTTGGCTTGTTTGAATCGACGCTTGTGTTGGCTTGTAGTTTGATATGTGATTTATCTTAGTGTTAGTGATCAACACTGGTGCGATGGCTTGACTTGTGTTGTGATTGGGTGTTGGTGTGCCTATGGGGAGGTCTGGGGTTCGAACCCCATGGACTCAATAAAACTTGGCACATGCCGTCCAACCGGCGTGCTATGCCTGGTGCTCCTTTTTTTTTTTTTAAACTAGGGTTTGTGCTCTGTATTTGGCTCCTTCATGGACTCTTACTTTGGTGCCTTCAGTGGGTTGTCTTGCATCCTGGCATGTGATGAGGCTTGGTGTATCGTGCTCTAGTCGATGGCTATCTTCTTTCACATACAGGTCTGTCTGGCTCGCGCAGGTGTTTCTCTCTTTTTTTTTGGACCGGCATGGGTTGCAACAGATATTCCAACATATCTTGGAGTAATTATATCATAGAGTGAGTAATTGCATTGAGTATTCGCAGTCTCTCATTCAAATTTGTAGTTTTCAATTTTCATTTTTGTTGCTACTCATGGTGAGGTTCGAGCTAAGGGTAAGACATTTGTTCTAGGAGAGCGAGGGCGCATTTCTATTGTTCAAGGGTTTTATTTTGATGAAGTGAGTGCCATGGTTAGTCCTACGTGTGTTATCACAAGCTACTTGCTCAGATCTAAGTGAAAGGTTTTTGTTCCAGGAGAGCGAACGCATAGGGTTATTGTTATAGTTTTTTTTTTCTCCATT
>ML781910.1:239842-285160 GCA_009831015.1 Picea engelmannii | reverse complement strand
AGGGGGTTGGATATGGTATATTGGTTTGTATATTGTGTGCTAATCCTTAACAAGCGTTGTGTGGCAGGTTGCATGGAGCTAAATCATTAGATTTTGTGCACAAAGACTTGGCGGCTTGGCGGGTGTGTTGGGCACTGGAATGTGTGCTAAGCACTGGACACGTTATTTTTCTATGGATTAATAGCTAAACCTATATCTCCTGCCGTCCAGCCTACCATCCAGCCAGAAACTTATATCTTTCCTTTTTTATATTTTTAATTCACTATTTCTTATTTTCTCTTATGACATTTTATATGTACTCTATTGTTATGTAATGCACTTCCTTTTGGGTTCCTTGTGGGCTCGTCCCCTCATGTCTTGGCGATTTGGATTCATACTTAAACTTGTGTTGTATGTATGGTTTGGCATTGTAGACTCAAGTTGATAAGAAGAGACTCGGCCTTATCTTGATAAGAAGAGATTAGGCCTTATGGCCAATAATTTTTTTTTATCTATTATTACTCCTTATTGTCATATTTTTGTTTATTTTCCTCTAATTATTTATATTCTTCTTATTCTTATTATTGAATGTAATTGTCTTCTAACTTCGTTTTCTTTCTCTATTATTTACCTTTGTATTTTCATGAGTGAGGATGTGCTGATAAAAAGTTGAAGGATTTCTCTAATCTATATTAGCTTGCTATTGTAATCCTTGATCGAGGAATACAGAGTAATCTTGGTTCCCCTTACATTTGTACAGGGTCTTACTCAAATGACAGAATATATAAAGTATTGTTGTTTGTCAAGAGTTAGTATGCTCTTAGAACTTGTCTGATGTTTTGTTCTTGGTCTAGATAGTGTAGGGTGCACTGAGTCATGTATATGTTATGTGGTTGCCATATTCTTATTACAGCTGTGTTTTCCTTCATCTGTGACTTCGTCATGAAAGTTTCTTCTAGACCCTGCATGTTTTCTAAGTGACTTTTCTTAAGTGGGCTTACATGCATACTAATTGCTACAATCCCCTGTTTCTCTTTTCTTCTTTTGTTACAGTTATGGAGAGCCACATCTCCATACTAATTCTATTTCCGGCTGTGTATGCAGCTCGCATGGAGTGGGTTGGATATTTTCCTTATTACAATCGGTTAGGTAGGTAGGTGGGTAGGCCTTTAAGGCTCCAGATTGTGAACTACAGCTCTGATACCATGTGTAGGGACCAGAAATTAACAAGCCTAATAAAATTCATACAACTACACATAAAATTTCAAACGTAGAATTTCAATTTCAGATATAGAATTTCTTTCAGTGCCCAAATAATTCATTTAGCTTCATATAAGCATATAATATTCAACATAATTTAAAATGTGTCTACAGCATGAAAATAACTCAGCAAATTCATAAATAAAATACCTCCTTCTGATGTTAATTCCCGCTGATATGGTTGTCCTTTCCCTGCTGCCTTGCCCAGCCTGATGCACTGACCAAACTCTGCCCAAACCAACTAACCTCCTAGCCAGCTAGGAGCAGCCTGTCCATCTCCCTAGCTCCAGGATTTTTGGTATCCTTAATCAACAAGATTGGTTCTTATCACACACAGAGGACCACTCTTGTATCTAATCTAAAAAAATGTTGGAATTAATCAATTAAAAACCACTACTGTCTTTGAGACAAAACTGATGCATGTGACGGAGGAACTGAATTGGCATAAAATAGGCCTTGGAGTGAAAAAATAGAGCTCTGTGTTGAGTAATGGCATGCCTGCGATTTGTTGGAGTCCACTGGAGAAAACTGGCTACATGAGAAGAGTCTACTGAAGTGTTCTGGAACCAATCTGCGTCGACCTGTGACTGAGACTTAACTCTTTGTTTGTGTCTGAGATTTCGGAAGCTAAGCACACTCTGTCTCAACTGTAACTGACCCTTCTCCCCTCTTTCACTGTGATGACCTAGTCATGAACATGAAGATGTGGAGGCAAGCATCCAATAGTAAAAAAAGAATGTGTGGAGTTGATAGGTGATATGGAGAGTAGTCAGGGGGGAACAGGTGGTGAAAGTTGAGGGTAGAAGGAGTGTGAGTGGAGGTGATGTGGTGAACTGATGTCATATAAGCACGTTATTGCAGAATTTGTCGAGTTTGGTTTGGTTCCACACTGACTTTGTGCCCAGAATCCCCCACATGTTGCCACGTACCCTTCCAACAATATAATGGTTCCAATTGTGGGACCGCTTTGGAAAATTAACGTTCGAGTAGTTTACGTCCCCACAATGCAATGTGGTCATCGATCGTGTCACAATCGATGATCTAGGTGATATTCCTTCCTTACCTACTGCAAGGATCAATGGTGTTGGTTGATTTTAGATCAATAGTCTGCAATTACTTCAGGAGTTCGGGCTTCGATCCTTTTTAATGCAAATTTCTTACCATCCTCCGGAGTGTCATATTTTTGAAGTGAGAGATCTGCCACCATGTGGCCTCCAGCTTTGGATGGTCCATATTCACTTCGGGAGTTCGGGCATCGGGATGTTTCATCTCCTTACTCGCGCAATCCTCCGACGTTTCGTATATCCGAAGTGGGGGATCTGTCGCTATGTGTCCTCCTTGATGGATGGTCAAGATTCACTTTGGGACTTCAGGATTTTATGAATGTTTTGCTCAGAAATCTCCCGGAGTGGTATGGGCTATGAAGTGACGTGGTGGCCTGATGTCATATGATGTGATGACAACTAATGTGTCATGAAAAGAAGGGTCACACATGTCACATGGAAATGGGAGAATGACACAACCAAATGACCTGGAATGAGTGGCACATATCATGACTAATGAGTGTGCCACATGTCATGACTGATGAGTGCCACGTTTCATGACTAATGAGTGCCACATGCTATGACTAATGAGTTCCATGTGCTCTGACAATTCGGGCTTTGATTGTTTTGGACTATGAGGCATGAAGTTCTCGCGAAGTAGTACAGGCCCAAAGTGACATGGAAGTGTATTGTTACTTCGGGACTTTGGCAGTTCATAACTTTGGGTAATTCTTTCTCTAGTGCTTCGCAAATATCCTAGATTAATAAGTCTCTGAAGTGAAGGATATACATCCACGTGTCCTCGTTGATGGATGGTCCAAATTCACTTCAGGACTTCGAGAGTTTATGAATGATGTGCTTGGAAATCTCCTGGAGTGGTACGTCTCTAAATTTGATGTGACAGGATCTTGAGAATCCAAGACTTCGGCTCTTTATCTCTTCGGGACTTCCGCTCTTCGAGACTTCGTCTCTTCAGGACTTCTGCTCTTCGGGACTTCCACTCTTCGAGACTTCATATCATTGAATCTTTGGGACTTCGGGTGTTCGTGTAATTCATGGGTCCTCTCTTTATATTAAACCCAACATGATTTTGACACTCCGAATGCATGAAAACTGTTGATCTAATTGGCTTGATGGATCTCCACTGTCGAAATTCAACCTATCTATTCCCACAATATGAGCCCAAAATTGACCGCTCTGGATTGCTACATTTGTCCATGGGCATTTCCTGTGCATACAAAAAGGCTTGGTTGACCTGCTGTGAAGTTAATCAATGGAAAACATGATGACAAGCATTAGGAACCAAACACGACATGTAATTATCCTTTAAGAAATAATAGAAACAGAAATGTGCAAAGACTCAATCAAGCAGGAAACGAATAAGAACCAAGTCACTCAATAATGGTAAGCTGACTTAACCAACCAAAATAGGAAAAATTGATGAAGGCATAGGGAAAAGAGGGAGGAGAGGTAGGGGTGGAGATCTAGGTTTCAACACCTCAGATGCAAAAGTAAGAGTGAACAACCTACAAATTACACTTTCATTAGTAATATTTTGAGAATTTGTTTTTTCCAAAATTGAAAAGCATGTTCAACTACAGATGTTTCACCCTCCCCATCAAATTCAATTTGGGACAAGATATGAAAAATATTTCTAAGAGTTTTAAGAGGTACATAACCAAAACAAAATCCCCATAAAGGGATATAGGAAGGAACCATTAATAAGTAAAAATTATTTAATAAGAGCAACTCCATGGGCTCAACTTTCCATCTGGCTCTTGTTCTGGCACCATTTTGGTTCAAGTAGGTAAGGGAGAACGCCTGATGGTAGGTCCCAATTAAACCTACTCTCATTTGGGGTAGTGTTTCCAACCAATATGTTGGCCTAGTTGCCATTGCGAATTAAAATAAGAAAAAGGGAAAGACAGTGAATTGTCCCCAAAAGAACTCCTATCAATTCTAAATATACTCTAAAAAAAATAAAACTAATCTAATCTAGAACTACTTCAAATCTATCTCCTAGGAGAAAAACTAATTGAATGAATATAGTCTGTGATAACATCAATGATAGCGGAAACAATTCATGTCCATCAACGATATATTTAAAAAATGAAATTCTAGAACACATCACAAATAGTTGCAAAAACGTTGTATAACATCATCCTTTTATTCACTAGAAATCATAATAGCATAAGTATTACAAATACTAAACATAGAAATAGTTCATATGACAAGCACTAAAAAAAAACTAAACTAACAAACACATCCGTAGAGTAGTCCCAAATGTACTCAATAACATTCATGATCTCAAAATTTCTTCTTCTCTTCATTGTTTATATAATAGTATCACCATAAAATGATGGGTAAAATCCCCCCTTACATTCATCGGGTTCTCTTTTATAAATCAAAAGAGACTCCTCAATTCCCTGGACTATTCATTTTTGTTCAATTGTAAATTTTCACCTTTCTTTTGTTATTATACACTTCAAATTTCTATTATATTTTCTGAAATATATATATATATATATATATATATATATATATATATATCTATATATATGAAAACAATATAAATAGAAACTGAAGAGGCTCTTGAGTAGTCAATCTCATTCCATACACGGTTCATGAGTGATATTTATTAAAATTTCTTTAACTCTACTCGTTTGTATATCTTCTTTTGTTCTTAGAATTTTTCTAGACATTTTTGGTGTTAGTATAGTGAATAAGATCACTCCATATTTTTCCTCTTGGTTTCATATTTCTAATGTCCTGTTACGGGCTTGATTTTGTCTTCTAGATCTCGAGTTATGGTTTCGTGAACATTGCACAGTCCATTCTTTGATCAAATTTGTCCCTCTTGTGTTATTTGAATTTTGTGGAAACTATTACCATCATCACATTATGAATAGTTGTGCCATCATATTATGCTCTTTGTTATATTTATACAAAGCTATCCTAGGACTAATTTCATCTTCGAGAGCTCAAGATATGTCCATCTGCACATTGCATATTGTGTTTCCCATTAAATTTGTGAGCCTCTTCTCTTTGCATTTTCTGGGATTTTATGTCACCATTCTATCCTGTATTTCTTTGCAAATGCATTATGATGCTCGATAAGTTTCCAAAGAGTTATTTTGGGACATATTTCGACTCATTTAGCTCAAGATATGGTTGGTTCAAGTTCAGCGCTGAGCACAATTTCCATCACTAAAATATTATCTCACATGCATTAGGTAAATTTATTTTGAATGGTTTATATTTTTTGGCTCCCTTACTTGGTTTCTGTAAACAAATAGAGGAGGTATAGGACCTAAGGCTCGCGTACTATTTTTTCCAATAACCATAATGAAAATAGGGAAAAATAAAAAATGAGAATAAATTTTAATAAAATAGTAAAAAATAAAAATAAATTAAGAAAATGAAATAATAAAAAAATAAACCTAAGACCCCCCACCCTAACCTTTAGATGCAAGGTGAATTGACATCCCAATGGCTCGTAAGTTCCATAAAATTCGATAGTAAACTTCTGAGAAGTAAAACTCCGATGGGATAAGTTCCAATAGGCTAACAATAAAAATCTTGAAGACCTAAAGTGAAGTCTGATGAGTGATTTTTCATAGCCTAAGTCTGAAATACATAACAAAATAATACCTCGTGGTGATTAGGAGTTCAGGATTCAGGAAGATGGGGTGAAATGTGCCATGGGGAAATCCTGATCATAAATCTTCTGAAGAGATATGTTTAAAGAGGGTAATTCCCAAAAAGGTGAAAACAATTAAATAATTCACAAAAATAACTAAACAATCGAAAGTATACACTTAGATATTTTTAGGTTTCAGGATGTTTG
Source organism: Picea engelmannii (assembly GCA_009831015.1). Taxonomy (NCBI): domain Eukaryota; kingdom Viridiplantae; phylum Streptophyta; class Pinopsida; order Pinales; family Pinaceae; genus Picea; species Picea engelmannii. The sequence goes on along the minus strand of ML781910.1, from coordinate 279,031 downwards.
GTTGCCTTGTGCATGTGAAAACCCTGAATGTAAATCTTATGAAAGATTGAAAATCTAAAGTAAAAACCCCAAAGGGTAATTCCTCAGAATGAGCATTCCTTAAATTATTAAAATATATAATGTGGTTCCCAAGGTATTCGAGGGAGAGGAGGGGATTCCGAGGATGAGGGGAGATTTTCTTAACAGTAATTCTCGATGGGAATTTACTAAGAGATGAAGGAGAATCTCAGTGGGGATGAAGCCTACACACATTAAGTCGAAGACCGATGCGGTGAAGGGGGGAATAAATAAATAAGTATATATATATATATATATATATATATATATATATGAAAAAGTCAAATTCTATCTAACTTCAGGGAGACATGGAAAAAATTATAAGAATATACATATCAAAACTATACATTAGGGAATTAGGGAAAATTGCACCATGTTAAAAAAAATAATTCTCCCACGTAAAACTGATTTTTCCCATGGGAAATTTGGGAAAACCAGGGGCAATCGCAATCAAACCATGTGCAATTTTTCAAAACCATGGGAAAATTAAAAATGAAAATAAATAAATCAATAAAATAAAATAATAAATAAATAAACACAAATTACCAATAAAATAAATTATAAAAATTATATAATAAAAAAAATAGGAAAATGAGGCCTAATTCCACACTAGTCAGGGTTCTACACCTAGGGTCCAAAAATAGGAGCAAGACATACCATGTAGATTTTGAGTAACCAGGACTCAAGTCGTGTAGGTATGTCATAAGGAAATCACAACCGCTCAAATTTGGATACAACAAATGAAAAGCGACCATGCGGTAAAAATACGACACACCAAATGAAATCATAACATCAAAAAGAGAGATCCATACGATAAAAAGGATTTTTATGTTGGTTGGACAAAAAAGACATGTGAATCTAGTCAAGGTGAAAATCATAGAGGGAAATCCCAATAGTCTTGAAATGAGAGGGAATTTGATAGGATCAAGGAACATGCTCCCATGTCAGACCACAATGCATGAATATGGTTATGAAAAGTGGCGAGCAATATTTGGGTGACAATATGACAAGGTTCCACATCCCTGAAGCTCGGTATGCTCTCAGGCATGGGTTTTCAGAGAGAGGGGAGGCTCGAAGAAGAACCCGATAGAGATCAATCTAAAGAAGATCACACCTTTCAAACCTAGAGAATATCACAAGGGAATTCACCTGTCCATCCCGATGAGACAACCTCGATGAGGGAATCCCATTAAGCTTTCAACCTTCAAGATTTGAACACCGTCAACATTTCGAATGGGGATTCCCGATAGAAGTAAATATGATGAGATTGCGGGACAAAAATGCAACAAATATGGGTCTGATATCCTTGTGAGCATTGTAACTTAGGGAAACTATAAGAAAAGGTGATTCTACTTTCACATTAGGGAGAGCCTGGTAAATATCAAGGTTCTTGATAAGGATCACGGTTCTGACCTCATCGATGTAATACAATAAAATTTAGGCCTCTAGGTAAAAGAAAAAATAGAAAATAGCGTAATGGTGGCAGAATAAAATATAGATGAGGTTCGAGCAAGATCAAGTTTAACTATGAATGTTGAATGTTAGATTAAAATGATAGGAAATATCTGCATGGAGAGGAGTTTAATCAATAAGAATAAGATCAATGGATTCCCCACATGCATTTCAAAGCTGGAGTGGTCATGTAATGGAAGTGATCCTATGACCCTGCTCCCACAACCATACAAAATATGAGGTCAGTTATGCAGGGAAGAAGATACTAGCCAGTATATCATAAGAGCTACATTATTTTCCTTCAACAAACTTACGAATAAATGTTGGGTTTGTTCAAAGATAATCATCCATGATCTCAGATGATGTAGTGTTGGCTCAGGGGTAGACCCAAGATTCAACGCTCAAGAGTGCACCAACAAAGCCCTAACTATCGGCCCTTTCAGAAACAACTGCGAAGCAGATGAAGTCTCACCCTAGGTAGAGGAAGGGGTGGTTGCAAGACTCAGGTGTCTGCAACCTTAGCTGGGACAAAGATCTGTGATTATCTTTCCTACAACACACTTAGCATCAATTATTCCTTAATATATGTTCATTAATCAACTTCGCAGAAGGCATAGAGAATCAGAGTGAATACTTATAATAAGTACTTATCCACATAAATATAGGTTAGATTCAATAGATCAAGCACTGAGCATCTCATATATCAAATCTAATGTTCATTCATTCTTCAACAACACAAATCATACTAGATCTACTTAACCACATCAAGCACTTAGCCAAGAAAGAGATAAATACATAAGAGTGAAGCACAAAACACCATACAGACAGGTACTGTGGTTCACCCCCACCCTGGGGCTACGTCCACAAAGTCTTCTTTATATTATCTTGGTCAAGTAGTTACAACACAGAGGTTTGATGACCCTTACTTCATACAGGACAAAATATCTACGTAGCTCTCTAGATCCTTCCTCATTGATCTTCAGCAAAAGACTATAACAACCTGCACTTAGCTCTCCTATGTCATGCACAGAGCACTCTAAGATACATCCGATCACATAGATCCAAATACTAGCACTAAGATTTCATTCATACATCACACAGATGTACTATATTATTATCTCCCCCTATATTACTGTCTACATTTCCTATTTATAGATTACAACATGGGCCTAAATATGGGTGAACCCATGGGCCGACATCCCTTTCCCGGTACATCAAACTGAAAACCCTAAAATAGACCCCAAAATAGGTCTTGCTTCCTTATTTTCTTCTTCGCTTTGTGCTCCTTCCTTGGCAAGTTGTCATAGTCCAAAAAGTGGTCAAGTATGACTAAGTACTCTTCAAAACTTGGTCAAGGGCCAACAGGTTCCCCAACACTCACCTGTGACTCGTCCCGAGTCACTCAGGTCTAACCAATTTGGCTTCAAATGCCTCGATCTTGGCTCGAGCGGATTCGACCTGTTGTAGTGAGACAACCTCTTGTTCAGTAAATTCCTGGATTACTGTGTCATTGAGCAGTCCTTCCAAGCATTTTTCTGCAGTGACGACACCCTGTTCGAGTTTAGCTCCTCGACTTTCAAGTTCGGTAAACAATTGGCATGCCTTCTCTTGGAGTGGTTGCAGTCGCTGAGAAACATCCATTACTTTACTTTGCAGCGTGTGTACTTGTTGTTGGGCTGTGCATTTCTCTATGAACCTCTTCATTCTTGCAACTGGGGTCATGGACTTCAACTGCGCTTGTAGCACATCTGCATGCTTCTTTACTTCTTAGAGTTGTGCCTCCAATATTTTCAATTCTGGATTCTCTGCAAGGGTTTCATAGGTCTGGGCGCTTCTGGTGCTTAGTTGCCTACATTCCAAAGAAATTTTTTTTAATTAGGCGACTGTGCTTCAAGAAGTGGCCTCTCTTATATCTCTTATCTCTTGGGGTGTCTCAGGCATGGTGCAAAGCTCTAGGTCCATGATGCACTGCTGAAGTTGCAGGATTACTTCTTCTAGCTGGGTCACTTGCTGCTGAAGACGATCTTCCATATTCACTTCTATGACTGTCACGGAGCGCAGTGCCATATTAACTCTTTCTTGTGTTTCAAGTTTCTTTGCTAGCAACTAGTCCTTGCCTCTATTGTAACTGGGCTTTTTCCTCCTCCCATTTCGCTTGTAAGTCAAGTTGCTCCTGTGCGACCTTTCTCCATTGCTCTTCATGTGTGGTATGTGCTTGCGCCAAAGCTTGGGTGGCTTTCACTATGTCTTCTTGAGCTCGTCGAAGGCAAGCTTCGACTTTCTCAGTGATCTGACGTAACTATGTGGGCTCATCTCCTGTTCCTGATATTTCCATTTCTATTGATGCTATAGGAACTTCTTGTCTGTATTGAAGTTCCTACTGTGCTTCTTTAAATTCACCCGTCATCTGATGGAATAACTCCTCCTACTTTTCTTCTTGATTTTCTGTGAGCTCTAATGAAACATCATTCAGCGTGGCAATTAGGAAGTCAAAATCATCCGGGGTAAGCATAGTATTAAGCATGGTCCAGGTGGCCTTAGTTTTCTTTCTGGATGAGGGCATTGGTGGGGTAGTCTTCCTTTTCTTGGAGGGATCTGCCTTGTCCCTAGGAGGGGTAACCTAGCCTTTTCTCTGTTCAAATTCTGTGCCCCCTAGTTCTTCCTCATCACCTCCCTTTGCATGTGATAGTGAAGCAGTCTTCGTGGATGTGTTGTGGATATATTGAACTTCCACATCCTTCTTAGTCTTGCGCGGTCCTGGTGTATCTGGAATAGGTTCAAGGCTATCTACGTCGGACATCTCTTCGTGATCTGCTACAACAAGGAGGTCTGTCGACCATTCCTTGGTAATCTCCTCCAAGTCATCTTCTGTCAGCTTGTAAAATGACTGGATTTGTTGTTTGTGCTCGTCTGCGTGCATTGTGATGTAGGTGAAGTGACGATTTGTGTTGAATTTCATCAAAGGTTAAAACCTATGAAGAGTGTTGGGTGTAATGCACAGTGTAGACTGAATGGCATTCCTCAACTGAGTGTAGTATGCATGGAAGATGAAATTGGACTGCCACTATTTGTTCATGTCGTTGGAGTACCACATTGTACAGAGCTTCACGGATAGAGGTTCGAAGGGTTCGATCTTTGAAAACGTGGCTCCCTCGGGTAGTTCCCACGCGATGAAGGCGATGAGTATGAGAAACCAGCTAAAGTGGAACTCATACCCTTGGTCATGCGCTTGTCTACAGTCAAGCTCTAGCTGATTTATGAGGTACTTCTTCCAGTTCATTTGTAGTCCCTCCGTGCACTTCCCTGCGAGTTCAACTACAAATTCCGTCACCTATGTAGGTCTATTTTTTTGGACTAAATTGCCTACGATCAACTGGAAACCAAAGTGTATTGTTGCATTCTCAATGGAGGCTACCTTCTAACCTCGTGTGCCTTTCTCCAGGTCGCCATATGTGTCTTTTATTCATTGAGCAAGAGGATGATCTGTGGTCTTTCCATGGTAAAAGTCCTGCGGTTCAGTGCCCTGCATGCTTAGCCTAGTGATCCGATTGATCATAATCAAATCCATAGTGATGCACCGGTCCAACCATAGGTATCCTCCATGGTAGTAGGATAGCAAGAGTCGAACATAGGCATTTACTTCCTAATGCCTCCCGAAATGTGGAATCTTCATTATGTTGAGGAGGGTTGACTGCGCAAGGTTATGGGTCCATTTTTGCGATACAATCTAGGGGTTCTTTCCTTTTGTAATAGTCAAATACTTGTGCGGGGCTATAATATTGTATACCTTGCGATCTCCAAGGTTAAAATCACTGAATTTCAGGGTGGTGAGCTTCTCTTGGTCAGCATGAACTGCGCGCACCCCTTTCGAGAGGTACGCAGTGACTACAACATAGTTGAAGTCTCTAGGTACAGAGTCTTGGTTTACAGGTACACCTAGTGGTGGGATATATTTAGGTAAGATGCTTGGGATCATCTTCACAGTGGAGATGTCGTTTATGAGCTTAGATCGTCTTTTAAAGGCAGTTGGGATGGTCCTGCTCGAGCAATGGAAGGGGAAGTTGGTAGTGCGCCTGAGGACGATGCCTGTACACCTATAGACATTCCATGTTCTGACATGACTCTCTCAGTCATTAAATCAATTAGAACTTCTTCAACAATTTTCTCAGCAACCCTAAGCTCGTTCGACATACAAATTTTGGTCAGCGACTCAGGTGCAACAGGAATTCAGAGATGAGAGTGAATAGTATGGCAATGATCTAAGGGTAAATAAATATCAGGGTTCACGCTCAGATTCTCAGTTGGAAAAAATTATTCTCGGTGTGTGGCGCGACAGGTTAAGTAGGTAATCTCAGCAACGGTCTGCTTGCAACGGACATGTGGCCTTCATTAACTCTGTTCTTATCCATTCTGGTGCTATCCAATGGTCTAGTGGTAACCCATAACTACTTTTTGATCTGTTCGGAGCGGCAGTTGAACGAGTATATTGGTTCCAACAGATATATTGCTTCGTCATGGCGAAGTACTCTCTATTGTTGTTATGATATTTCAATGAAGCTCCAATTCTGTGATTCTTCTTGCTGTGAAGTGTCCTCTAGAACCTCTTGTAACCTTATAGTATTATCCCTCTTCTTTCTTAACTTCCTAGCCTTCTTCCCAGTGAGTTTCATCTCAATAATTCTTCTGCCATTCTGATGTGTACCTTATGTGGTCTTAGTTACTTCGCGCAGTGGAAAATCTTTCTTATGGTTCCTTGATAATAACTTTTTTGTATCAAAAATAGGTAACTCGATCTTCTGCAGATCCTCAATTGTTCTCTTAGCTTCGACACCAGAGGTACTAATATTAAATATCTGCGATATGCTCTTCTATTCTTCAATCAAGTATGCAATCCTTCTAGTCATAAAGTCTTTTAACTCTTCCTTCTTCTGTTCCAAATCTTTTTCTTCTTCTCTTCATCTGGCTTGTTCTCTATCAATCCAGGGTTTTCCTATGAGCATGGTAAATCGGGCGCTGTCTTCAACAAATTTAATAATCTCAAAGTATTCCTTTGTCAAAGTTCCATTAACAGTCATAGGTATCCGAGCGAGCCTTCCACATAGGGTTACTATCTTTCCTATGAAGAAACTTGTTCCTCCTAAGGAAGGAATCACGACAGGCTTTCCTATAGCCTCCCAAGTTCTTTCTGGCATAATGTTCACTTGTGCTTCTTCATCAAGAGTACATTTAATGTCAAAGTCCCCTATTCTTTCTTCGATTTTCTCCTTTTCTTTGAAGATCTCTGATAGCCTAAAATGTTCGTGGTCATTAAGGGTATCTTTCATTTGTAGAAATATCTTTTCTAATTCTTTATGGGTTTCTACTATAATATTGGTCTCTTGATCTCCCTCGGGGTTTGCTTGTTCCATATTCATATTCTCAAGCCTAGCAATCATTCTAGGGAAATCCAATACTTCATGGTTCATAGCTTTACAATAGAGGCAACTAAGTCTTCTCCCAGATCATTCTCTAGCAAGATGTCCTGGTCGTTTGCAACTATAACAGAGGGTTAATCCTCTCATCCGTTTAGATGTTCTCCAACTCCTTCTGTACTGCACACCAGGATCATGGTGGCTAGCCTGCAAAAAACTTTTTCTGGGATCCTGCATCCACTTGTTAGTCCAGACATTCTTTTGATCCATAGGTATAACATATCTATCACTATATTTATCATATATATTCATATCAAATTTTCTTTCATCTATTAATGCCCTAGCTTTGAAGCTAGAACAAAATCTATCAAACATACCTAGATCCATGCTTTAGAAACAAAAAAAAAAATCACTTATCTTACTTCTGCAAAGCACAAAGCTTCCAGATCTAAGACTTTTAACTATTCTTACCTTTATCAAGGCATAGAGCTTACAGATCTTACCTTTTTCTTCCAGATCTGACCTATTTCTTCATAGATCTAACTTCTTTCCTTCAGATCTGACCTCTCTTTCTTCAGATCTGACCTCTTTTCTTGGCACAAAGCTTCACAGGTCAAATAGAACATTGCGCACTAGGGCAACAGATCTACACACATAGATTATTTCACACAAAGTTTCTTCTTCTTCAGTTCCCAACAATCACAGTTCCAAGTCCCGGCAACGGAACCATTTGTTGGCACAAGGGAAGACCCAGGGTTCAATTCTCAAGAGCGCACCAACAAAGCCCTAAATACTGGCCCTTTCGGCAACACCTGCAAAGCAGATGAAGTCTCACCCGAGGTAGAGGCAGGGGTGGTTGCAAGACTCAGGTGTCTGCAACCTTAGCTGGGACACATATCTGTGATTATCTTTCCTACAATGCACTTAGCATCAATTATTCCTTAATATACATTCATTAATCAACTTCACATAAGGAACAGAGAACCATAGTGAATACTTATACTAAGTACATATCCACTGAAATATAGGTTAGATTCAATAGATCAAGCACTGAGCATCTCATATATGAGATCTAATGTTCATTCATTCTTCAAAAGCATAAAGCATACTAGATCTACTTAACCACATCAAACACTTAGCCAAGAAAGAGATAAATACATAAGAGAGAATCACAAAACACCATACACACAGTTACCATGGTTCACCCCCACCCTAGGGATACGTCCACAAAGTCTTCTTTATATTATCTTGGTCAAGCAGTTACAACACGAAGCTTTAATGACCCTTACTTCACATAGGACATAAGATCTATGCAGCTCACTAGATACTTCCTCCTTTCTCTTCAGAAAAAGACTATAACAACCTGCACTTAGCTCTCCTATTTCATGCACAGAGCACTCTAAGATACATCCGATCACACAGATCCAAATACTAGCACTAAGCTTTCATTCATACATCACACAGATGTACTATATTACTATCTCCCCCTATCTTATTGTATATATTGGCTATTTATAGATTAAAAAATGGGCCTAAACGTGGGTGAACCCACGGGCCGACATCCCTATCCCGTTACATCAACCCTAAAACCCTAAAATAGACCCCAAAATAGGTCTTGCTTCCTTATTTTTTGCTTCGCGTTGTGCTCCTTCCTTGGCAAGCTATCGCAATCCCAAAAGTGGTCAACTATGATCAAGTACTCTTCAAAACTTGGTCAAGGGCCAAAATGTAGATAAGTGTCGTAAAATTTGTGCGTACCAAGTCTCAAACTCATAGAAACAATTAATGATCTTGTGATTCCAACTAAATGTTTAAAATTGAAGATTATGATCAACACAAAAGAGGATAGAGATGAATACATTAGGCAAAACATGCATGCAATATGGTGTATAATGAATATATGTTCTTTATTTAAGTTATCCATTAATTAAGTATTCAAAAGAAAACTCATTCAAGACATCCAATAGAATATCAAAATCTGCAGCCATATAGGATCATCAAATACTTCGAAATTTGCAAAGGTCTTGAAGTTATCTCGTCAATTTCATCATACAAATGTCAACAAAGCATCAGAAGTTGAAACAATTATGAATAAATTTGAAAGCATAAGATCAAAAGGATAAAAAATATCCTCAAATACAATCATCAATAAATATCAAACCCCCAACTCCCTCAAGGTAGATAAAGAGTTAACATTAGGCTCAAGTATTAGAGGATCATGCATTAGGGTTGAAATTGTAGTAGGGGGGCCTTTCCTTTGGCTTATAAAATAAAAATTAAAGGGGGTTGTTGCATCCAAAACACATATACATTGACAAGTTAGAGGGTTGTTTGGAAGAAGTGGGTTGTGTCAGCATGACTCTAGCTAGTATAGTCATCATCCTTCTTCTTTACGCTAACAATATTGTGCTTATGGAAATGAGTCCCTATGATCTTGACAGGAAACTAAAAAATATTAAGAATTTATTCTCTATTATGGATATAACTTTTACCATGGCTGAAACCGAGGCTATAATAATTAAATCCAAAAATGTCAATTGCACTAATTTCATGTATGACAAAAATAGCTTGGAGGAAGTTCCTTCATACAAATATATTGGAATCAATCTTCATCACAAGCATAATTAGAACTATAGCATTGAGAAAATAATAAACGAATGTTGAAATTGTTATTATGGACTTGAAAATATTTGTAATTAGCGGAGATTTGGATATGGGATAAGAAGAAACTACTCTTTAAGACTCTTGTCACTGTTGTTATCTTATATGGTTGTGAATTTTGGGGCTGTAACATCTCTAGAGAATCATGGAGAAATATGAATCAAATCCAAAAGTGTTTTATGACTTATAATATCATAATTAAATGCAATACACCCTATCCTACCCTATATCCTCCTCATCGAAGAAAGTATTTCCCCCATTGAGAGCACAACTATGACTAGTCACCTAATGTATATGAATAAGATAAACAAAATGGATAATAATATGCTTCCTGAGATTGCTTTAAACTATCATCAAAGCCACCCACGACTCAAGTGGGGTTTGCATAAAGATTCTAAGTTTTGGTTAAATAATTGTTTTTATGGAAATTTACATCCTATGGTTTTTGGGTTAGAACCACAACAGATCATAACCCAAGGAAACTTCTCTCGAACTCTAATTAAACAATCAATTAGGAATAAACACCTAAAATAACTAACTTCTCAGATAAAAAAAAAAGGAAAAAAAAAAGAAAAAAAAAGGGAAGAATAATGCACCTGTAGTCCTTCATTTGAAGTAGAGCCCACTTGATGTATTTTTGTATGCAAGTACTTCACAATAACCCTCTAAAATTCTTGAAGACAAAGAAGTATGCAGCTACAAGAAAGTATTTATCTGCTAACTAAATTGATGTGACAGATTCATATTCGATGTTAGATTCAAAATAACATACACATAATATCATCATGATCATAAATTAAGACAAAGAATCAAACACAAATGAGAGTTATTTTATTGATAAAAACAAAATGAGTTGGTTACAACCTGTAACCATTGTGGCATAGTCTTGGAACTAGGCTCCAAGTTCCTCTACCCGAGGATGAATATGTATAGGAGTGACTCTAACACTTTTCACTCTAGCAGGTCCAAGGAAGACAGGGTGTTCTTCTTGACAAGATAAGGAGGATCCAAACTATAAAAATGAGGGTTTCCAGGAAGAGGGGACAATCTCAAACCCTAGGGAAACATGGAACTTGCAGGACAATCTTCAAAATGCCAGCATATAGATGCATTTCTTGACCTATATTTTTTCTCCACCCCAAGGATATCTTTTATAATCCATTTTGATGTTTGGAGTCATTATGTACGGGATTTAGAAAGTTAGGGAATGGAAAAACCTGTAAACTCCACCTTAAATGTCGATATTATATTTTATTGAGCCAAAATCAACATGTGTGTGGGTTACTAACATGGAACCCGTGTATGTACACAAGTTTCTTTAAGGAAAGTCGTGTACACTTTGATAAATGGGGTTTTAAAATAACGTTTTGAGGAGGAAGAAAAGGGATTCAAGTCCTGCAATAAGGGAAATGGATGTACCATAGACCAATGAGTCATCATATTCATGTATAGTGGTAAATGTCACTATAACATACGCCCCCTAATGTGTGAGATTAGAAGGGAAAATGATGGTCGAAATACATTACAAAATTCATGATTTGGTGTATGTGCCATCAAGTAGGAGTAGATGAAGATTGGTACCAGAGTAACACCTACAACATAAACAAGTAATATACTCTCTCCTCAAGTCGTGGATTCCCATAATTGAGTGTGATGTAATATTGGCTGCCAATCAAGTACACTACGAATATCCATGAATGATATAAATATAAATGATGTCCATGTCCATGAAAACCATACACAATGGATCCATGTGAGATTTATGGAAATAGTAATCATGGCCATGAAAAATACACAATGGATCCATGCAAATGTGGATCATAACCACAAATGGATACACAATGGAGTTATGTCTCAAAATCAAATCAGAGGATAAATGGAGCGAAGGAAGTGAAAAAATTGATCCTCTTCAAGTACCAATGTATGTGAGGGTTGTACAATCAATATAGTCCAGGTAGGAGCACAAAATATCTGATGCTTTTACTTCAATTGAAGTCTTCAAAATGATCTTCCTCGGTATGAGTCTACACTATGTGAATAAAGGTGTTGAAGTCGAACACGGTGAGACACCATTTGATTATTGGTCATTGATATATACCATTAACAAATGTGAGACAACCCATCGATGAGGATAATAGGCATCAAGGTACCTAGTACAATATAACCAATGTGAATAAATGATATGATGTTGAACACATGGTATAATCTATCGAGTGGAGGAAATTGATGTATTCCCGCTATCAATAGAGAGAGAACCTTCCATTAATGACTGCAATCCCCAAGGTAATAATAAAAAATATAAATCCATATCCTAGAGAAATATGTGTTGAAGTTGATAGGAAGAGATCCATTAGAAGGAAGGAATTAAGGCATCCTCCATCATCCAACACAAGGAGTAGAAAAAGGCCAAATATTTGGAAAAAGTCCGATGAAAAATATTTTAAGGACCACACCGAGGTAAAACTCCAGCATGCACCATATGGAATAGCACATGCCAGAGAATCTCTGAATAGCAGCCAATAATAGAGACTACTAATAAATATGAGGAATCCACCAATGGGGTCAAATGGAAACCAAGGTACCACATGAATCCCTATGTGTGATGATATTTGTTGACGTCATACACAATGGAAACCACTCAGTCAATGAACAATGATGATTTGTCATCTAGTGAGTGTAAGGTCACCTATCAATAATGGAAATAGGCCCAGAGTGCAACTCTATATCATACTCTTAGATAAAATATTTGTAGTTGATAAGAGTAGACCCGCCAATGATAATTCAATGAGGACCTTCTATACCAACATGAGCAAGATATAAATATACTTATGAAACTGATAAATATTTAACTGATACATGAAGGTCTGATTGGAAAGACAAGGTTTCTGCAGAATGGCCAAAACAAGTTGACTTCCCTTGAACAAAGACACGACGCAAAATGTGACTTAGGAAGCATGGACTATAAACTAGGATACATCTGTGACACAGGAGGTATCAACAAACACTTCATAATACTGAAATAATAACTAGCCATAGTAGATTCATCTCAATAATGAGGAAGGGTCTCCAAAAGCTAGACTAAATGCATATTGATGAGATAAGGACTGAGGATTTTGTGCATTGTTCAAGGGAGACAGAAGTAGATGCCATATAAAGAACACAACACATTCCCATACTTCTTTTTGTTTTTTTAATATTTTTTTTTTCTTTTTCATGTTATTAAAGCCTATAAATATTAAAATCATGCTTAAGTACAATGGAGGAAACAAGTGTCACGAGAAAGAAAACTAATTCCATAGCGCAAGGAACATACCTATGCTCAATGCAAGGAATCATCTGTAGGGTTAGGAAACTTAGGGGAATGTATTCTCAAGTGATAAAGGTGTCGAGTTAGAACGACATAAATTGCAAGGATAACAACTGGTAGGAATCTATAAATAGATGGTTAAATAATGGAAAGCTAAAGACGACATTAGGCCTAGAAGTGTGAGCAGTCAATATGTAGTGGAAATACAACTCAAAAAAATTGTTGAAGCCTCGTGGGTAAGTTATCCAAAAATATATTGAGATGAATTCATCAGGATTCAATGCAAAGACATGAAGAGACTAAACATGGCTTCCTAGCCTACAAAAAAATTGCAGCATAGGTATCAAAAATGGCATTGAGGTACTAACTAGGAAACCCATGAAGAGGTAATATCTACCATCTGTAAATGATACCTTTAAATATGCTTGAAGGTATAATTTTTTGAACAAATGGGGTGGATCATATGGTATATATCTGAGCAATATGGATAAATGCATCGTGCAAGTGGAGTGGATCCTACCCTATATGCCAGTAAAGAACACAATACCTGTTGAAGAATCCGAAAAGTGGTGACATAAATAACAACATATGTTAGAGGGAGTACCTTAGGTAATGGTAAGAAAAATATTGAGAAGAAGATATGTAGCTTCAATGCAAAGTCATGGTGGGACTAAACAAGGCTCCCAAGCCTATGAAATTATTTCAGCATGGGTGCCAAACTGTGAACATGGTTCTACTAGGAAACCCATCAATGGTAGGTTCTATGACGTAAATTACAACACTTCTAAATAAAAAATAAGGTTCAGTATCACAACTCAGTGGGTTCGATCCTAAGGTAAAATGAAATAGGAAATGGATAATTCAAGAATTCATGAAGGGGAAAATCTAAACTATATGGTAGTTTCGATATCATTAACTGTTAGAAAAGATCGACATAGAAAAAATATACCAAAGAAAAATGTCTTCAAATTCCTGTATATAAGAACAAAAATACTCACATAGAAGCTAACAAGTCTAATATAGAAACCTATGATAAAAACAAGTATTATGGGATATGAAACTTGAAAATAAAAAACCCTAAAAGTACAATATGTATAGAGGACCACACAACATTGTGGATCATGCATAATAGTGCTCCAGGTAGAGACCATTGCTAAACTCAGGCGAAGGGTTTCCTTGGTAACCAAGATCTATAAATTTTCTATTTTAGGAAGAGGTCAAAAATATGTAATCATAGATTCAAGGATAGCCTCATCTGAAGAAAAATCAACTCCATGAAACTGGGTCTTGACAACACACAAATATTAGGGATCTATGTCTCACAAATAATAACATAAGATTCAAGAGGAAATTTTTTATTACTCCGGCCAATAGGGGGAAGGAAGGGCTCCCATGCCCCCATTGGATAAAACACCAGAGAAATTATCGAGAGTTTATCTTGATAAGGCTATAAAGTATACTTCTTAGGAACAATTGAACATTGAGTATAAGACACCACATAGTTCACCTGTGACGAGGAAAATTCTACTTGAACACTAGGAACACACAAAGGGGAAACTTGAGCAGAAATAAAACTAGGATTGTGATTATCATATGAAAGTTCATCAATAGTGGAAATGCTTCCATTGTGAGGGAAATGCATCACACGAAAGAGCGTAGATACCCCAACCTTCATAGCATAAACATAATCATTCCCAAGAATCATATTGAAGAGTAAAGGGCCTAGCACCACTAAAATTCAACTAGGAAAATATTTCCACCTAACGTGATAGGAAAATGAGGAATAATACACAAACATTCACTAGGTTTTCTATCAAAATCCAGTAGCTCAATACTAGCTGACACAATATTGGGAAAACCCAAATCTTTCCAATTCGAGGAGGACAAAATACTTTCATAGCATCATTCATCTACAATACATTGATGAATTCCTTTCAGCATAGGTTCAAATAGAGCCATTGTATATAAAGGTGGAGAAGAAGGAAGGTGAGGCTCTACAAGATCATTCCAATCAATGGAAACCATCCTAGGACTTGGAGGGAGTGTACTCTAATAGAGTGGAATGTACCATTGTTCGGAAGGTACTGAACTGGAAATGATAAAGATATAGTCAAAATATGCATCACTCTTCGAAAGAAGAGTGGTATAGACCAAACATTGGGTCAGCTCTACCACTTTTTAATACTGGTCACTCTCCAAAATAAGAGTGGGGTTAGCGAAATATTGCATCAGTATGAACACTTCCTGAACCACTTGTTGAATAGGTTGTTTGGAAACCAAAAATGATTGGAACACTTATTTCCCCCAGCATGACTAGTGGAGGCTTTTTGTACATCTCCAACGTGACTAGTAGAGGTTGGTGAATCGATGCTAGTATGACTAGAAGTGACTAGACATTTTCTCCCAACATGACTCGAAGAGGCTAGTAGCTTGCACCCAACATGAATAACATAGGTTGGAGACTTCTTATTATTACCCATCGTCTTCATATTCATTTTATAATTATGGTTAATAGTAGAAATGATTTCACCAGAAGGGGGAGAATGAGAAGGAATAGACTTAGTGGATTCATAAGGTAATGGGTCAACATCTGTACGATCCCCATGACATAAGGTGCTTATCTGAGAAGCATCAAGAGAATTCAGGACATTTGGAGTGGTCCACAACCAAACCAATAGTCCAAACTTCATCCCGGGAATGTTCAATGTGGCCATCAAGGGGGAACCAATGTTTCGAAAGAATAGAAAAGCATAATAATCCCCTTTGGAAGGGGTCCCTTGGTTCATATCCTCAAGAAATTTGTCGATATCTTTCTTATGCACAGATTCATCCCTTGTGGGATTGTTCATGTCCATAAAAGTATCATGCACTAACTCTAGAAAAACAATGGTATAACAACCCATGCCTTCCAATAGGTGGCTCCACACATTAGAGAGAAAAAATAGGGGTCATTCCCAACCAACAGAGTGGTCGGTCGACCACCTTGAATCAATGATCCAAAAGTAGTGATACTGACACCACCTATGGTAAACTATACAAAGAAACACTTCACTAAAAAGTCCTAATAAAATCATCACAACAACAAAAAAATCCCCAAAGCTTTATCATAGTTGGATAAGGTCTCGAGTCCAAAGCAATGACAGAGTGGAAAGGGACCTTCTTAATACCAACGCAGGTTGATTAAGTCTCGAGACCGATGAACGAAGGATTGATATGCAACTATCCCAATATCCACTAACCATCCTTATCTGATGCAAGTGATCATGCTTCACGACGCACCCTCTAGCAATACTGAAAATTGTGATACGAAATCCTCCCCAGGTACCATAGGAAACCCCTCACAGTATCCTCTCATATCTCTAGGAAACAAAACTAAGGTCACCAACTCGATGTCAATGTCTCGGGGGTAAAATTGAAAGTCAGGATTAAACGTATGAGCAAGGTAACTAAGCCCAAATCCTCGAAATAATCGCCTCTCACGAAGGTAAGGGAACTAATAAAACCTCCAATATACTATCTCTCAACTACACTTAATTAAGCTTCAGAGGGGTTATCTCCTCGACTTTCTTATTTGGGACCTTGTGTTTGACTCTTGTGTTAGAGAAGCTTCCTGGTTATACTTATATGACACTTGGGCTTGAAATATTCCTATCTCAGAATCCTATGCTTGTTTACCGACCTTGGATATTTATCTCTCCAATCCTAATCCAAGGCCATAACCCTAAATTTTTTATGAACCCTAGAAATAAAGTCTAGTATGTTTTAAATTTAGTGTTCGTTTTAGCGATTGTTCTTACTCAAAGGGTATGAAAGTGTATTTTATGTTGTTTGAGACTCTTTAAAAAGTAAAATTTATAAGAACACTAGAAAATAAAAATTTAACTAACCCTTCAATGAAAAATAGTTTCAAAAAATAAAGAATGCATGAACAATCCTTCAAACCTTGAAATGCAAATTTTTCCTTTCTTGATGCAAAATGCAAAATGCAACTTTCAAGAGAAACAAATGAAGAAAATAAAAGGATTTCATTTCTTATATTTCTTTTGAAATTATTTAAATATGAGAAGAAAACTAAATCGTAGGCTAATGTATTTTTCTTTTTCAAATAGCAATGCATAACAATGCAAAGAAAGAAAGAGACTTAACTAGCAAAAACCTAGTTTTTTTTTTTACTACCAAATAAAAAATAACAGAAGATGCTAAAAGAAAGAATTTTTTGTTGTTTTATGTTTGAAAAGTCCAAGGAAAGAACCAAAGAAAATTTTTGAACCAAAATACAAACTCAAGTTTCAAATATGACCACAACAACGACTAGAAAACTGAGATCTTGATAACAAGACTAGTCCTATAGAAGTACAATCCAAGAGATCAAAAGAAGGAAAAGAATCATTGAAATCATTTGTTTACTCTTAAAATATGATACTTTATCCACCTACCAACTCCCAAAAAACATTTCAGCCAAGATATAGTCCAAATGACCCCTCAAACAACCAAAATAGGGCCCAAAAAGGGATGAAAAATGGTGAAAATATCACATTTTAAGGGTTTTACGTGACTCTATCCATAGTAGGTCACATATATAACCTCATTTATACTAATTTGTTCAATTAAAGTTTCGTATATACACAATTTTACTCAATTAAACCCATGTACACCCAATAAAAACCCCTCAAACTTGAGGGTGGAGGGATGGAAGACTCATAAAATATCAAAGAAATCAAGAGAATGCAAACCAAGGTTCAAAACAAAAAAAAAGGGCTTCAAAAATAAATGCAAGCAACAAGTAGTCCTAATGACACAAAAAGGGAGATTCCCTAGTGGAGTCTCTAGTTTTGTTACAAAAATTACTTCCTATGGTGTTTGGGTTAGAGCCACAACAGATCAAAACTGAAGGAAACTTCTCTTAGACTCTAATTAAACAATTAATTAGGAATAACCAGCTACAATAAGTAACTTTTAAAAAAGAGTCGGAAAAGAACAGAAGAGTGAAAGGTTAGAGCTTGTGCATACATATGTATGAGAACCAACTCAGGTATAATCTCTTGGTGGCTCTTGTTATTATTCTACTTTTATTGATGATGCAACTAGAAAAACTTGGGTTTATTGCATTCAACAAAAATATGATGTTTTTTATACTTTTAAGGAATGGAAAGCTTTGGTTGAGAATGAGACAGGAAAAAGGTTGAAGTGTCTTAGATCAGAAAATGGAGGTGAATATTGCAGCAAGGAGTTTGATGATTATTGTTCATACCATGGGATTCGTAGAGAGAAGAAATTTCCAAGAGCACCACAAGAAAATGGTGTGTCATAAAGGATGAACAAGACAATCATGGAGCGTGCAAGGAGTATGAGATTGCATGTTGGTTTTCCCTTATAGTTTTGGATAGATGTTGTAGATGGTGTTGTTTATCTAATAAATATAGGACCTTCAAGCTCTTTGTATGGTGGAATTCCAAAGGAGGCATGGATAGGTAAAAAGGTAAACTATTCATTTTTGAAGACTTTTGGTTGTGAAGCATTTGTCCATATTGATAAAGAAAATAGAACAAAGATTGAGGAAAAATCCAAGAAGTGTACCTTTATTGGATACAATGTTAATGATTTTGGTTATCGCTTATGGGATTATGAAAATATGAAAATCATTAGGAGTATATATGTCATATTCAATGAGAAGGTCATGTACAAAGACCAGTTGCAGGAAAAGATACAAGAAAAAAAAAAACTAGAATACACAATGCTTGATGAGACCACCGAAAACGAAATTCCAAAGGGACCGAAAAATAAAAATATAAAACAACACGAGAAACATGTACCTCAAACTCATGCAAGTGTTGCTAGAATATATATCAGGTTAAGTAGACCCCTTGAACGATACTCTCCTTCATTGTATTATTTATTGTTGACTGATTCTGGTGAACCAAACTGTTATGAAGAGGCAATGCGGGTAGAGACCAAAAAGAAATGGGAGAAAGGCATGAAAGAGGAAATTGATTCCTTGATAAATAACTAGATTTGGGACTTGGTTCAGTTGCTTGTAGGAAAATGAGCATTGCAGAATAAATGGGTTTATAAGTTGAAGGAAGAAGATGGAGGAAAAAAACGATACAAGGCTAGACTTGTTGTAAAGGGATTTGCACAAAATAAAGGTATATATTTAGATGAAATATTTTCTCTTTTTGTTAAGATGACTTTAATTAGGACTATTTTAAGTCTTGTGGTAGTAGAAGATTTACATCTTCAACAATTAGATGTAAAAACAACTTTTCTCCATGGGGATTTGGAGGAAGAGATTTATATGCAACAACCATAGGGGTATGAGGTCAAAGGGAACGAGAATTTGGTATGCAGGTTGAAGAAGAGCTTGTATGGCCTAAAGCAAGCTCCAAAGCAGTTGTATTTGAAGTTTGAAATATTTATGAAAGAACAAGGTTATACTAGATGGCATTCTGATCACTATGTTTATTTTAAAAAGCTAGAAAATGGAAGCTATATTATGTTTCTATTGTATGTAGATGACATGCTTGTTGCAGGGTCTAATATGCAGGATATACATGTGCTCAAGAAAAAATTAGATAGTTCATTTGCGATGAAGGATTTGGGTGTCGAAACAAAAATACTTGGTATGAGAATAAAAAGAGATGGGAAAAATCAGAAGTTGACATTGTCTTAGGGTGAGTACATAGAGAACGTGTTGGAAAGGTTTAGAATGTAGAATGAAAAAAAAGTTAGTACACATTTGGCCATCCATTTCAAATTAACTAAGGAAATGTGTCCCAAGACACAAGAGGAGATATAATACATGTCTAGGGTCCCTTATTCATTAGTAGTTGGAAGCTTGATGTATGCGATGGTTTTCCCAAGACCAGATATTGCACATGCAGTGGGAGTTGTGAGCAGGTATATGAACAATCCAGGTAAAGAACATTGGGAGGCAGTAAAGTGGATTCTCATATATTTTAAATGTATTTCTACTCATACATTATGTTTTGGAGGTTCACACACTATTCTATAGGGATATGTTGATTCAGATATGGAAGGTGATAAAGACAACATGACAAGCACCATAGGGTATGTTTTTACTATAGGTGGAACAACAATAAGTTGGATTTCAAAACTACAAAAGGTTTTTTCACTTTCAACAATAGAGGCAAAGTATGTTGCTGCTATAGAGGCTAGTAAAGAAATGATTTGGTTACAAAGGTTTATGGAGGAATTGGGAAAGAAGCAGGAGAATAATAGGTTTTATTGTGATAGTGAGAGTGACATTCATCTTGAAAATAACTCATTCTTCCATTAGAATACTAAGCATATACATTTGAGGTACCATTTCATACAATCCGTTTTAGAAGATGGACATTTGAAGTTGGAAAATATACACACTAGCCAAAATCCTACAAACATGTTAACAAAGGGAGTAACCAGGGATAAACTAAGTTCGTGCTTACTTTCAGTTGGTCTTCAAGCATGAAGATGAAGATGAGAAATTTTCCAGGTCCAAGAAGGATCATAGTCCAACAGATAAAATAACAGTGGAGTTGTTGAGATCAGTCTCCAAGTGGGAGATTGTTCGTTGTGGACATTGATTATCTTCCTAATTTAGAGGTCTTGTTTTCCACTGTGTTTATAACCCATAAAGACTTTACACCCTAGAATAATATACACTCCCCCACATGGGGGAGTGCAAGGGTGGTTACCCCCCCTGCAAGGTGTAGGGGGGTTGTCCCTATGGCTGGGGGGTCCAAGGGAAAAAGGGCCCTTGATGGGGGTTCGGGGGTGAAGCCCCAGAAGGAAAAATTGTCTTGTAAATGTATATTGTAAATTCATAGTAAATATGGAGCATTCATTATAAGGTCGGAGATTTGAAGGTAGAAGTTATGTTAGGGTTTTTTACCCTAGAAAGCAACCCTATTTTATGAGGGAAATGTATTGTGTCTATGCATCATTGTGAATATTGTATTCTGAGTGAGGAGACTGTGAGAGAAAGAAGATGAAGTTATAGCGAGTGTGTCGTAGCTTGTATCACTTCATTTGATGGATAATAATAAAGGAAGGACTTGGTAATTTCTATGGTAGACGTAGCCCACACTGGGTGAACCACGTGTATCTGTGTCTCTATTGTATTGTGTATATTTTGTGTTTTATTTATGCATTTGTTTTATTTTATTGCTTCGCAATCCTATTTTTCTAACAATTGATTCATTGTAAAGTCTACGAGGTTTTACAAGAGTGTATAGTGTGGACATGCAAGTACACTAGGTGGGACATCACCAAAGATAAGGTTGACCAAGAACTGGCACATGGGGTAGATGGGGACTACTACAAGTTTCCAGAGTACCAATTGGAGTATACCATCATGGGCAGGGCCCCAAACCTGTCCACCAATTCCCTGTGTCATGTGGTTGTCGAGAGAATCAAGCCAAAGTCGATTTAGCATCTACAAGCCACTAAGAAAGACATAATTTCCAGTAGCTTGCATTCGGTACTTGGGGGCCAAAAGGTGAAGTAGCTCGAAAATTCGGTGATGGTGCACAACAATAGAATCAATGATAAGGCAAGGTCTTTGAATGCAAGGTTTGAGGTGGAGTTTTTATATGTAAATAGAAATATGATTGTAAGACCTGGTAAGGAATGCATACATTGGTTTTGAAATGTCCCCGGTAAATTATAGATGACCTAGTTGATAGGGGGAGCATGCGATTTTGGTCATGGGGAAACGTTAGGTCAAGAGTTTTGATTTCAAGAAACTGTTTTTTGGTAATTCATGTTTTTTATAGCCCATGGATTGCATACTCCATTGAAATCATCCTAGAGGCGAGAGGTAAACGATCACTTAGCTCACTTGGCCAATTTTGGTCAAGAGAAATTTTTTTATACCTTTATTGGTTATGGTGATGGAGCTAAGGGATGTAGATTGTGGGATACTACTGTCCACAAATAATGAGTAGTAGAGATATGTACCATGAGAAAATGTTCATGATCTCAAAGGGGGATTTGTTTGCAAACTCAAGAAATCATTGTATGGCCTAAGGTGACCACTAAGTGGTACAATATGTTTGATTCCTTCATGGTGAGCCAAGTTTCTTAAGAACTGAGTATGATCATTGTTTTTATGGCATATTAATTATCTTGAATTTATGTTAATGATATGTTTGTTGAAAGCAAATCATAATGGAGATCAATGGGTTAAAAACTCAATTGACCAGGATATTTCAGATGAAGGATCTACGAGAAGAAAAACAAATCTTGGACATAGAAGTACAAAGATATGGGAAAAATGGTAATCTATGTGGTTTTCATTGATGAGATTCAATATAAACTTTTTGAAACTGGTAAATGTCCCTTTAACACTCTACTGTAAAACTTATTCAAGTTTTTGTCCTAGTAGTAAGGAAGAAAATGATTATATGTCTTGTGTACAATAAAGTAGGACGGTTGATGATCGCGATGGAATGTTAAAATATTTCACATGTAGTTGGTGTTGTCATTGGACACATGCCAAAACCAGGTAAATAGCATGGAAATGGGGTGCTTTAGTATATGATAAGAATGCGTATCTGATCCAGATTTATGAGCGGAACAAACTGTCTAACAAACTGAATACAATAACATAGAGATAGGGAGAACAAAAAAAGATATCCAGTCAACAATAAATTCTATTGAATAAATGAAATAGGCTGAAACTGTAAAACTACATAACTGGAAACAACTTGCTCGAATGGTGGTAGCTATCTCTTATAATAGATGTGGTTGTTGCATGCATTTGTTTGAGCAGAATGATTACAATGAGGATCCAAAGTTCTTTTTTAACATTAATCATGAATTCCAAAACCCTGGACATCCAAAACCCTAACCCTAGGAGGTGAAACGCTAAATGTTATGCAGGCCCCACTAGGTGGTACCTCAACTTCCCAGGGTCGTAACTTTTCCATACGACCTCCATTTTAGGCATGTGATAGCCCGTTGGAAAGGTATTTTCAATAAATACACATTATGACCTCAAAATCTAACTTCGTCTATAGTTTGATTGTGGAAAGACAAAAAACCACGGTTTAGGGACCCAAAACATACCTGGAAGTACAGAAAGATGTGCTAACATGAAAAAATCCAAAATTAGTCAGTTGAATTAGGTGGGAATCCACCAGTATCTACCTGGAAGATGTGTAGGGCTTCATACAACCCCAGAAATGTAGAAGCCACAATTCAAAAAAAGTACAGAAGAACGTGTTGAACTAAAAACTCTCAAGAGAAGCCAGTTGGAATAGGTGGGTGGCCACCAATATCCACCTAGATTAGTATTACCTATAGTGTTTGCAATGCTTTAGTTTTTGGTTATGTTGATTCAGTGGAGGTGGAGTTGTCCATATAGGAGAAAATTGTGCAGACATGTTTGCACAACCAATATTGTTAGAGAAGCTATAATGGTGTTTGGGTTCTCTTATCTTGTAGGAAGGTAATTTTTGATTCGTTGGGTAACATATCAAGACATTGTTTCCAAGGTGGAGATTGTTTCGTTGTGACAACACACTTTGCACTTTGCATTTACATTCTTTTGGGCCTAGGTCTCGCAATTTTTTTATTTCCATATGTTTGGAAATGTTTGAGAATATTTTATTTAAATGAAGAATCCCCTGAGGAGCTTCTTAAGACTTATATCCATTTCTCAATTACTTGGCTGGGAAATAAACATTACCATTTCCCCTCATCTATTACTCTATGTTGTGTATTAGTCTATGTTGTGTCTGATTGTTTATCTTCTCTATTTCTCTGTTTATTAGTTTGGTTTGCAAGCCCCCATCCCAACACTCCAGTCACAAAACACCCACACATAAAAATAACCAAATTAACCAATTAGAGTGAAAATAAGACACGATTATGATTCTGTTGAGCATTAATTACAGTGGTTAATACATTAACTATTTTAAAAAAATCCAAAGTCAACTGTGAAGAAATGTTTAATTAGGTTAAAAAACC
This sequence comes from Picea engelmannii, assembly GCA_009831015.1. NCBI lineage: Eukaryota > Viridiplantae > Streptophyta > Pinopsida > Pinales > Pinaceae > Picea > Picea engelmannii. The sequence goes on along the minus strand of ML781910.1, from coordinate 255,172 downwards.
ACAATCAACCCTGAGAGTGAAACACAGACGATTCTGTTTACCATTGATTGTAGATGTTAATACATTAACTATCAAAAAGGCCATTAACTCTTTAAAAAGTTGTTTTTAATTGTTTTATATTTTTGTTCTTTTCCTCTGAATCCCAAGACCCAAGTCTACACGAAATTATAGTTTTTCATTGTTTAAATTGTATTTTTGAATTCAGAAATAGATTCGTCCTATGAGAAACCACAAATTATACATAATTAACCACTCAAATATGTAAATCCAACAAATTCTCATCCAATAAAATTAAACAAAAAATATAGCCATAGAAATAAAAACTTAGAACAATCCAATGTCAACCATGAGAAGAAATGTTTAAATTATAATGTCAACCATGAGAAGAAATGTTTAAATTATAATCGTGTAAAGAAAAACTACAATCAACCCTGAAGTGACGTGTAATTGGGTACCAATCTTCTTGTGTGTTCAATTTAGAATTTTAATAGTTTTTATTGATTTTAAAGTTTCATGTATTCTTTAAATATATAAGTTGATTTAAAATGGACCAAACTCGAGATACAATTTCACATAAAAATTGGATTATAATAAAATTTGGATTCTATTGACGATCCACGAAAAAACTATTCCCTGAAAAATAAATTTGTTCATTATCAAATTCATATACTATGACCAGTAATTTTATTTTCTCCAAATACACTCATTAATGACAACATCATGGGAGCATTAAGGTTCTCTCATGACTAGTTATCCATGTGATCATTTCTTAATAGATATCGTAATGGATTTGTGGTTGCGTTGTCTGTCCACAATGACACATCAAGAAATCACAAAATAATTTTATGACGTATGGGTGTTCCCATCCACAAAATCACAAAAATATTGCACATTTTAAGCAAGGCGTATATCTATCCCTCACTGTATTTGCTCACATAAATGATACAGAACACCGTGCTTATGAAGATTCTAAAACTTGGAATTGTTGTACATTTAGGTAGATAAAGGAAAGAACTTTACGTCTTCCATAAAGCCACCTCACCCTAATTCATTTTTCTGATCATCAATTTATACACCACTCTTTCAACATATTTAGTGATTAATCTCAAAATATTCCACTTACAATCATACATGCGCATGATTATTATGATATCAAAAAGAAATTTGTAAGGAATCATATTAATGTATTTGGGTTCTGTTAACGAAATTTGTTTGGTGAAAATCTATGGGCATAGTTATCTTAAGGCCAAAATCGAGACTCTGTTGGTGGCGGGAAGGGAATAAAATCAAGTTTTCCAAAAAACGCTACTAGTACTTTCCAGGAGTGTCATAAGAAAAAATGGAAATTTAAAAAAAGAGTTCATTTTCATTTTATCTATTTTTAAAGAACTGTAAGGTGCATAATAAAATCTCATAAAAAAGTTTATTCTTCTGTGAATGACACTTCCACCTATAACTTCGTTGTTAGATTCTGAGCTAGCGTCCTAACTTTATGTATAGTAAATAGAATTTTAATGCCAATTCTGAAAAGAACGAATGGGTAGAGAACCAAACAACCTCCCTTTCACAATACATTAATTTTATAATGTTTGAACACAAAACACATAAATTTATGTGCAAGATCTAAACATCATATTAGATTTGAATGGAAAATTAATAAATGTTAAGTGTCCGTAAGATTTAGATGTCATATTAGATTTAAATAGAAAATTAATAAATGTTGAACTTAATCTTATTTCAAAATTTGTTTTTACTATGAGAGTTTTTATTTACTCTAGAACTTACATTCTCTATTTGTTTTCTGGAATATCATATAATATTATCTATTTATTTTATTGAACCATCCCTGGCATCACTAAAACTATGGAGTTATTTTCATTAATAATTCTTTACACTCCTTTCCAAGTTCTAATGAAATTGTTTTTTTTTCATTGCAATAGAGAATGATTTTTATTTTGTCTATTTTGTTGAAGGTATTATTTGAATCCTTACTATGCTTGTTTTCAATTATTTGAATTATGTTGATATTTCCTTTTGTTTGAACCATCGATAGCATGCCCAATAAGCCTCGTGTTATTTCCGTCCTAAGTTTGAATTGATCGTAAGTCCCTTTTTTCTTAAAGTGGATTTATAGAGAATTTTTCTTATTCAAAGGTATTCTTTGAATTCTTTTTGCAATTGAATTGTTCCCATATTTCATTATGAAATTTTCCACTGTCATTTGTTGAAAGCTGATATCCATTAATGTTCCTTTGAATATTTGTTTATTTATTCTACTTCCAGGGTCGTGTGTTCACTATTGGTTGTAATAAAGAAGGTTTATGTATTTGTGTAGTATCTAATTTTCTCTCTGAGAGATATGAAATGAAATCTCTCTACATACTTGATTTGGAAAGCTTGTGAGTCATCCAAATTTGGATTTCATTGTTTCGATTGTTGCCATCAATTAAATAATCATTAAAAAGAAGTAGAATGTGATGTATTTGGGATCGTATAGACAACAAACACACTACAAAAATATAAATTTTTAATTATCTGAATAATTCTATAGAAAACATGCTATCTTGATGTATGAGATATTTTGAATGGTGTTTCTTTTATGAATCCTTCTTCTTCTTGAGATGTTGTTGATTGATAGTTATGTTTTTTGAATCTTCTAGGTGGTACAATTCCTCTATGATTTTCTTCTTGACTACCTCTGACTATTTCTACATATGTGCTTTTTTTTGCTTCATGTTTTGTTGTCTTGGGGCTTGAACCTTTCCCAGTTTGCATTTGATTGTATCCTAGCCCAGATCTATCATAGTATGGACTTTCACTGCTAATGATCTCATCCAATATTTTGGTGTTATTCTAATGCATATCTTTATTCTCGATATCTTTTCTTAGGGTAACTATTTCCTCTTCCAATCTTTCAATCGTATTCTCCTTATCTTCTAACTATTTTCTGAGTGTTTATTCAATCCTTTTGTCTTCTTCTACCTGGATTTTTAACTTCGTGATTATCTACTTGATTTCTTCTAAGTTGGAATTTTGAAGTCCTTTATTCTTTAACTCTACCGTCAGTACAATGCAATGAAAAAGTGGAAAGGGACCTTCTGAATAGCAACATGCCATCATAGGTTGATTAAGTCGTGAGACCGATGAATGAAGGAGTGATATGCAACTATCGCAATATACACTAACCATCCTTATCCGGTAAAATTACTCATGCTTCACGGGGAACCCTCTAGCAATACCAAAAAGTGGGATACAAAATCCTCCCCAGTTACCACGGAAAAGCCCTTGCAGTCACCTTTGATATCCTTAGGAAAAGAAACTAAGGTCACCAACTCGTTGTGAGCATCCAGGGGGTACAATTGACAGTCATTATCAAACATATGGGCAGGGTAACTAAGCTCGAAGCCTCGAAAGAATCACCTCTCATGAAGATAAGGGAACTAAAAAAATCCCCCAATATATAATCTCTCAACTACACTCATTTAAGCTTCAGAGCGGTTATCTACTCGACTTTCATTTTTGCGACCATTTGTTTGACTCTTGTGTTAGAGGAGCTCCCTTATTATACTTATACGACATTTAGGCTTGAATTATTCCTAGCTCAAAATACTTTGTTTGTTTACCGACCTTGGAGAGTTATCTCTCCAATCCTAATCCAAGGTTCTAACCTCAAAATTGTTTATGAACCCTAGAAATAAAGTCTCGTATGTCTTGAATTTAATGTTCTTTTTAGCGATTGTTGTTACTCAAACGGTACTGAAGTGCATCTAATGTTGTTTGAGATTCTTGAAAAAGTGAAACTTGTAAGAACACTAGAAAATACAACTCTACACTAATCCTTCAATTAAAAATAGTTTCAAAAAATAAATAATGCATGAACAATCCTTCAAACCTTGAAATGCATGTTTTTCCTTTCTTGATGCAAAATGGAGAGTGCAACGTTCAAGAGAAACAAACGAAGAAAATAAAAGGATTTTATTTCTTATTTTACTTTTGAAATTATTTCAGGATGAGAAGAAAACAAAATCCTAGGCTAATATATTTTTCTTTTTCAAATAACAATGCAAAGAAAGAAATAGACTTAACTAGCAAAAAAACAGGGTTTTATTTATTTATTTATTTATTCTACCAAAGAAAAAATAACAAAAGATGTTAAAAGAAAGAAATTTGTGTTCTTTTATGTTTGAAAAATCCACGAAATCACCAAAGAAACTTTTTGAACCCAAATACAAAATCAAGTTTTGAAGATGACCACAACAACGACTACAAAACTGAGATCCCAAAAAGAAGACTAGTCTTATAGAAGTGCAATCCAAGAGATCAAAAGAAGGAAAAGAAGCATCAAAATCATTTTTTCCTCTTCAAATATGATACTTTATCCCCCTACCAGCTCCCAAAAAACATTTCAGCCAATACAGAGTCCAAATGACCCCTCAAACAACCAAAACAGGGCCCAAAAAAGGATGAGAAATGGTAAAAATATCACATTTTAAGGGTTGTACGTGAATCTCTCCATAGTAGGTCGCATATATAAGCTCATGTATATGACTTTGTTCAATAAAGGTTGCGTATGTAAATGATTTACTCAAGTAAACCTGCATACACCCAATAAAAACCCCTCAAACTTGAGGGTTGAGGGATGGAAGAAATATAAAACATCAGAGAAATCAAGACAATGCAAGACAAGGTTCAAAACAAATATAGGGCTTCAAAAATAAATGCGACCAACAAGCACTCCTAACGACCCAAAAAGGGGTATTCCTTAGTGGAGTCTCCAGTTCAGTTACAAAAAATTACTTCCTATTGTTTTTGGGTCAGAACCACAACATATCAAAATTGAAGGAAACTTCTCTCAGGCTAGAGTTGATCACGTGTGAAACAAGGTATTAGACAATTCCTAAAATTTCACATGTCGAAATAATTTGTCATCTTTGTGACACAGAGAGGGTTGAAGATGAAAAAATATTTATCTTAGAATGTCCTATGTGTACCCACATTAGATCATAATTTTGAAATATTGGTTACAATATTAACCTTCCTAGCATTTTAACTCATCAAAACTATGGTGATTTATGTCTGTTTCTCTTAAATATTTGTTAGCAGATAACTAAAATTATAAAACAAACCAAGTAATTCCTTACCTTTTTTAAGTTATAATAGACTAAATTTGGTCTCAATGGATGTTAACCACTAACACTACCACCATCATCATTAATACACCGCATAACCACAAATAATCAAGTTAATCAATATTACATGTTCTTTTATTAGATTACTATGAACAATCATATAAATTAAATATTTGAAAATGTGTCTAACATATACTTTAAAAAAAATTCATGGTGCATTGAGAGAATTTCATGGTTCATTGAGAATTTTTATAAGTTACAAAGATTAAATATGTATCATATTGCTCCTCCAAGAGATTCTTTACTTCTAACAACAAAGTCATAGGAATATGGGATCCTGTTGGATACGCTTGTGTGGCATGGGTTGATTCTTTGCAAAGTTTGCGAGGTATTATGGGAGTGTATAGTGTGTAGATGCAAATACACTAGGTGGGACATCACCAAAGCCAGGGTTGACCAAGTGTTGACGCATGGGGTAGATGGGGGATACTACAAGTTTCCAAAGTACTAAGTAGAGCATAGCATCATGTGTAGGGACCCAATCTTTGCCACCAATTCCCTGTGTCATGTGGTTGTCGCGAGACTCAATCCGAAACCCAGGAAGCACGTACAGGCCACTAAGAAACACATACTTTCCAATAGTTGGCAGTTGATACTTGGGGGCCAAAAGTTGAAGTAGCTTGACAAGACGATGATGGGGCACAACAATAGAAGAAATGGTAGGGTAGAGAATTTGAATGCAAGTTTTGAAGTGGATTTTTTTATATGTAAATAGAAATATGATTGTAAGGCCTCGTTAGGAATGTGTACCATGGTTTTGAAATGTCACCAGTAAATTCTAGATGACCTAGGTGATAGGGGAGCATGTGATTTTGGTTATGGGGGAAATTTAAGTCAAGAGTTGTGATTTCAGGCACCTGTGTTTTGGTAACTCGTGTTTTTTTATAGCCCATGAATTTCATAGTCCATCGAAATCATCCTGAAGGTGAGAGGTGAAGGATCACTTGGCTCACTTGGCTGATTTTGCTACTCATCAAGTCATTCATAAAGTCACCTCGTCCTAACTCATTTTGCTACTCATCAATTTATACCACTCTTTCAACATGTTTAATGATTAATCTCGAAATCTTCCACTTACGATCATACATGCACATGACTATTACGATATTGAAAAGAAATTTGTAAGGAATCATATTAATGTATTTGGGTTCTGTTAACGAAATTTGTTTGATGAAAATCTATGGGCATAGTTATCTTAAGGCCAAAATCACGACTCTACTGGTAGTGGGAAGAGATTAAAATAGAGTTTTCCAAAAAATAAACTGCCAGTACCTTCCAGGAGTGTCATAAAAAAAAATGGCAATTTAAAAAAAACAATTCATTTTCATTTTCATTTTTATCCATTTTTAAATAACTGTAAGGTGCATAATAAAATCTCATAAAAAAAGGTTATTATTATTATGTGAATGACACTGCTACCTATAACTTCGTTTTTGGATTCTGAGCTAGTGTCCTAACTTTATGCATAGTAAATGCTATAATTTTAATGCCAATTCTGAAAATAATGAATGAGTAGAGAACCAAACGACCTCCCTTTCATACTACATTAATTTTGTAATGTCTGAACACAGAAAAAATAAATGTATGTGCAAGATATAAACATCATATTAGATTTGAATGGGAAGTTAATAAATGTTAAATGTGTGCACAAGATTTCGATATCATATTAGATTTGAATGGAAAATTAATAAATGTTTTTACTATGAAAGTTTTTATTTACTCCAAAATTTACATTTTCTATTTGTTTTCTGGAATATCATATAATACTATCTATTTATTTTATTGAATCATCCCTAGCATCACTAAAACAGTGGCAGTATTTTCATTAATAATTCTCTACACTCCCTTCCAAGTTCTAGTCAAATTGTTAAAAGTATTATTTGAATTTTTTCTATGCTTGATTAAAATGATTTGAGTTATGTTGATATTTCCTTTCTTTTGAATCATGGATAACATGCCTAAGAAGCCTACTGTTATTGTCATCCTAAATTTGAATTCTTCTTAAGTCTATTTTTTTTTAAACTGGATTTATAGAGAATTTCTCTTCTTCAAAGATATTCTTTGAATTCTTGTTGCAATTGAATTGTTTCCATATTTCATTATGTATTTTCTAAGGTTATTTGTTGAAAGTTGATATCCATTAATGTTCCTTTGAATCTTTATTTATTTATTTTGCTTCTAGGGTCATGTGTTCACTATTGGTTGCAATAAAGAAGGGTTCTGGATTTGTGGAGTATCTACTTTTCTTTATGAGATATATGAAATGAAATCTCTCTACATACTTGATTTAGAAAGATTGTGAGTCATCCAAATGTGGATTTCATTGTTTCAATTGTTGTCATCAATTAAATAATGATTAAAAAGAAGTAGAATGTGACATATTTGGGATTGTATAGACAACAAACACACTACAAAAATATATATTTTTAATTATCTTAATAATTCTACAGAAAACATGCTATCTTGATGTATGGGATCTTCTGAATGGTGTTGTTTTTATGAATCATTCTTCTTCTCGACATGTTGTTGATCGAGAGTTCTGTGTTTTGAATATTCTAGGTGGTCCAATTCCTCTGTGATTTTATTCTTGAGTACCTCTGACTATTTCTGCATAGGTTCTTTTTTTGCTTCATGTTCTATTTTCTTTGAGCTTGAACCTTTCTCAGTTTGCATATGATTGTATCCTAGCCCAGACCTGTCGTAGTATGGCCTTTGACTGCTAATGATCTCATCCAATATTTTGGTGTTATGCTACTTCATATCTTTATTCAAGAAATATTTTCTTAGGGTAACTATTTCTACTTCCAAGGTTTCAATCATCTTCTCTTTATCTTCTAACTATTTTCTAAGTGTTTCTTCAATAGTTTTGTCTTCTTCTACCTAGAATTTTAACTTCATGATTATCTGCTTTATTTCTTCCTAGTTGAAATTTTTAGGTCCTTCTTTATTCTTTAACTCTACCTTGAGTGAATTGATTTTCTTTCTTTCTTTCCCTAGTTCTTCTAAGGCACTGATTAATTCTTCTCTGAGATTGACTTTGCCTTCTTCTTTAGAATCTTCAAAATCATCTTCTACCTCCATGAAGACTCAAGAGTAATCTTTCTGAATCATTGTCACTATCATCATCCTCGTTTGATGAAGGGTTGTCTTACTTTTATTAGAAACTCTTCTTGAAGAATTTATTTTTGTTCCTTCTCTTATATCCTTTTTTATTTTTATTTTTCTTTTTAGGATCTTCTTCTTCATCGCTACCTCTATTATTAGCATAAGGACATTTAGAATAAAAATGAACAATACCTTCACAATTAAAATATTTCAATGGAAGCATACCCTTGTACTTTCGGTTCCTCTTTTTAACTTCCTTATGAAGTTTACCACTTCTTCGGCTTCCTCTAAATCATCACTGCAACTGCAATATGGTTTTGAATTTTTCTTCCTTTGCTTCTTTTTCTTATTGGATGCTTTGAATGTTGTTTCCTTCATGATTGGGTTCTCTTGCTCTATCCTCATTTCATAAGTTGTAAATATTCCATGTAGCTTTCCCATGCTCAACCTTTGAATATCTATTATTTCTTCCAGGGATAATATCTTAGGATCAAATCTCATAGTTAAATATCTTAGAACCTTTTGAAAGATCATTGATTCACAAAATTCTTCTCTCGACCCTCTAATAGTGTTTACTATTTTCTTAACTCATAGAAAGTAGGATGTGATGTCTGCATCTTCCTTCATCTCCAGTTTCTCAAACTTATCTAAGGGTTTGAAGCCTAACTCCTTTGACTTTGGTATCTCTTTCATAAATATTTTGAAGTTTATCCAAAATATCCTTTGTGGTCTTGCAATGCATAACTTTGACAAATACAAAATCATCCAGACTGCTCAGAATGGTTCCTTTATCCTTTGAGTTTTTTTTGTTGAGTTTCTTTCCATCTTTTTCAGTTGGGTGAGTGGTTGGCGCTACATATTCGTCTACTACTAAGTGGAAAACATAAAATCCTAAGGTTTGCATATTTTTATTCCAAAAGGAATATTTGTTTCCATCAAACCTTGGTGCTCCAATCTTACCATATGCCATGATCTTCTTCCAGTGGCTAAACTATTTCTTGAAGGACCTGATCTGATACCAATTGTTGGAATATTGAGAGGTGGGGTGAATTAGTCTGCAAAATTTACTATCACTTTAAACCACAATATGTAATCATTAACATCATCAATATATAATGAGCACTATAAATCAACATAGCATAATAGACATCCAAATAAACATAGTACACCATAATTTATATGTAAACCCAAATGGGAGAAAACCACAAAATGCTTTTATTATATATCAAAAGAATACATTCATTGGAAGAACCAAATTTCCAATTCTCCATCTACAACTGGAAGGATTCTACGACCCCCTATTTACAGGATCCAACCTGAAGGAAGCTACAAATCCATGAATTCTCTGGCTCCAACCATAAGGAGGCTACAACACCCTAATTCTTATGATCCAACCTAAAGGAAGCTCCAACTCCTTGCGTTCTCTATCACCAACTGGAAGGAGGCTAAGACCCCCTTTTCTTGCCCCATCCTTCCTCCATGAAATATAAATTAAAAACAAAGTGTGACTACCACTGATACTATCATTTCCTTTCATAATCAACATGTAATCAACCTGCCACTATTACTTCATCCTGTAACTGATCATCAACCTGTAACCTGTCACGGTCAGATCAACCAGTAACTGATAAGAAACATACAACCTGTCACTGATATATCAACTAGATCTTCTCATATGGACCATATCAACATCAAGTATCCAACCATGTACCATAATGTACCTCAAGCATGAATCATACCATATACCATAAGATATGCCACAAATATATTTCATTATCAAAAATATGTGCCTCTAACAATGAACCATAAAAACTATATACAATATACCAAGGATATATCTCAAGCATGTATTAATGACACCAAAACATGTACCTCAATAATATGCAACCATAAACCAAAAGCTCCTCCAAAATATGCCTCAAACATGTGCCATATCATCCATGATAAACACACATAAAGAACATACCTATGATCTTGTAGACACTCTACTGTATCAGATAACAAATAATTTTACCAACTTGGGAATCAACAATATATTACAAGCACCTATTCACACCCTCTCACAAGATTGTCACAGATCCATGACTTCCTTCACTATTACACACATATATCTACACTTTTCTCCAGTGCATCCCACATACGTCTGCACCCTTCTGACTTACAACCCGCAAATACCTTAGAAACTAGGGTTACTCACAATTTATGCAACTCTGAGACTTTTAGCTTTGACATTCCTTCACACCCTCACACTTGCTACCTCAGACTTAACCTCAGATTCCCCATAGATAAAAATTTATTCACAAGATAGATAATCAATAGAGATGTATGTGAATTGTAGTTATGAAAGACTCCTTGAGGGGTATTTATACTTTTGTTAAGTAAATTGTTTCCTTACTTTAGGGTTTTCTTTCTACAACCACTATCCCTTTCATTAATTGTCTTGTAACCAACTAGGGGCTTTGTAACCCATCTTTGTGGCTTCCAACTTGATGACCTCATAACTCCTCAACTGTGAGGACCCACATGGCATACCACCTATCACTAGAAATGACATGACAATGGATATCCATCTAAGACCGTGTTACCTACATTTACACTTTCTTTCATGTCCTTATTCCTCAAATAACTTTGGGCTTCATGACCACACCTTTGGGGCTTCTTGAAGACTTTTTCAAAACATCTTCCTGTGAGGACCATGCTTAGAGCTACGCCATAAGGGGACCATGCTGGAGACTTATCCGAATACACCCATTACATCTATTGACATCAATGAAAACCCACAGTCCAACACATGAAGTAGATGAAATAACATAGTTATATATTTGGTTTTGTCCATTTATACAATTAAACATTATACATTATGATACTCAATATATTTTATTTTGACCTTTTGGTTTAAAGACATTAATTCCATTATGGATTTCTATAAATGTTTGTGGGTATGCTAGAAGTGTTATTAAAGCCAGTTAATTCCATCTATCATCCCATTTATCAGAACAAAAAATCTTGTTGGTTCCATCGTTATCCTCACTTCTCTTTTAAAAAATTTCCAAAAAAGTTGATGGTCTTCTAAATTATTTTTAAAAAAGTGGAAAGGAAAAAATAAAAGAAAACTTCTCTAAAAGGAAAAGAATAAAAAGGTGGAAAGAAATAATAAAAGAGAAATATCCTTTTTAAAAGGAAAATAATATATTAAAACATATGAAAAGAAAAAGAGAATACATTAGGAAAAAAAAAGTGAGAAAAAAGGAAAAAAAATGAGAAGAAAATTATGGAAAAAGGAAGTAAAACAAGGATATGCTTTGGAGGTCTCTACCCAATTCACATATGGTTTAAATGCATTGAGAAGATATTTGTACCGAAAGGAATAATATTGTGTATGATTGAAAATCACAAATATTTTTGTAGCCTCTAGTGTGAAAAGCAATCCAACTTGGATCATAATGGACTTGAAGAGCCCTTTGACTCATAGTCGATTTGGACTCAGTTTCAAAGCTTGGATTTGTCTTCAAAAAATTTTAAAATACATAAAATATTCAAAATTTACTAAGAATTAAAATAATTTGTTGGATACAACAATGAGTATTCAACAATTACTAAGAAATAAAATAACTTCAAGCAAGCAAGTATGCAATTTTATTGAATTTTCTTGCAAATAACCAAAATCACATTGAGATGTACATAAATAAATAACCAAAATCACATTGAGATGTACATAAATAAACAGTTTTTGAGATACTTCAAATAAAAGTTTTGATAAAATTTATGATAGAATGAGGCATGATGGGAAACTCCATTACAAATTGTGAAAAAATATGAAAATGGCCTCTTCTATATGCAATTCGTTAGGTATACAACAATAAATTATGGATTCCCCCTAAAATCAACTTCAAATCAACTCCAACGACAGGAAGGATTTACTCTCCAAATCAACTCCAAAATCTCCACATGCTAGCATTGATTGATAAATGAGGTGACTGATTCTTTTGAAGAGGCGAGATATGGTTAAATGTTTTTTGTTTGTCTTCTTTTTTAAAAAGAATTTAATATATTTTGTTTAAAAAATAAATGCGGATCACATCAAGCAGTTAAAAGTGCTTGACACTAGCTTGACCAATTTGTGTTATGACTTGGCCAAGTCAAACAAACGTACTTAGCTCATTTTCACACTGAGCTAAGTCAAATTCGACCGATTTTGAGTGAATCAACTCAATTGGTGTTAGGTACTTTTGTATAAGAGAGTAAAATTAACAAAATGTGGTAATCAAAGTGAATATTGTGGGTAGTAAATTGGGAGTTTGAATTCATTGATTTGAGTATGAGTATATCCCTTGGACTTATTGGACCTATTTTTACGGTAATTTCATGGACATTAATAATTTCATAGACATTAATAAGATTATCCTACCTTATCTTATCTATTGTTATCTCCTCTCTTTGTTAATGTCTTTCCTATCTACTATATCTTCCTTGGCACTCTCTCACTTTGTATTGACACTAGATGTACCTTGACCATTTAGGTTTATGTGGTGAGAGATTTGTGCAGAAAATGCCGGAAGAACCACAGTGCTTTTGAGAGCTTGTTGACGTTTCAGATCCACAAAAGGATCCATCTTCAGGACAAAAAATCCTATTGTGGTCCTGGAGATGGATCCACAACATGATCCATCTTCAGGACAAATTTGTGTTATGACTCGGCCAAGTCGAACAAACGTAATTAGCTCATTTTCACATTGAGCTAAATCAAATTCGACCGATTTTGAGTGAATCAACTCAATTAGTGTTAGGTACTTTTGTATAAGAGAGTAAAATTAACAAAATGTGGTAATCAAAGTGAATATTGTGGGTAGTAAATTGGGAGTTTGAATTCATTAATTTGAGTCTATCCCTTGGAATTATTGGACCTATTTTTACGGTAATTTCATGGACATTAATAATTTCATGGACATTAATAAGATTATCCTACCTTATCTTATCTATTGTTATCTCCTCTCTTTGTTAATGTCTTTCCTATCTACTATATCTTCCTTGGAACTCTCTCACTTTGTATTGACACTAGATGTACCTTGATCATTTAGGTTTCTGTGGTGAGAGATTTGTTCAGAAAATGCTGGAAGAACCACAGTTCTTTTGAGAGCTTGTCGACGTTTCGGATCCAAAACAGGATCCATCTTCAGGACAAAAAAGCCTAGATGTACCTTTTTAGTCTCTTTTAGGATGAATGCCTTCACCAAGGGACAAGAACCTTAAAATTTACAAATAAATAAAAGTTTCCTAGATATCTTAACTTTTGTGCTACCACTTCTAGATTTTTTATGATCTTTGGGTTTTCTTTCACCTTTCGGAATAATTCATTCAATAATAGTTCAATGGTTTCATGCATTTTGATTAATAAGTTCTATAAAATGGGAAATATCGGTACATTACAAAAGAGGGAAAGAAATAAGTACCCTATAATGCACCATTAATGATTATATAGGCTGATATATATAATTTTAGATGCAAAAATCCTCATCTTGAATGGTTGTCAGGAGATTAGTAATTGTCCCAAAAGATGTAGGTTATTTACTATCTAATATGATTATCGAAAAATAGGAAGATAGTTTAACTAGGATATACAACTAGTAGCACCAATGCAATATACAGGAAAATAATCCCTAGAAAATATTTAAGTATCCTTGATTTTTGTTGGTGAAGGCTAGAGATCCCAAAAGAAGAAACTAAATGTAGAGAACAAAACCTTTCTATCAATGTTTTTTAGAAATATTAATATAGACCAGGCCAATCCAAACATCGTGTGTGGTATTTATGAGTTATGGGTCCAAAAACCAAATTCAAATTGATTCAATGATTTTCGCAAGAAAAAAAAGATGCATAAATTTAGATGATACAAAGAAAACAACAAATATATTTAACTTGCACTCTAAATTCACCAATATAATAGATAATGAAAACACATTTCAAAAGTAGAAAGTTTTTGTTCATGATCATAAGAAGGATCACATAGCAATGAGACAAGGATTTTTACATATAAATATCTAGAAATCGAACTAAATATTCACTTCTCTTTTAAAACCACTCACTTGGCTATAAGAATCTATAATATCACAAGGGTTAGAATACTTACAACAACTCATGCATTGTCCTCTTTGGCTTGTAACTATTATCTATATGTTTTTTAGAATACTATATTACGGTAGAAAAATATACTTGTGTTGACATTTTTTTCCACATTAATACTCTCCCCCTTCCTTCTGGGAGATTGCAGGGGGGTGGAGGGAGAAACTCTAGCTCAATTTTACCATGTGTCAAACAAAGAAAAGGATGGAAACAAAAATATTTTCCTTCTATGGACATATACTCTCTAGGATATGTAGAATTGGATTAAAGATTATAGGGAGTAGGAGTAGAATTTGGATTGTATGCAACATAATCATTTGAAGTGAATCAATCAGGTCCAAGTGGATAAATTTGCATGGGAATAAAAGTTGTAAGAGGGAGAGATAAGACCTTAACTAGTAATAATATATGAGGATTAGTGCTATGGAGACCCAACATAATTCATAATTGTGTTGGGCATTGTCTTCTCTCATGGAGCCCGAAGGTCGATTTCCTAGGACCCAATTCAATCCCACTCTTATTGAATACGAATTTTCCATATTGTAGCACTAATCCACACTCTATTGCATTTGCATTTTCATATTTGTTAGGCATGGTGGTAGGGAATTTGAATCCCCCCACTACATAATCATCTAATATGCCCAGGATTTTCTACACAAGCTCCCTGAAACTATTGGTGTTTGTCTAAACAAATGTAGTATGAATTTCAATATGATTGAGTTGTGTAGGATCAACTAAACTTCACTAAAATCATTAGGGTTTTGCTGTGAGGATGGGAGGAAGAGAACCAAGAATAGATTTGGATTTTTGGTCTCTGATCCCCCAAATGTGTAAAATGAGCACATAGTAGTGTTTCACTATGAGTAGAGGAGGAAGAACAATGTGTGTAAATGAGCATGGAATTGGTATTTTTGGC
>ML781910.1:229018-239803 GCA_009831015.1 Picea engelmannii | reverse complement strand
CCAATTGTTTGAAATGAAGGTGGATTTCAGATTTTCAACCCTTTTGTATTTTGAACCCCCCCTCCACCACAAACCCTATATCACCCCTCTAATAACTATAATAACTATATCAGTTCATATAATTAAAAGAAACCCTCCACCTCTCAATACACCTAAATATATTTCACTCGGTTTTGAATGTTTTTGAACCCATTTATGAACAAACATGTTAATGTAATGTCTACCTGATGAATCCATCATGGATCAATTGTCCCAAATGTGCACCCAAAAAATAATTAAGATCCTACATATCCATAAAAGTTCATGCATATACACCATAACTGCAAGGGTAACCAAAGTTCCACCATACCTGCATGTGCAATACACCAATCTAGAAGGATGTTGGTACTATTTCACCAATGGGAAACTAATACTGATGCATTTTCATGTCATGTTGAGGGTTTTCTATCTCAGCATAGCAACTTCACACATCATATAATTATATATAGAAAATAAAATCACACAATGATCTCTCTCTCTCTCTCTCTCTCTCTCTCTCTCTCTCTCTCTATATATATATATATATATATATATATATATATATATATATATATTGAAGAACATAGATATGATCAAGATACTAACCTCATCCATTAAACTTTCATGTCTAGTGGCTTCCATCGACCCATAACAAGTTTGCCCAAAAATTTGGCATCTGTTAGGGTCACATGAACTAGGATGTGAATGGAAAATCTATCCACTTGGCCTCTCTTGGCAAGAGTTTGCTACATGTCCTAAAGGCCCAAACTCTCCCCCAACATCAACTTAAGGTCCACCCTTGTGGGATAATGCTAGGAATTTGGTATGTTGTAGGTTAGACTATGGGCCAAGTGAGATATGGATGACTAGGCATAGCTAATGTTTTCTAATATGGGAGGATGTTGGATAGGGGTCTTAGGCCTCCACCTAGGAGGAAGAGGACCTATAAATGGGTCACGCCTAGCATTTTGATGATCTTATGTGGAAAAACAACCCACCCCTTAGAATTGAGCAATGTTAGTGCAGTTGATATGGTGGCATAAAAAAAACTCACCTCGTAATTTCCTAAAGAAATACAAAAGAATATCCCTATTATTGCATACATGTTTATCAAATACCACGAATCACCTACACATCTAGTCATCTAAAAACGGTTGGTAGGTGCACCAATTCATACAAATGCATGTCTTTTTCACTGGAGGTTGTGTTGTGATTCTTGGGTTAGTAAATAATGTCATCAAGTCTTGTTTTGAAATGTTAATCTCTCTAACATGGTTTTATCTAGATCCATCCTATAATTGTAAAAAAAAAATCCCTATAATAAAAAACATGTTTTAACTAGCCTTAGGTATTTGCAATAGAAGTAACAATCATAGTTAAATATTTGACTAGTGAAATCCACAAGGGCTCTCTCATATTTCTCAAGTCATGTAAAAGGGTTCTTTGGCACNTCCTCGGGTTTTCATGACCTCCAGGTCTAGGATCCTTCAATCACTTGAGTCAAATCAACTCTTCGGCTCCCGGATGGAACCCTATTCAAATTTCACAAGTCCTTCTTTCTCCAAAGCACAGGTTCTATCAGACCCATGGCTCTTTATTGGCCCCTTTGAAGAAATTTAACAACTGGCGTTAGCTCCCTATGTTAGGCCCCTTCTCCCATGTGACTTCAGGATGAGACTCGGGGATAAACCCTGAATGGTGCTTCAAAATTTGGGCTTTGACCTTTTCACAACAACCAAATCCTATTCCCCAAACTCCGAATTAACGAACACAACTGGTGCGAGGAGCAATGGTCCCCATCAATTTCTTAGATCAATGGCCCTTAATTATTCGGGATTCAAGAGTTTTGGATTTACCAACTCCTCTTCCCTCCGAAGGACTCTTCCTCTGAATTCTTGGGATCTCCTCCACACGTCCTTCTGGATCTGACGGTCTAGATTTCTCCTCCTGCAGTTGATCTATCGGCTCTTATTACTCCTTCACTTGAGATTTTCTTTTCTCTCGAAATTGAGAAAGTCACATAATTGTCAAAGGTTGTGACCTTTGATATTCTTCTTGAAAACCCGACTGCTTTTCCTCCTGATCTTGTAAGGATAAATTTCTTTACTTTTTGTGCACTCCTTGCACTTGGCTAAGCCTTCAGACGACTTCTCGCAACACTTATCTAAATGTTTTCCTGGCACACTACTTGCACATGTATTGCTCCATAGTGTTAAGCAACTCTGTGAATGTCCTCTTTTGACACTCCCCTCCTCAGAACTCGAAACCGAAATTTCTTTGTGCACACTTGCATCTTCTCAATGCCCTCTTGGAAGAGCTCGACATATTCTTCAACAATTCTTCTTCATGTGCCTTCTCTGCATAGTTTCTCCTCTAAGGTATTTAGTAACCTTGATACTTCCCTCTGAGTATGCGAACAATTCTAGTGTTCCCTCCTCGCACGTTCTCTTCTAAATTTGGTTTTAAGTTCATATGCACACTCCTTACGGTGGCTCACAGATTTTTTGATACTCTATCATGCACTCCTTGCATTTATCCTGAAAGAAACCAAAGAAATTCCATAGACTCACAGATAGAGAATTCTATATTTCTCCCTGTAGATAAAACCTATCTCATACATCTACAATGTATGCATACATAACACACAGATAACATTCATTAAATACAGAGAAACATACACATAATCATATGCAGGAAAAACTGCTCTCTTTGTAGTAATACCCCCGTAGACTTTACCAGTCAAATCGTTGGGCGAAGGAGGTCCCTTGTCCCACAAACAAGGAGGTCTCATACACCAGTTTGGTGTCTAGCTTGGTCCTGACCTTAAAAATAGATTATTATTATTATTATTATTATTATTATTATTATTATGAATGTATGTTTACAATATGTGTAGGCTAGGTCTACAAAAAAGTCTCGGATCTCAACAACCTCTTAACAACAACCAAAACATACCCCGGGCATACAATACAAATATGTATACAAGAGGGGATCGACGAGCTTTCCCTCCAAGCTACACTAGTGGTGTCTAATCACCATTCAAAATGCCTATCTATTGAGGTAGATTACAATGAGTGGAAATATAGTCTGAATAGGATCTAGATCCTTCCTACCATCAACCACTTAAGGTGACCTCATATACATCTTGTGCAAAAGCACGTCTTGAATGTTCTAGCCTCACAACATTCAATTTCCTTAATTAAATTTCAATTTCGAAGAAAAATGAGAGGGATGGTGCCTCTCCCCTCCTTGAATGTGCACCAATGAGCTAGACATCTAGCATGTGCTGAGGTGGATCGATGCTCCTGCATAATTCTTGGTGACGTCAACCCTGCATCAATTTCAACATTTATCTTTCCTATTTGTAGGTTGTGGTTTGGGTTTTCTGCAAATGTAAGGTCCATGTTAATTAAGTATGTTTCATTTTAATAAGAGAAAATTATTATTAATTTTTTTTGTATAATTTAAGAAATTTAAAAAATTTAAAAATAAAAAATAAAAAATGAAATTCAATGAAATACATACTTGGAAGAAATCGATGACCACTTCAAAAAAATCCTACAATGCTTTGTCAAACTCTCCTCAAATATAGCTCCTCAATTTGCTCTAGAAATCCTAAAATGTGACATGATTTGTTGGTAGCAATGGACCAACTGTGACCCTTTCTTCAAATTAAAATAGAAAGTATGTGTAATCCAGAATATATTTGCAGAACGAAATGAATACATATTATTATCAAAATATGACTAACATAGAATAACAGATATACAGTAAAATTGGTTTCTATTCAATAAGAAAATAAGTTGAAACTGTAAAATGTTGTGAAACCAAAATTGCTAGAATGGTGGTGGCTTATCTCTGAGAAGTGATGTGACGGTTGCACTCATTCGCAAGAATATGATTACAATGAGGCTTTGAAGGAATTTTTACAATAAACAGGAATTTCAAAAACCCTAGACATCCAAAAACCCTAACCCTGGTAGATGAAGTGCCAAAAGTCATGTGGGCCCCGTTTGGGTAAGTTAGTACATCAAATTCTCAGGGTCACAAATTTTGCATATGATCTCCATTTTAGGCACACAATAGCTCGTTGGAAAGGTCATTATGACTGTGGCGAGCCCTAAAAACGGTTGTTTAGAGCCTCAAAACGACCTCGCAAGTTAGGGACCCGAAAACTAAGGAAAAAACTGCCAAACTGGAAAACTACCAAAATGAACCAGTGGGAATAGGTGGGACACCACCGACATTCATATGGATCAATCCTCCCCCATTAGGAAGAAATGGTCTCCATTTCTTTGAGTTCCCCTATCAGATGAGGAAATTTCTGTTGAATTTGGACTTGGGTGAGCCACTTGCCTTGGTGTACGAGCTGCCCTACTTTGACAACTCGATAAAGTTGGATCCTTTGCTGGCAAGTTCAATTGATCTATTTTTCCACAATATGATCAATATATTCTTGTTGTATGCATTCAGGGTTGAGCTTTGTTTGTGTCATTTGTTTTTCTATCTCTAAGATGTCCAATAATGGTGGGAAATACAGTCGAAGGATATCCACGATGAACATTGGGTGTAAGCCAAGGATAGGAGGAATGTTGAGCTCAAAAGAATATTCACCCACAACCTTGGTGATGGTGTACGGACCATAATGGAGTGGGAGAAACTTTAGATAGGGTCCTGTAAGGTGCTCTTTCTACAAGTGTAACCAAACTTTGTTTCCCACCTAAAACTTATGTGGCACCCGGTGTTCATCATGGCGTTGTTTGCACTTGCCATTGGACTTATGTAGGATAACTTGAACCTATTGGAAGATGTGATGGATATGCTCAATGAACTGGGTGTCTTTGTCAATTTCATTTGGAATAGGAGATGATTTGGTCGAGGTGACCGGAAGGGGTACTGAAACATCTATGGGACCCAATGGATGGAATCCCAACCCCACCTAAAAGGGGATGTGGTCGGTTGAGCTATGCAGGGATCAGTTGTGGATATGTTGAACATAGGGGATACTCTCATCACATGTGTGAGGGTTCTTTGAATTATACATGCATAGGATACGCTTGATCATTCAATTTATGACCTTGTTTTGGCCATCTTTATGGGGGTGGAAGGTTGTGGATTTGGTGAGCTTGGTGTCCAGCAGTGACCAAAGGCTTGACAAAAATGTGCTACAAAATCGAATATCTCGATATGAGACAATGGTTTGTGGGATTCCAAATTGTACCCAAACTCGTTCAAAGAATATCTTTGCAGTGGCCTCTACTATGATGCTCTTCTTGCAGGCGGCCATAATCACCATATTGGAAAAGAAATCCACAACCACAAAAACACAGTCATTGCCCCGCTTGGTGGACAAGAGGGTCGGCATTTAGTCCATTAAGATAATTTCCCATAGCCTTTCAGGAGTATGAAGAGGGGTGTATAGGCCCTGTTTCTTAGTGGTTGGTTTGGCAATCACACAGGCAGTGCAGGACCTGATATACTTGTTGACCTCCTATTGAAGTTTCGACTAGTAGAAATGTTTTTGAGGCATTTCCACTGTATTTTTAACACCAAAGTTTCTTACCACCCGATTGTAGTGGGATTCCCAGATCATCTTCGCTCGATCGCTTGATGGAACATAGATATGGCCCAGATCCCACAACAACCTGTCCTGAAGATGGAAATTAGCAACAATTGTGTTTGAACATTTGGTAGGTGGTGGCGAATTCAAGGTATTTCTCATAGAGTTGGGGGCATCCAAAGGTCTCATGGCTGCAAGATTCTATCACCATTGTGAATGCTTCGACTGGCGGTCTACTAAGGAAATCAACGACACTGTTGGGGCTTCTCATTTTATACTTGATGTTGAGGTGGAATTGATGAAAGTACGTGGACCACTTCTGATGGAGGTCATTATGAAATTTAACTTATGTCCACATGAACTGTAGTGGATTATGTTTAGTTTGGATGACTTTCTTCTTCCCAAGAATGTAATGTCTCCACTTGCGGCAGGGTTGCACAATGGAGTACATTTCTTTATCATAAGTAGGGTATGTATGGACAACATCTAATAGTATCTCACTATGATAGGCCACATGGTGGTCGTGCTGAGTGAGAAATATTCCCACAACATAGTCTGAAGCATTTGTCTCGATCTCAAAGGGTCGTTGGAGGTCTGGTAGTGAAATTACTGGGGCTGAGCACAAGAACTACTTCAAATCATCGAACACTTCTTTTTGGGACTGTCCCCACAAAAAATTATCCATACCACCACCCTTGGTTACTTGGTTGAGGGCCCATGCAATATGTGAGAATCCCAACACGAACCTGCAGTTGAAATCGGCAAGGCCCAAGAAGCTCCAAAGTTCAGTGAGTGTGGTTGGGGGTGGTCAGTCATGGATGACTTTGATTTTGGCTAGATCCACATGTACACCATGTTGATCAACGATGTAGTCTAGGTAATGAACCATGTCCATGTCGAAGGAGAATTCTTCCAAGTTCGCATAGAGCTAGTGTTGCCACAGGGTCTACAAAGCCTGTTGAATATGCTGCAAGTGTTTTGCCCAAGTCTTGTTGTAAATGAGGATGTCATCCAGATACACCACTACAAAATTATTGGTTAATGTTCACAGGATATCTTCAATCATCCTCATGAAAGTGGTTGGAGCATTTGTCAATCCAAAGGGAATGACCAACCATTCAAAAAGACCTTCTTTTGACTTGAAGGCAGTCTTTCATGCCTCTATATGTTCTATCTGGACCTGGTGGTAGCCAACCTTTAGATCAATCTTACTGAAGTATTTTCCCCCCATGAGTTGATCAAGGAGGTTGTCGGTTCAAGGAATCAGGTACCCATTTCTGACTGTGATTTTATTAAGGGCCCGATAATCAATGCAAAGTCGCTAGGTTCCATATTTATTCTGTACCAACATGATTGGGTTCCCACAAGGTGATGATCTAGGACATATGTGCCCATTATGGAGTAGTTCTTGGATCTTTATCTTGATCTCCTCATTCTCTAACATAAAGTGGCGATAGACTGACCCGTTGGGAAATGGTGTGTCGGGGGTCAGATCTATGGGGTGCTTGACCTGATAGTGGAGAGGTACCCTGGAAGGTGAGGAGAATATATCCAAGTATTCTTCCACAACCTTATCCACTTGCTTCTGCTGTGTGGAGAGGTCGGTCACGGAGACCCTAGATGTGGATGTGATCTTTCGCTCATTTTGAGAGTGAATCCAGAAGAAGAAAAAATTCCCTATCTGATAGATAACCTTTCGAGATTGCTTGGTAGAGATCAAGGAAATAACACTGGGTGGGACTACCTAGGGTATCCTATACAATTTCTTGTTCAAAGTAATAATAACATTGTGAGGACTAGACTCTTATACAACATGACATTTCCATAAATATGGTTGGCCCAAAAGAACATTACAAACTCCAAGAGGGGCAACATCACACAATACCTCATCTTTGAAGGGCTTGATGTCGTATGACATGCGACATTGTTGACTAAATAATATGTCGCTTCCTTAGCGGATCCATTCGATGGTGTAGGGTTGTGGGTGCGATGTTGTCAGCAGGGAAAGTTTCTTGGAAACCTCTACTGATATGAGGTTCTTCTGGCTATTGTTATCAACGATGAAGTGCACCGAGGTACCCTTCACCCACATTTATGAATGAAAAATGTGCTCTCCTTCCTCTGGCTTGTTTGGTTCACCGAGCTGGCACTTGGTTGTAGCAACGGTAGCACTGGGTTCTACATCTATGATCTGTCATGCCCTTTCTAGTTCTTACTTAGAGTTGGAACTGACATCTAATTCATAGGTTTTCACCTCAACCACCAACGACTGCTTCAAACGATAATAAACATTGTTATGTAAGGGGATCTTATGGAAGTCGCACCACTTCCCGATATCTTTCTTTGTATTTTCAGTGTCCTTCTTTTCTTGTGGCCTGGACTAGTTGTCCTGAGGTTGTCCATCTTTGTTCTTTCCTTTGTTTTGTGGATTGGGGCCACCCTTTCCTAGATTTTGCTGTGAGAGGTTCCCAGGCCCAAATTTCTACCTTTTGTTTTGAGCTTCTGCTTGATTTTGACGACATATCAATAGGCCATGCCCAAGGATGAGATGTCAAGAAACTCCATTTCGGTCTAAATGTATCTATGCAGACCACTGCGATATTTGAGCACCATATGTCGCTCAGAATATTTTATACCTATCTTGGTGCACAAGATATGGAAGATGTTTGTGAACTCGAGAACCGCTTGGTCTCTTTCTTGCTGCAACATGGTCCATTTTGTGTACACAATGTCATAACTTCCAACATTGTAGTATTGTTTCGTAATAAAATCCCTGAAGGAATCCCAGGTGATTGTGACTGTAAATAATGAGGGTTCCTATGTTCCCTTATGCTCACAGAAAGTTTCCCACCAATCTTTGACATGGGGGATAGCTTTGAGGATCACAAAAGTAATCTTTTCTCTATTTGAGAAGTTATGGATAGAGAAATACCCTTCTAGCAGATTAACCCATTTTTCTACTCCATCTGCATCTATCTGACCTTCAAATATAGGAATATCGAAGTTGATTTGTACCTTGAAGGGGGAAGTTCCTTTGTTTGAGTAAGATGCATCATCTGTTGGTAGTCGTCGAAGGATTTGCAGAAAACTAACCATCATCTCGTTCCTCTGTTATGTGAGGTCTTCCTCGAGCAACATTTTGAAGGGATCTCATGTCCCATCATATTTATTTTCCTCTACCATGAGAGGTTGTTTGGGCATGTGAGAGATTTTTTCCTCAAAAGAAGCAATCTCGAGACCCAATTCTTTGTACCCTAACCTCATTGGGGACATGCATTAAGAACGACAAGGAGAAGACTGCTCTCATACCACTAATCCAAAATATATTTGTAGAATGAAATGAATACAGACTATTATCAAAAGATGTTTAACACAGAATAACAAATATACAGTAAAATTGGTTTCTATTCAATCAGGAAATAAGATGAAACTATAAAATGCAGCGAAAACAAGCTTGCTAGAATGGTGGCAATTATCTCTGATAAGAGATGTGACGACTGTGCTCATTCGCAAGAATATGATTACAATGAGGCTTTAAATGCCTCTTTATAATAAACATGAATGTCAAAAACCCTAGACATCCAAAAAACCTAAATCTAGGAGATGAAACGTCAAAAGTCATGTGGGCCTTGCTATCACACAGTTTGTAGGAGAGGTTTTAAATTAGCTTGAGTCAAGGCTTTCAAACTGGTGTAACAGGAGCTTCCCCACCCACTGTCACCTCGATGGGGATCTCTTTCTATTTAGGATGGCTAGTCCAAGGGAGACGTCCCTAGTAATATGGGTTTATGAAGGGCTAAAGGTTTAATGGATCAAGGTAAGAGATTCCCTTTCATAGATTACTGCCAAGAATCAGATAGTTAAAGAAGATATATATAACTGAACGAGCACCTGTTTGTGAGACAAGACAAATGAAACTAAAATGTGCTGCAGTGGTTAGTACTTCACAATATCAATGACTATCCTCAAAATATGTATACGAGCAATGATCAAATGTAATTATTGATGAAGTCAATGATTACTGATAAAGACAAACGCTTATAGAACTTCTTCAATAAATACACAAAGGTAAAGGAATTCAATGTATACAATCAAATCCTTGTATTATCACAATGCAGTTATTATGCTCACACACCAATATTATTGCTGCGTCACAATGCAGAAATGAGGGTGACATCAGCCCTATTAATAGGTCAAAATTGAAAGACAATGAGTGGAACGTTTTCTCAAATAAGCTTGTAAATGCAATCAATGACTCAAAGTCTATCAAACAAGGTGATAAATGTCACAACGTTTCAGACTTAGCAAATATCAAAGAGGTGTGACGTCACCTATATTACTTTTGTTGCAGGGTTAGGGTTAGCTAGTCAAGAGGTGAACGTTTTAGCTAAATCAACCAATGAAAAATCTTGAAACCTCTATGGATATAAGGGGATGACTCAGCCGCAACTTCTAGTCCAAGCAAAAGTCTAATTTAGGCAAGATGTCATCATACTTTAGGGTTAGTCTAGACGCTAGGTTAGTTTAGGGTTTCAAATTTAAGGTGTTTGAAAGAGAGTTTAGGCACAAACAAGCTCAAAGGTTATACTTCTAGACTAGTGCCTTGGGTTAATGGAGTCAAGTGGAGTGAAACTACTGGCTTGGAAAGACTTAAAATTAAGGGCAAGAGGATTTAGGGTTTGATGGTGTTGCTATGGCAAGGCCACCAAATCCAAACCCTAAAAAGAGAAGGCTTATTTAGGTGTAGCTAAGGCTAGGCCTAATGCTCCTTCTTCGTTCCTTAAGACTCTTTAGGCAAAACAGCTAGCTAATAAACACAAATCTATGGCTGAAAAGTGTTTTTTAGAAGACAAGGTTTTTCAAAACCCTAGAAGCAAACCCTAGGTGTAAAACAAATTAGGCCTAGGATGCCTTCTTTCTTCAATTTGTGTTCAAAGTTAACTCAGGAAAAGAGGAAGTCTAGTGTAGCTATGGCTAGGCTAAAACTTCTCTAATCAAATCGCTAATAAGATTTTACCATGGGGACATGAAGCCACAACCTACTTGTGTGTTGGCTCCCTAGGTTTTTAATGATTAAGAAAATATTAACAATGTAACTATGCATGTAAGCAATTCTACCTACAACCATTCAACAAAGAAGTTTTGCATGCAAAATGTACTTACAAATTCATGAAGAGCATAATCAATCCCTAGTTGTAAACCTTCCA
>ML781910.1:182774-204695 GCA_009831015.1 Picea engelmannii | reverse complement strand
AATTTTACAAAACCAAGGGAAAAATAAAAATGATATTAAATAAATCAATAAAATAATAAATAAATAAAAATTAACAATAAAATAAAATGAATAAATTATACAAACTATATACAAACAAATTAGGAAAATGTGGTCTAGTTCCACACTATCCATTGTTCCGCACCTAGGGACCAAAAAGAGGAGCAAGGCATACCATGTAGGCTCTGAGTAATTGGGAGTTAAGTAGTGTAGTTATGTCATATGGAAATCATGACTGCTCAAATTCGGGTATGTAACAAATGGAAAGTGACCAAGTGGTAGAAAGAGGACACACCACATGACATCATAATGTCACAAAGAACAATCCACATGATAAAAAAGAGTTTGACATTGGCCATGTAGACGAGGCATGTCAATCCAGTCAAGGTGAAAATCGTGGAGGGAAAGAGAAATAAGATTGCAAGGAGAGGGAATCTGATATGATCAAGGAACGAGCTCCCATATGAAACCACGATGGAGGAATATAGTTACAAAAAGTGGCGAGAGATCTTTGGGTGACAATATCACAAGGTTTCACATTCGAGAAGATCGATAGGATCTCAGGCATGCATTTTCAAAGAGGGGAGGCCGGAAGAAGAACCTAATAGAGATCAATATGAAGAATATCATACATTTCGGACCTCAAGAATATCACAAGGGAATTCACCTGGCTAACCTGATGTTACAAACTCGTTAGGCTTTCGGCCTCTGGGCTTTGATCTAGTCTTAAGACAATTCATGGTCAAAATTCTGAACAAGGATTCCCGATAGAAGTAAATATGTTGAGCTCGCGGGACATGCATGCACGAAAGGTGGGTTTGATAGCCTTGCGAACTTCATACCTCGGGGAAACTGTAAGAAATGGTGAATTTACTTCCAGATGAGGTAGAGAAAGGTAAAGATAAAGGTTCGTGATAAGTATCAATTTTCTAACCTCATCATTGCAATACAATAAAATTTAGGCTTTCAGTTTAAAGAAAAAATAGAAAATAGGGTAATGGTGATAACAAAAAATCTGGTTGAGGTTCGGGCAAGACATGATTTAACTCTGAATGTTGAATGTTGGCTTCAAATGATAGGAAAAATCTACATGGAGAGGAGTCTATTCAATAGGAAAAAGATCAAGGTATTCTCCACATGAATTTCAAGGTTGTAGCAATCATGTAAAGGAAGTGACCCTACAACCCTTCTCTTGCAACCAAAAGAAATATGAGATGATTTATGAGGGGAAGAAGACACTAGCCAATATATCATAAACATTACATTATTTTCCTTCAACAAACTTATGAATAAGTGTTGGGTTTGTTCAAATATAATCATCCATTGATTTAGGATGATGTAGATAAGTTTCCTAAAAGTTGCACGTACCAAGTCTCAAACTCATAGAAAGGCTTAATGATCTTTTGATTCCAGCTAATTGTTGGAAATTCAAGAGTATGATCAACATATGAGAGGATAAAGATGAATACATTAGGCACAACATGCATGCAAGAGTTTGTAGAATGCATATATGTTCTTTATTTTAGTTATCCATTCATAAATTATTCAAAATAAAACTCATTCAATACATCCAATAGAACATCAAACTCTGCGGACATATAGGATTATCAAACACTTAGAAGTATGAGAAAGGTCTGGAAGATAGCTCGTCAATTTTATCTTACAAATGTCAACAAACCATCATAAGTTGAAAAACATTATGAAGACATTTGAAATCATAAGATCAAAAGGATCAACAAATATACTCAAAGATAATCATCAATAAATATCAAAACCCCAACTCCCTCAAGGTAGATAAATAATTAACATTAGGCTCAAGTAGTAGAACTATATCATTGAGAAAGTAATAAATGGAGGGAGAAAATATTACTCTGGACTTGAAAATAGCTATAATTAGCAGATCTTTGGATATGGGATAAGAATAAACTACTATTTGAGACTCTTGTGACTCTTGTTATCTTATATGGTTGTGAAGCTTGGGGATGTAACATCTCTAGAGAATCATGACGAAAGATAGATCAAATCCAAAAGTGTTTTATAACTTATAAGATTGTAATCAAATGTAATACACCCTACCCTATCCTCTCTCCTCCTCATCTAAGAGAGTATTTCCCCCATTGAGAGAAAAATTATGACTAGGCACCTAATGTATAAGAATAAGATAAAGAAAATGGATGACAAGATGCTTCGTAAGATTGCTTCCAACTATCGTCAAAACCACCCATAGATCAAGTGGGGTTGGCATAAAGATTCTAAGTTTTGGATAAATCATTGGTGTTACATAAATTTACTTCCTATGGTTTTTGGGTCATAACCACAACAGATCAGAACCTAAGGAAACTTCTCTCAAACTCTAATTAAACAATCAATTAGGAAAAACCACCTACAATAACTAACTTTTCATAAAAAGGGAAGAAGAATGCACCTAGAATCATATGTTTGAAGTAGATCCCTCTTGATGTATTTCTCTATGGAATTCCTTCAAAATAACCCTCTAAAAGTCCCGAAGACAAAGAAGTATGAAACTTCAAGAAAACAATTATCCGCTAACTAACTTGATGTGACCAATTCCGATTTAATTTTAGATTCAAAATAATATACACATAATATCGTCAGAATCATAAATTAACACAAATAATCGAAGGAGAATGAGAGTTATTTTATTGATAAAAACAAAAGGGGTTGGTTACAACCTGTAACCTCTCCGGCATGGTCCCAAAACTAGGCTCCAAGCTCCTCCACCCAAGGCTGAAGATGTATAGGAGTGCATGTAACACTCTGAACTCTAACATGTCCAAGGAAGACAAAGGTGTTCTTTCTGACAAGATAATAAGAATGAAAATTATGGAAATGAGGGTTTCCAGAAAGAGGGGATAATATTAGACACTAGAGGAAAAGAGCACTTGTAGGACAATCTTCAAAATGATAGCATAAGGATACCTTTCTTGAGCTATCTTTTTCCCCCACCCCAAGGCTCTCTTTTATACTCCATTTTGATGGTTGGAGTCATTATTTATGGGATTTAGGAAGATAGGGATTGGAAAAACCAATAAAATCCTCCCAAAATGTCGAGATTATATTTTTTTGAGCCAAAATGAACATGTATGCGGCTTGATAATAGGGAACCCGGATATGTACACAAGTTTATTTAAGGAAAGTCACATACACTTTGATAAATGGGGTTTTTAAATAAGTTTATGAGGAGGAAAAAATATGATTTAAGTCCTACAAGCAGGGAAAGGGATGTAACATAGGCCAATGATTCATCATATGCATGTATACTGGAAAATGACTCGATAACAAATTATCTCTAATGTGTGAAGTTACAAGGGAAATTGATGGTCGAAATACATTAAAAAAGTCATGAGATAGTGCATGGGTCATTGGGTAGGAGTAGTTTAAAACCAGTCTCATAACAACACCTACAACATAAACAAGTAAGATACTCCCTTTCAAGTTGAGCATTCCCATTCTTGAGTGTGATGTAAGACTAGCCACCAATCAAGTACATTGTAGATCCATGAATGATAGAAATATAACTGATGTCCCTGGCCATAAAAACTATACATAGTGGATTCATGTGATAGATATGGAAGTATTAATCATGGACACAAAAAATACACAATGGACCCATGCAATTGTAGATCATAGACACAAATGGATACACAGTGGAGCTATGTCTCAAAATCAAATCAGAGGATATTTGGAGCCAAGGAAGTGAACAAAATGATCATCTTCAAGTACCAATGTCTCTGAGGGTGGTACAATCAATATAGGTTGGGTAGGAGAACAAAAGTTGTGATTATTGTAATTCACTTGAAGTCTTCAAAACCATCTTCCTCGGTACGAGTCTACATTATGTGAATAAAGGTGTTGAAGTCAAACACAATGAGACACCATTTTATTATCAGTCATTGATATATACCATTAACAAATGTGAGACAACCCACCGATGATGATAATGGGCGTCAAGGTACCTAGTACATTATAACAAGTGTGAATAAATGATTTGATGTCAAACACATCGTAGAATCTATCGAACATGGGACATTGATGTATTTTCATTGTCAATAGCGAGGGAAATTAGCATTGATGACTCAAACCCCAAGATACTAATAAAAACTATAAATACTTGTCCTAAAGAAAGATTTGTTGAATTCAATAGGAAGAGATCTGGTGTAAGGAAGGAATTCATGCATCCTCCATCATTGAACACGAGGAGTGGCAGAAGGCCAAAGATTTGGAAGGCTAAATATAAATAAAGTGACTCATTCCCATACTTATTTTTCTTTTCAGATATTTTTTTTGTCTTATTCATGCTATTAAACCCTAAAAGGGAAAAAAATCATGCTAAAGTACAATGGACAAAATGATTGTTGTGGGCAAGCAAACTAGTTCCAGAGCGCAAGGAACATACCTATGCTCGATGCAAGGAAGAATGTATAGGATAAGGACACTCAGGGGAATGTCTCCTCTAGTGATAAAGGCGTCGATTCGCAAAGACATAAATTGAAAGGATAGAAACCGATAGGAATACATAATAAATGGTTCAAGAATGGCAATTTGAAGCCGACTATTGGGTAGGCAAGTTGGATAGAGAACAATGAGAAGAAGATACACATAGAGAAAAGGCACAATATCAAGAAGATAAATAAGATCAAGAAGGAAGAGAGAAGAAAGAGAGGAGGATGGGGGACTACCAGGTGAGCATGAGCTATATCCATCTCAGAATGAGTTGTCACCAGCCAAGAGAGAGTGGAAGACAACACAATATGAGTTGGAAAGAAAACCTAATAAAAAGAGAAAACCTAAATAGAATTAGAGAGGAAGAAGTTCATAGGAGATATTCAAAGAGCAGTATCAGATAAGTTTGAGGAAGAATAACAGAGTAGAGTAGAAGTCAAGAGTAATTGTTGTAATTGTAGAATATTTTGTGTAAAGAATCCATGAATGTAAAAAATGGAGGACATAGTGAACATCTATTGTAGCGCAGAACACACCCGAATACCTTAACTATAATAAAGAATCCAATATTTGTGGACATAGCACAGGGGGGGTTAACCACGGTAACTTTGTGTTGAGTTCTTTTGTGGAATGGTGATTAATGTTTGTAATCCGTTAACTCATGTATTTATGAAATTGATCTCTTATTTTACTATGATGAATTTTTATCTTTAATAATAATGTTGAAAGATTCATGCGTAGTAACATTAATTATATGGTTAACTGCTAAATTGATAATAATATAACCTGATATGCATAAAGAATTAAGTAATGAGGTCATATCAATTAGGCTATGGTGCCTAAGAAGATATGTTAGATATAATAGAGCGTGTCTCCCATATTTACCTCACCGTTTCATAATCTTTGTTTCTACAGTCCCCATAAAGATACCTTAGGTGATACTTCGCCTGTTCATAGGTGATGCCGAAAGGGCCAATATATGTAGGGTTTTGTTGGAAAAATTACTTTGAACCCAGGGTCTTGAACCTTACCACGTGCGCGCGTCAAAAAATGGTTCCATTTTCGAGACCCAAAATCTGAAAATGAGGGAATGTTTTGGAGACTGATGAGGAAAGAAATAAATGAATGGGTGGAACAAAAGGAAGGATAATTTGTGCAAAAGGAGAATAATAACCCTCATTTATAGAATAAGAAATGGCTACAAAGGCATGTGTATACAAAATTGCATGAGGTATTTTTCGATGAATTTCCTAATATTTTAGCAGAATGGGTGGAAAGATTTGTGGAAAAGACTAGTAGACATAGACCAGTTGTACCAAAGAACTGGACTCCTAAACTAGTGATATGGGTGGAAGCAATAGACAATAGGACGTCCCACGTAGTGAAATTTTGGTTTTACAGTATCTTGGGAGGTTATATAACATAATTTTCCATCGATTTTACCTATGCTTACAACGTTGTAGAAAGATACTTCCTTAAAGGCCCGCAAGGAAGATTCATAAGGTCGTTAACTATAGGAATACACATTTTGTTGTGGGATAAATAAGTGATCACGATGGACCCATATAGATAAAGGATAGGGGTTTGTTGACTAGGAGATGAATGAATGGTAAGAAAATGGACATCAGAAAGGGAGACTGAGAATGCCAGAGAAAGAAGAAGGGATATTAGAAGAAACATACGAATCTGGAGGTTTGTGCAATGGGAGAAGGTACATGAAGTTAAGAACCGTGGCTGAGAAGAGGGAGAAGCACAATGACTACCTGGAACATCGTGCAGACATCCATATCATAGAAGTACAACATATTGAGGGAGAAGAGCGAGATAACTATCTCAGTCCAGTCATAGAAGAACCAGTAAGTCCTATCTGAGCTTAGTCCTGGTTCAAAAAAAAAACTGTGTGGACATCGCCTAAATCCGAGACAACATTAAAAGATATTTCAAGAGCTCTTTTTATCAGTACAAGAAGTCAGAGAAAAAGTATCAAGGGCATTGATAGCGGTACAAGTAGCCAAAATAAACCACCACCATCAAGAAGGGTTCCTACACCCAACAACATGGAAGGGGTAGATAATACATTGAGGTTATCAGAGTTCAAAGGAATTGGATCTACAGATTCAAAACAACACTTGTTCGTATGTGAGACCATATGGGATGCAAAGAATCTCCACGATGATGGTGAAAATATCACATAGTTGGATACAACATTCATAGGTCCCACACTAGTATGGTACATGAAGTTGTAGAGTACCACAATGTTAGTCCAAACGAGAACTCTAACAGAGATTACACAGGTCCTATTAAAGGAATTCAAGAAACTGAAATTTAAATCCCATTACATTACAGAGATAAAGGAGATCAAGCAGGTTCATATTGAGTTAGTATGGGAGTTCGACCATATGTTCAAGGATGTTATGGGGAAGATAATATTTCAAATACCGGACCAACAACACCGAGAGCGGCTCATTGCAGGCTTGTTACCTCACATCTGTAGTCCACTAATACAACAAATTGTTACATCGCAGTTCGAGGCATTGGAAATTTCTATGAAATTGGAAGCCTCTCTAGTCAGAAACAATAACGAAATGACACATATTTAGCACCAACTAGAGGCCTTAATAATTCAGCTGATAGAAATTGCCAAAGGGAAAGAGAAACATGAGCAGATATGGTGCAACAAATGCAGGACGGGAGGTCACCACAAGGATGAATGTCAAGCCTTTGTACAGTACTTAGCATATGGAGTGCCAAACCGGCTACCAAGTGGAGGATACTACGATATATGCAAGAAGTGGGGATATCACCCCCATGAGTGACAACTACTACAAAAATATTAGCATACCCTAAGAAGCTTTTTCTATAATTTTTGTAAATCAGTGGATCACAAAGACAAATATTGTCGCGCATTTGATCTAATGAGGGAGTTCCCGACATACATGTACAAGATTCAAAAGGATAATGTTGAAACAAAAGGAGGAGGGAAATATAATACTCCAAGAGGATTTAATCAAGGAAAATGAGGAGGATTCGGTAGGGGGCGACGTAGAAAAAACTTTGGGTGAAGAGGAAGAGACCCCATAGTATGTTATAACTGTAATCAACCAGGACAACTTAGTGTGAGATTTTCCAAATACTTGCACAACTTGTACATATTTTCGGGCGTTAGAACATGTGGCAAAGGACTGTCCACAATTGTTGAAAAAATGGCAGGCCAAAGGGAATTAGAACCAGAACCCAAACATCGAAAATATATTTGTTGAAACATAAGACGAGGACCCAAAATAATGGTTGTTACTTGTGGAGGAATCAAAATAGGGATGAATGAAACCAACACAAAAAAATTAGAGGAGAAATCGGTAAATAAAGAAGAATCACCCACACATGCACTTAAACCACATGAAGAGAAAGAGACCTACAAACAAAAAAGGAAAGAACTTGTGCGATGAGACTAGATAACATGTACATCAGCTATGCCACCTATCAGGGATATGCATCCCACTGAGGACCAAATCATGACCAAAGAATCAAGGGAGAAGGTCAACACCTTAGGGAATTTTTTGCAAAGTTGCCTCGAATTGGTTGAAGATGAAAAGGAATTGCATACATTATGCTCTATGATCGATCACTGCGATCATGAAAAGGTAGTCTCTATTGAAATTAAAGTAGCCTATATATTGGAGAATATGTCATAGATAATGTGATCTTAGACTTAGGGTCTGATATCTAAGCAGAAATGGGAGATGATGGGGAAACAAAATTTAGCCTGGTCACCCATCTAATTGAGACTAGGAAATCAGTACAAAATAGTTCCCATTGGCAGACTAACATGAGTACTAGTAAATATAGATCGAGTGAGCAGTGTCATAGATTTTGAAGTCATCAAGATTTTGGATGAAAAACAACCATATACAATTCTAATGGGACTGGAATGGGAATTTTATAACCAAGCTATTATCAACTTGAAAAGGTGCGAGATGATATTTGAATTCGGATAACTAAAAGTAATTGTTCCCTTAGACCCAAAAGAAGGAAGACGGTACATAGAACCAACACGAGGTGATGAAATTAATCAATTGTACAAAATGACTTCGAATGGAATATTATGTTATCCCCACCACATAAATCACACTAATTTGGATAAGCATCAGTTCATGTATGTCAGACTCATAAGAGGGGCTAGGGAACTAGAAATAGAGGATGCATGAAGTCTCAACACGAAGATGTGTAGGCATGACAAGGTCACTACGATGGATTGGGGTAGAATTATGAAACCCAACCAAGTATGATTGCTCGACAAATATAGAAAAATTCGTACCAAAATTTGAGGCACAGGTACGAAAGAAAAAAAAAATGATAACACTAGATGCAGTGCTAAAAGCTACACCAACTAGGTGGTGGGAAACAAACAAAGAAAGCATCGAACACTAGGAATAATGTAGGAAAATAATCCAGATAAGATTTAATACTAGAGAAGGAGACATGAAGTAGACATATATCGGAAAAGGAAACCGAGCAGATCATATTGCACAGTGTGGAAACTAATGAAATATAGTCCCCAAGGAGGAATGGATGCATAGGTTCATTCATACTCTTACAACAATACCAAAAAACTGGTATTTAGAAATGAAAATGCCCAGAGACACAATGGAGTGGATTTACATAACTCAAAGGTTCAAAGAAACATTTACATTCCAACATAAGTCACCCTCGATATATAAAACACTTTAGGAAATCAAACACAGAATATTTAAGGAAGAAGAACAAATGGAAGTAAGATCGATAGACAGCAAACAATACTAGACATAAGTAATATCAATATGAAACACACATAATTCTTCTATGAGAGTCCATAAATTACTTGAATTCTATAATGTGACCCAATAGTATCAGGATGAAGAAGCTCCCCAGAATGTCTAGGTCCAGGAAATAGAAGGAGAATGGCCTGTAGAGGGCCTATAGCTAGAATATACAACATACGTGTAGCTAGTCAAGACATGTAAAATTAATACTGGAACTGACAAAAATACAAAGTTGGCACAGATAGGAGGCTACTGGGATGATGAAACCATCGAAAAAATAACCAAATTACTGTGCAAATACCAAGACTTATTCTGTAGAAGTTTCTCATAAATGACAGGGATAGCTCGTCAGCTAGGCAAAATGAGAATCCATCTTAAGAATGATGCTAAATATATACAACAGAGACCATACCGACTGAACCCACTATATAAATAAAAATTCAAGGAAGAAATGGACCACATGCTCAAAGCGGAAGTCATTGAACCAATCGAATAATGTGAGTGGATAAGTCCCATGGTAGTACAGGAGAAGAAAATAGGAGGTAACAAAATTTGTGTTGAGTTAAGAAAATTAAATGATGGATGCGTATGTGACCCGTTCCCAACTCCATTTATATATGAGGTACTCGAGAAAGTAGGCAGACAACAAGCATACTCATTCACAGATGGGTTCTCAGGCTACCGCCAAATCCAAATTGCACAGGAGGACCGACATAAAACAACATTCGCAATAGAATGGGGAAGTTTCCAATTCACGATAATGTCATTCAATTTAAACAATGCACCAAAAGTATTATCCAGGGTACTGATCGCAATGTTTAAGGAGTTCATACATAAATTCCTTGAAGTATATTTAGACGATTGGACTGTCTTCATCCTACTAAGATATCATGTGGAATTGTTGAGATTAATGTTGGACAAGTGCAAAAAACATCAAATATCATTGAATCTAAAGAAATTTATTTTTTGTGCACCGTTAAGAATACTACTAGGACATCTAGTATATAAACAAGGATTAATAGTAGACCTGACAAAGATTGCAGTAATTTTGGAAATACAATGATCCACCTGAATAAATAAGTTGCGCGTGACATTGGGCCACACAAATTATTATAGGAAATTCATTAAAGGATATGCACAGATCACAACACCAATGGAAAAGCTACTGAAAAATGAAGTGAATTTTCAGTGGAACGATGACTGCTAAAAAAGACTGGACACGCTAAAACATAACCTAGTAACGAAGCCATCCTTATCTTCCTAGACTGGACTAAGGAGTTTCATGTACATGTAGATGACTCATCTATAACACTAGGAGAAATATTATCATAGCCAGGTGAAGGGGACATTGATCACTCTATTGCGATCTCTAGCAGGAAAATTTCAACAATGGAGAAAAATTATACCATAACATAAAGGGAGGGATTGGATATGGTCTACGTGCTACAAAAGTTCAGGAACTACTTACTAGGTTAACATGTTAATATGTACATTGATCATTGTACGCTAAGATATCTGGTCATCAATCCAATGTTGGGATGGGGGGGGAGATTTGTATATGGATCCTATTGTTCTAAGAGTACGATTTTGAAGTAGTAGTAAAACTAGATAAACTCAAAGAAAGGCTCGACCATATCTCATGCATACATTCAGGAGAAGACACAAGAAACTTGGATGACAGCTTACGGTATACATAATTATTCTCCATAAAAATGGTCGATGATTACTTTAAAGATATTTTAAAGTTCCTTATCATAGGAATGCCCCCTGTGACATGACAATCACTCAGAAGAAGCAGTTGGTAGTAGAGGATATAGAACACCAATTCATCGTAGGAATATTATATTAACTGGGTGTAGATGGAATACTACGACGCTTTCTCGTCGAACAAGAAAGACCAACTATATTGGCATAAGAAAATTACAGGATAACGAGAGGAAACTATGTAGGAAAATCCATTGCTTAAAAGGTCTTATGCGCAGGGTTATGGTGGTCTACACTCCACAAATATGCAGATGAATACTACTAGACATGCGATGTTTGTGTAAGGGTCGGAAAACCCTCCAAATTAGATGAGATTCCATTGAACCCACAGGTTACATTAGAGGCTTTTGACAAGTGGGATATCAAATTGATCAGACCAATTAACCCCCCGGAAAGAAGATCAAGGGCAAGGTAACTCATTACAACAACATAATATCTAACTCGATGGGAAGAAGCCATGCATATTAGAGATTGTAGCACAAAAATTGTCGCACAATTTTTGTTCGAAAACATAAGAACTTGATTTGGATGTCCTAGAATATTGATGAGTGATCAAGGAACACACTTTATCAATAATACCTTAGCATCCTTGACCAAATAATTCCAAATCCACCATTAGAAGAGCGTACTATACCACCCATAGGCTAATGGCACAGTGGAAGCACTCAACAAAGTCCTAGAGAATGCAATAACAAAAATATGCAACGTGGGAAGAGATGAATAAAAATTCCGAATCCCTGTGGAATTATGGGAATACTAGAAAACCAACAAGAATTTAATAGGACAAACACCCTTGAGGTTCATGTATGGATAGGAGGCAATAATGTCGATGGAATTTATTGTACCAAGCCTGCTTGTCGCGACTATCATAGATCTGTCGAACTCAGGCGCAATACATCAATGACTATCACAACTGGTATAACTTGAGGAGGATATATTTTCTCTAGTATTCCATCAACAAGTGAAAAACAAAGGGGAAAAATAATGGCACGATAGATAGATTAAATATAAAAAATTTCAAGTAAATGACTTGGTACTACTATAAGATAGCAAGTTTATGCAACACCTGGGGAAGTTCTGACTACACTGGTTAGGACCATATGTGATCCAAGGAGTGATAGAGGAAGGTGATATGCAGATGGAAACACTGAATGGAGTATCACTGAAGAGAAAAGTAAAATACAGTTGCCTAAAAATATACCAAGAGGGCCGGAAAACTACGCAATCAAAAGAACAAAAAAAAAAAGAGACCGCGGGCATACAAAGTGATAATAAAAACTCATGTAGACCTCATTGTCTCCTAGATGACAATGGAAGTATTGGAGGTATTGAAAAATGATGTCACGCAAGAATTCCAATGTCAGGTAGATACTACAAACAATGAGTTGGAAAAAACATAAGCAACGAAGGCGAAACTAAAGAGACAATACAACACTGCACTACAGGATAAGTGCACAGTAGAACAACAAGTGGAACTCGCAAAAAAGGAAAAGAGAGAAGCACAGGGATAGACAGAGAAATCCAACAAAGAAAATACAAAAGCAGAAGGCAAGGTTGAGAGAGCCTTAAACGACAAAGTTGAGGAAGAAATAAAGGTCGCGAGAGCCTTGAGGGAAATTGAAGAAGCTGAACAAATAGCACAGAATGTACATGCATCCAAACAAAAAATATGCAAATCACTACCATAAGTACCAATGGTAGTCGAATCCAAAATAGAATAACAACTAGGGAAGATCATCGATGCTATCCAAGGCCTTCGCAAGAATATCACCACATTAGAATCAACCACAACAGCGGTGACACCATCGAAAGAAAGAGCGCAAAGGGAAATGATTGTGTAGACATCGGTGGATAAGACTAAAACTTTGGCACAAGAATGTATCAAGATATGTGATGAAGGCTCACACATGTGGATAGATATGAAGAACACCCTAGAGCTGCAAGCGCTAGATGAGAAAATAATAGTTGTGCATGAATAAGAGATTCAAGCCACAAAGCGTGCAAATATGATCCCACCAACCAAATTAATGACAACACTTATAACAAATAGGAAACTACATCTCATAGTGCAATCAATGAAGGAAGAGTAGTGAAAGGTTACACATGAGTTGTGACCACGACAAGATGAGGAACTCAGGGTACTAGAGGAACTAGCTATCCTTCAAACCAACACAATATTAGCAGCACAAGACACCGAGGCCAAACTAAATATCTTGACGACGCAGAAAGTGGAAGAAATTGTGAACAAGGAGGTTGAATTCACAACAATAGTACAAAGAGAAAAAGAGAGCCTCCAAAAATTCATTGAAGCATGGAAGAATGTGACAAAACATGCCTAAGTGGCTCAGGAAGAGCTACAGGTGAGTGTTGGGGGCCTATTGGGCAGGCAGGTTGGATAGAGAACATCAAGAAGAAGAAATATGCAGAGAAAAGGTGCATGATCAAGAAGATAAAGAAGATCCTGCAAAATCCAGGAAAAATAGGCAAGCATGATTTATATCTAGCTCAGAGTGAGTTGTCACCAACTAAGCACGACTGGAAGAAAACATATTATGAGCTAGCAAAAAAACCCAAGAAAAAGGGATAACAGAAAGTGAATCAGAGAGCAATAATTTCATAGGAGATATTCAAAGAGCAATAGAAGAGAAGTTCGAGGAAGAACAACAGAGTAGAGTGTAATTCGAGAGTAATTGTTGTAATTGTAGAATATTATTTCTAAATAATCCATGAATTTAAATAATGGAGGATATATTGAACATCTATTGTAGCGCAGACCACACCAGAATACCTTAACTATAATAAAGAAGCCAATATTTGTGGACGTATCTCGAGGGGGGTGAACCACGATAACTCTATGTTGAATTCTGTTTTGGAATGGAGATTGATGTTTGTAATATGTTAATTCACATGTATATGATGTTGATCTCTTCTTTTACTATGATGAATGTTTATATTTAATAATAATGTTGAAATATTCATGTGAAGTAATGTTAATTATATGGTTAAATGCTAAATTGATAAGAATATAACCTAATACACCTAAAGAAGTATCTAATGAGGTCATATCAATTAGGCTCTATTGTGCGGGAATATATGTTAGATATGAAAGAGCGTGTATCCCATTGTTCCCTCACCAATGCAGAATCTTGGTTCATGTTGTCCCCATACAGATGCCTCGGGTGAGACTTCTCTTGCTCGCAGGTGTTGCTGAAAGGGTTGGTATCTATAGGTTTTTTTTGTACAACTTACTCTTAACCCAGGGTCTTGAACCTTATTGCATGCACATGCCAACACCGACATTAGGCCTAGAAGTGTGAGAGGTTAATATGCAATGAAAATACAACTCAACAAAATTTTGGAATCTCTGTGGGTAAATTAGCTAGAGAGATATTGAGAAGAATTCATGAGGCTTCAACGCAAATACATGGAGGGACTAAATAAATTTGTCGATCCTATAGAAAAATTGTAGCATGGGTATCAAAAATGTCAGTGAGGTACTAACTAGGATTCCTTTAAGAGGTAAGTTATACCATCCGTAAATGACACCTTTAAAGAAGCTTGAACGTATAATGTGGTGAACAAATGGGGTGGATCCTATGGTATATATGTGAATGATATAGATAAATGCATTGTGTGGGAGGAATGGATCCTACCCTATATGCCAGTAAAGAACACAACACTTGCTGAAGAATCCAAAAAGTGCTAACATAAATAGAAACACATGTTAGGGGGATTCCCTTAGGTAATGGTTAGGAAAATATTGAAAATACGATAAGTAGATTCAACACAAAGCCATGGTGGGACTTAACAAGGCTCCTGAGCCTATGAAAGTATTTCGACATGGGTTCCAAACTATGAATAAGGTTCTAACTAGGGAACCCATGAATGATAGGCTCTACCATGTAAATTACAACACTTCTAAATAGAAAAGAAGGTTCTTTGTCACAACTCAAAGGGGTCAATCCTAAGGTAAAATTTAATAGGAAATGGATAATGAAAGAATGCATGAAGCGGGAAATCTAACATATATTCCATTTTTGATATCATTACCTATCAAAATGGATCGACATGGAAGAAAAGGTACCAAATAAAAATGTCTTCAAATTCCTATATATAAGACGAAAAAAACTCACACATAAGTTAATAAGTCCAATATAAAAACCTATTATAAAACAAAAGTATTATCGGATACAAAGCTTGAAAACAAGAATACCTAAAAGTACAATATGCACAGAGGACCGCACAACCTTGCGACTCATGCATAGTAGTGCTCCAAGTAGATCCAATTAATGGGATTAGTCCAAGGATTTCCTTGGTAACCAATCTGTAAAGTTTGCAGTTCAAGAAGAGGTCGAAAATTCATAATCATAGCTTCAAGGATAACCTTGTCTGAAGAAAACACAATATCCATGAAACTGAGGCTTAACAACACACAAATACCAATGCTCGATGTCTCACAAATGGTAATATAAGACTCAAGAGGAAATTCCATATTAATCATTCCTAAAGGGGGAAGGGATCCCATGACCCCATTGGATAAAACACTTGATCAATTGTCGATACCTTGTCTCGAGAAGGATAAAATAACTGTAAAGGATCCTTCTCGGTAAAAATTGAACACTGGCGATAAGATGCCACATAATTCACCCATGACGGGGAAACGTCTAATCAAACACTAGGAACACTCAAGGGGAAACCTGAGCCGAAATTGAACTAGGATGGTGATTATGAGATGAAAGCTAATCAATAGTGACAATACTTTTTTTGTGAGGGAAATGAATCACATGAAAGAGTGTAGACACCACAACCTTAATAACATAAGCATAATCACACCCAAGACTCATATTGAAGTTTAAAGGCCCTAACACCACTAAAAGATTGAATAGGAAAATATTTTTTCCTAACATGATAGGAAACTGAGGAATAATCCTCGAACATTCATTAGGTTTTTTGTCAAAATCCATCAACTCAGTGCTACCTGGCACAAGATTGGGAGAACCCAAAGCTTACCAAGACAAGGATAATAAAATACTTGCATATGATCCTTCATCTATAATACATCAACGAACAACTTTCAACATAGATTCAACCAAAAACATTATATGGAAAGGTGAAAAAGAAGGAAGGAGAGGCTCTACAAGATCATTCCAATCAAAGGAAACCATCCTAGGAATTGAAGGGAGCGTACACTAAAAGAGTGGAATGCCCCCTTGTTCAGAAGGTACTAAATTGGAAATTCTAAAGACATCATCGATAGATGCATCACCCTTCGAAAGAAGAGTGGGATCGACCAAAGATTGTGTCAGCTTGACCACTTTGGAATACTGGGAACTCTCCAAATGAAGAGTGGGGTTAGCCAAATATTGCATCACCATGAACACTTCTTTAACTACTAGTTGAATAGGTTGTTGGGAAACCAAAAATGACTCAGAACTAAAATGGTTTTCAGACAAGGACCACAATATTCATACCACTTGAATAGCAGGGAACAAATGAGTAAGGTGTTATCCTTCACAAATATTACAAGGGAACTTGGGCTTATGTCCTATTCATATGGGCTTCTCAGCATTATGAATTCCCTCAACATGACTTGTAGTGGTTCGTGAGTTTTATTCAACATGACTTTCAGAGGTTGTTGACATATCTCCAACATAACTCACAAAGGTTAGTGAACTATTGCCAATATGAATCGTAGTGAATAGAATTGTTCTTCTGGCATGACTTGAAGCAATAGGTTGCTTGTCCGGAGCATGACTTGCAGTTGTTGGTGGGTTTCCCCTAGCATGACTTGCAAAGGCTGGTTTCTTTCCCCCAACATGACTAGTATAGGTTAGTTGCATGTCTCCAATGTGACTAGTAGAGGTTGGTGAATTGACACTGATACAACTAGTACTCACTGGACTTTTTCTCCCATCATGACTCGTAGAGGTTGGCTGCTTTCCCCCAACGTGACTAGAAGAGGATGAATACTTCTTATTCTTACCCTTCCCCTTCTTATTCCTTTTAGACTTCTAGTTACTAGCAACAATACTTTCACCAAAAGGG
Source organism: Picea engelmannii (assembly GCA_009831015.1). Taxonomy (NCBI): domain Eukaryota; kingdom Viridiplantae; phylum Streptophyta; class Pinopsida; order Pinales; family Pinaceae; genus Picea; species Picea engelmannii. The sequence continues at coordinate 187,605 of ML781910.1, read as the reverse complement.
GGAGAAGGAGAAGGAGTGTACTTCATGGATGCAGAAAGCAAAGGATCAACATATATATGATGCACGTGACATAAGGTGCTTATTTGATAAGAACAAAGAGAATTCAGGATATTCAGAGTTGTCCACAACCAAACCGGTAGTATAACATTCATCCGAGGAATGTTGAAATTTGCCATCAAGGGGGCACCAATGTTTCGAAAGAATGGAAAATCACAAGAGTCCCCTTGGGTAGGGTTCCCTTGGTTGGTATCTTTAAGAACTTTGGCCATCTATTTATTAAGCATAGGTTCATCCTTTGTGGGAATGTTCAAGTCCATAAAAGTCTCATGCACTGACTTTGGAAAACTAGTGGTATAACAAACCACGCCTTCTAGGAGGCAACTCCACACATTCAAGAGAAATACTAGGGGTCCTTCCCAACTAGTGCAGTGGTTGTTTGACCACCTTGAATCAATGATCCAGAAGCGGTGATACTAACACTACCTAAGAACAACTATACAAAGCAAGACTCCACTAAAAAGTCCTAAGAAAAGTATTGGAAGAAAACAACTTCTCCAATACTTTATCCAAGGTGGATAAGGTCCTTAGTCCAAATTAGTGAAAAAGAGGAAAGGGACCTTTCATATACTAGCACGAATTGATTAATTCCCGAGACCGATGAACAAAGGAGTAAGAAGCAGTTATCCTAACCTCCACTAACCATCCTTATTCGAAGCAAGTACCCATGCTTTGTAAGGAACCCTCCAACAACAATGAAAAGTATGATACAAAATCCACCCTAGGTACCATGGGAAACCCCTCATAGTCACCTTTGAGATCCCTAGGAAAAGTAGCTAAGTTCACCAACTCGCACTCAACACCCAGGGGGTACAACCGACAATCGGGATCAAACGTATGGGAAGGGTAACTAAGCCTGAAGCCTCACAAGAACCACCTCTCACTGAGGTAAGGTAACTAAAAAAACCCCCAATATACGATCTCTCCACTATGATCAATTAAGATTCAAATGGGTTATCTCCTCGAATTTCCTTTGTGCGACCTCGTGTTTGACTCTTGTGTTAGAGGATCTTCCTGACTATACTTATATGATAGTTGGGTTTGAAATATCCCTAGCTCAGAATCATATTTTTTTTTACCATCTTTGGAGAGTTATATATCCAATCCTAAATCAAGTCCCTAACCTTAAACTTGTTTATGAACCCTAGAAACAACCTCGAGTTTATTATAAATTTATTGTTCATTTAAGCATTTGTTCTTACTCAAAGGGTACGAAAGTGAAAATGATGTTGTTTGAGACTCTTGAAAAAATGAAACTTATAAGAACACTGGAAAAAACACTTTACACTAATCCTTCAATGAAAAATAGTTTCAAAAAATAAAGAATGCATGAACAATCCTTCAAACCTTGAAATGCAATTTTTTCATTTTATTAAGAAAAATAAACAACAGAACATTCAAGAGAAACAAACGAAGGAAAGAAACGTATTTTATTCCTTATTTTTATTTCGAAATTATTTCAATATGAGAAGAAAGAAAAATCCTAGGCTAATATCTTTTTCTTTTTCAAATAACAATGCAAAGAAACAAAGAGACTTAACTAGCAAAAAACAAGGTTTTTGTTTTTTGTTTTCTTGTTCTTTCTACCAAAGAAAAACTAACAAAATATTCGAAAAGAAATAATTTTTTTTTGTTTAATGTTTGAAAAATCCAAGGAAATAACCAAAAAATAATTTTGAACCCAAATACAAACTCTAGTTTCAAACATGACCACAACATCGACTAAAAAGCTGAGATCCTCAAAACAAGGCTAGTCTTATAGACGTGCAATCCAAAAGATAAAAACAAGGAAAAGAAGCATCCGAATATTTTTTTTTCTCTTCAAATGTGATTACTTTATCCATCTACCAACTCCCAAAAAACATTTCAGCCAAAACAAAGTCCAAATGACTCCTCCAACAACCAAAATAGGGCCAAAAAAAGCATGAAAACTGGTGAAAATATCACCTTTTAAGGGTTGTACGCAACTCTCTCCATAGTAGGTCATGCATATAAGCTCATATGTTTGACTTTGTTAAATAAACGTCATGTATGTATATGAATGTACTCAAGTAAACCCACATACACCCAATAAAAACCCCTCAAAATTGAGAGTGGAAGGATGGAAGACTTAGAAAAGATCAGAGAAATCAAAAGAATGATAAACCGAGGTTCAAATCACAAAAAGGGATTAAAAAAAAATTGCAACCAGAAAGCGCTCCTAATGACCCAAGAAGGGATATTCTCTAGTTGATTCGCCTATTACGTTACATAAATTTACTTCCTATGGTTTTTGGATAAAAAACGCAATAGATCAAAACTGAAGGAAACTTTTCTTAGACTCTAATTAAACAATTAATTAGGAATAACCATATACAATAAGTAACTTTTAAAAAAAAGGGAAGAAGAACTATTGGGTATGTGTTATATTCTTTGCGTGAGTAACAGTGTCTACATTGCGCTTGGTGGACAGGCAGGGCACTAGCCCCCCCAAGATTTTTTTTGCCTCGGGAAATATGTCTCATTTTTCCTCGTTTTTTGTGTTTCCCTAATTTTCGTGTCCATTGTTGGAATGTTTTTCGTCACATGGTTTTTTTCGATGGTTTTCTAGTTCTAGTTAAGGAATTAAGGTTGTTGACTAATTCAGGTCATTGGGTTAGGGTTTTGGATGTCATTGTCTCCTATATGTATATTGTATTGTAAACAATGTATCACTATGAATGAATATAGAATATGTTGGTTTTCTCGTTTTGGGTTTCTAGGGGAAAAATCTTTGTGTAATGTTTGTATTTGAAATTGTATCTTTTCTGTTCTTTTACTGAAAATTTGTTTGCAACAAATATTGTACAAGGTTAAAATCTACAAGAATGCACATGGAATCCTATGTTTGAAGTAGATCCCACTTGATGTATTTCTCTATGAAAGTCCTTCACAACAACCCTCTAAAATTCCTACAGACAAAAAATTATGCAGCTGCAAGAAAGTAGTTATCTGCTAACTAAATCAATGTGACCAATTCAGATTCAATGTTAAATTCAAAATAACATACACATAATATCATCAGAATCATAAATTAACACAAAGAATCATATGAGAATGAGAGTTATTTTATTGATAAAAGCTAAAGGAGTTGGTTACAACTTGTAACTGCTACAACACGTTCCCTGAACTAGGTTCCAATTTCCTGCACCCAAGGATGAAGATGTATAGGAGTGCCTCCAACACTCTGCACTCTAGCAAGCCCAAGAAATACAAAGGTGTTCTTCTTGACAAGACAAGGAGAATGCAAATTTTGGAAACGAGGGTTTCCAAGCAGAGGGGAGAATCTTATACACTAGAGAAAAATGACACTTATTGGAAAATCTTCAAAATTAGAGCATAAGGATGCATTTATTGACCTATCTTTTTCCTCCACCCCAAGGATCTCTTTTATACTCCATTTTGATGGTTGGAGTCATTATGTATGGGCTTTCGGAAGTTAGGGAACGAAAAAACCTGTAAACTTCACTCGAAATGTTAGGATTGTATTTTTTTAGCCAAAATTAACATGTAAGTGGGTTTCTAATAGTGAACCCACATTTGTACACGATTTTCTTTACAGAAATTGACATACACTTTGATAAATGGGGTTTTGAAATACGTTTTTGAGAAGGAAAAAAGGGGATTTAAGTCCTCCAATTAGGGAAAGGGATGTAACATAGGCCAATGAATCATTATATGCATGTATAGTGGCAAATGACGCTACAACAATTGGGGATTAAAGGAAGAGGTCACTATGTAGAGTAACGGTAATATTAAACATATCATTACATCTAATTTTAAAGGGAATTTATGGTGCAACAAAAAAATAGAAGATAAAAGAAAATCAAGATGCTATAAGGAGGTGATCAACTCTAACCTGGAAGATCGAAAGTATCTCTTTGTTTTGACTAGTGTAAAAAATAAAATCAAACAACATGGCTAAAATAAGAATAAAATCTCATGGGATACAAAGTGAAACAAGGTGTTAGACAATTCCTAAAATGTCACGTGTCGAAAGAATTTTCATCTTTGGGATAGTGAGAGGTTTGAAGATGAAAAAATATTTATCTTAAAATGTCCTATGTGTACTCACATTAGATCATAATTTCAAAATATGTGTTACAATAGTAACCTTCCTATCCTTTTAACTCATCAGAACTATAGTGATTTCTAAATGCATCTCTTAAATCTTTTTGAGCACATAAATAAAATTATAAAACAAACCAAGTAATTCCCTACCATTTTTAAGTTCTAGTACACCAAATTTGTTCTCAATGGATGTTAACCACCACCACCACCACCATCATCATTAATACACCACATAACCATAAATAATCAAGTTTATCAATATCACATGTTCTTTTATTTGATGATTATGAACAATTATATAATTTAAATAATTTCTAAATTACATTTTCATATTTTAGTGGTTCTTCTTTAAGGAATGATCATTATCCTTCCCACTTGGGTTCAATTCCCATAAGTTACATGTTGATTTCATAACAATTATATTGTTTTAATGGCTTCAATCCTTTTTGTTGATTGGCATTGCCCCGTGAAGATTCTAGGGTTTACCATAGGTACCATTCTGTAAATGAGGGGAAGTACTCAATGGTTTTCTCTGATCTTTGTAACTTAGAATATATATAGATTTTAGCATTCAAATTGTTGCATGGAGGTGGTCCCTTGTCCCACAAGCAAGGGGATCTCATATACCAATTTAGTGTCTAGCTTGGCGGTCCTTGAAAATTATATATATATATATATATATATA
>ML781910.1:159968-182625 GCA_009831015.1 Picea engelmannii | reverse complement strand
TTATTGTGGAAGTATAAATTTTTTTAATACAACTTATAACCATAAATAATCATTTTTTTCCATTATATTATAATGGAATAAGTTAGAGAAACAAAAAAGATTAATATGCACACTTGCTCATATATTGGAAATTGTGTTAAAACGCCCTCTTTCTCTTTCTCTTCCTCCGCTTTAATGTGAAATGTAAAAATTAAACCTAACCTATATTTTAAAAAAAAAATTAAATGTCTTCATTATATACATATAAAAATATGTGTACCAAATACTTAAAATAGTGTAAAAATATAAAGGGGAAGTAACTCCATGTTTTTAAAATGAAGAGAATGAATGAATAAGAAGCTTTTTCAAGGGGGAAATATCATTTTCACAATATAACAAACATACAAGAAGAGATGATATATAAAACTAGGCCCCTTGGTATATATAGGAGACAAATGGTACAATTAAAACAAAAGGACATAGTCGTTCATTAAAAAGACTAGGTAACCAACAATGACAACACTAATATAAAAATAGAAATGTAATGTCTCAATATCTAGAGCTTCTGATGCCTCTCTTCTCCAAACAAGTGTTTCCCTACCGATTTGATTAATGATCAACGTTTCTATATGAAGAACTCATATTCCCATGTTGCATATTCTATTTGCAGGTTTTTCCACTTGATCAAGTACTCAATAATTACTCGATTTTGTAATTGCTCGATCTATGTTTCAAGGATTGTTTCATGTTCTTGTATGTTTTTCCATCCTTCATCAATATCTAACACAATAATTTGAACTTGTTGATTACTTTCGTTTAAAAAATAAATAAGTAAGACTAGATGAACATGTGAAGATGGATACAACTCTAGTTTGTATGTTGTACTATGAATCATCTACAATACCTTAGAGGGACTAAAGTACTTGGGTTCTAATTTATTTTCCTTATTTTTTGGCTTGAAGGAGATATGTTTATATGGTTGTAGACTAAGAAATACCCAATCAACCACTTCAAAGTTTCTTTCACTACAATGTTGATTAGCTTGTTGTTTCACCTTGTTTTGTGTCATAACCAAGTTGTCCTAGTTGTGGAACCTCTTGTTTCATTTCTACATGATCCTCCACTCTTTGAACTTTATCTTTCCCTCTCAAGGGTGATGTGAATAATGGAGGATGACACCCATAAAGTGTCATAAATGGGGAAATTTGGATGAATCCTATTAAAGGAAGTGGTGTTCCACAATTCTGCTAAGGATAATCATTTGACTCGTCGTGTCAATTTATTAAATAGAAAGAAATTGAGATAATGATCTAGACACTTATTCACAATATCAGTTTATCCATCAAATTTAGGATGATAAGATGAGCTATGAGCCAATTGAGCAACAAAAAAAAAACAGGTTAGTCCAAAAATTACCTGTAAAAATGGATCTTTATCACTTACAATAATCTTGGAGTTTCCACATAGCGTTTAAATTATTTCCATGAATGTTGCAATTAGTTTACTTTATTTAAAAGGACGAGGAAGAGAGAAAAAGTGGGCATACTCCACTGCCACCATGATGACATTATTTCCTACAAGATTTGGTAGAATTGTAATAAAATTCATTGAGATATCTTCCTAACATTGAATTGGTATGGATAATCATTTTAGAAGACCTAGGGTATTGATTTTCTCTCCTTTGTTCGATTGGAAATCCAAACATTTGGCCACAATATTTTGAAAATCAGTTTAAGACCTTCCCAAGGAAAAAACTTCTTGACCTTGTGGTAAGTTTTCAAAAATATTGATTGCCCCCCTATAAGATAGGTGTGTAGTTCCAAAATAATCTTTTATTTTAGTTGGGTCTTCTTATATAGGTATAGGAGATCCTTATAATAAATTGAATCATTCTTCCACACAAATATATCTAATAAACTAGGGCCCAATTGTAGTGGTTGAATAAGGTTTGATGCTTGATCGTTCTACTACCATTCTATCTTTTCTTCTTCCACCCAATTAGCTTATATAATGAAAATAACACAAAATAAGGCCTTAATGTTTACTTCTTTCCTTGAATATGATCCCTAAAATTCATATATGAATATTAATCTTATCTTTAATGGTGATCTTATTGAGCTCTTTGTAATTTTCCATAGAAGATTCACTTAGCTAATCTATGGCATAGCACATGCATTCATGATGTATTAAAAAATACCCCCAATTTAGTTTCTACCTCCCAAAATTTTCTTTTTAATACCCCTCCTAGTACTTCTTTCCAAATAAAATACACCATTGTTTTCACCAAATATTGTAAGTACATTTTTCCGTGACATATTTTATAACCCTTAATACATCTACTTGTAGAATGTTAGTCCCAATATTTGAAAATGCATCTAACATCCACTTTAAAAAATGTTCACGGTGCATTGAGACGCTTTCATGGTTCATTGAAAACTTTTATAATTTACAAAGATTAAATATGTATCATCTTGCTCCTCCATGAGATGCTTTACTTCCAACAATAAAATCACAGGCTTATGGGATACCGTTGGATACGCTTGCGTGACGCAGGTTGAGTCGTTGCACAGTCTGCGAGGATGTACATGAGTGTATATTGTGGAAGTGCAAGTACACTAGGGAGGACAACAACAAAGTTAGGGTTGACCAAGAGCTCGTGCATGGAGTAGATGGGGGCTACTATAAATTTCTAGAGTACCAAGTGGAGCATAGCATCGTGCGGTGGGCCTCGAACCTGGCCACCAATTCCTTGTGTTGTGTGGTTGTCGGGAGACTCAAGCCAGAGCCTAGGTAGCATGTATGGACGACTAAGAAATACATACTTTCCAGTAGCTCGCAATCGACACAAAGGTGAACTAGCTCAACAAGTAGGTGATGGTGCACACCAGTAAAAGCAATGGTAAGGAAAAGTATTTGAATGCGAGGTTCTAGGTGGAGTTTTTATATGTAAATGGAAATATGATTGTAAGACAGGGTTAGGAATGTGTATCTTGGTTTTGAAATGTTACGAGTAAAGTCTAGATGACCTAGGTGATAGGGGAGAGCAAACAATTTTGGTTGTGGGGGAAAGTTAGGTCAAGAGTTATGGTTTTGGGCACCTATGTTTTGGCAAGTCATGTTTTTTAGAGCCCATGGATTGCATACTCCATCGAAATAATCCTAGAGGTGAGAGTTGAAGGATCATTTGGTTGGTTTGGCCAATTTTGGTCAAAAGAACAAAGTTTTATATCTAACAGAGATATGTACCATGAGAAGTTGCTGAGCACTGCAAAGAGATATTTGTTTGGAGACCCAAGAAACAATTGTATGGCCTAAGATGACTAGGAAGTGGTACAATATGTTTGATTCCTTCATGGGATGCCATGTTTCTTAAGAAGAAAGTATGATCTTTGTGTTTATGGCATATTCATTATCTTGACGTTTTGTTGATGATTTGTTTGTTGCAGTTGCAAGCAACTCATGTTTGAGATCAGTAGGTTAAAGGCTTGCTGTTTCAAATAAAGGATATAAGAGCAACAATAAAAATGGTAAGTTGTGTGGTTTTCACTAATGAGGTTCAGTATGAACTTTTTGAAACTCATAAATATCCCTTTAGCTTTCCATTGTAAACTTTATTCAATTTTTTGTCCTCGTAGTAAGGAAGAAAATGATTATATGTCTTGTGTACAATAGAGTAGGAAGGTTGATGATTGCAATGGAATGCTCAAACATTTCACATGTAGTTTGTGTTATCATTGGAGACATGTAAAAACTAGGTAAACAACATGCAAATGGGGTGCTTTTGTATATGAGAAGAACGAGTATCACCTATAGTGTTTGCAACAATTTAGTTTGTGGTTATGTTGATTCATTGGAGGTGGAGTTGTCCATACTTGAGCAGGAAGGTAATGTTTGATTCGTTGAGAAATGTATCAAGGAATTGTTGTCAAGGTGGAGATTGTTGGGTTGTGCCAACACACTTTGCAGTGAAAATTTTAAATAAAGAAGTCTGTGAGGAGCTTCTTTATGCTTGTATTCAATTCTCCATTATTTGGTTTAGCAATAAAGATTATAATTTCCCCATGTATTCGTCTCCGTTGTGTGTGATTTTTTATTTGTTCTATTTATCTATTTATTAACATCTAGTTTGAAGGCCCTTGATCCCAACACTCTAGTCACGAGCCACCAAACATAAAAAAGAAAATAAACCAATCAGAGTGAAAATCACATAAGATTATGATTTTGTTGAGCATTAAAATCAAGCGAAAGAGATCTTGGTGAACTCACCATTTTTTTGCAGGAGCAAAATTCATAGGAAAACATGCCAGTAAAAATGCCAAAAAGTGGAACCTTTAGATTAAGCATTTAAAAAAATCCAAAGTCAACAGTGAAGAAACATGTAATTAGGTTAAAAAAACCACAACCAACTATAAGTGTGATAAGAAAACAAAGTATGTGGAGCATTAATTGCAGATGTCAATACATTAACTCTTTAAAAAGGGGTATTAACAATTTAAAAAAACATTGTTTAATTGTTCTAAGTTTTTTCTCTTTTGGCTTGAATCCCATGTACAAAATCACATTTTTTTATTGTTTAAATTGTATTTCTGAATCCAGAAATGAATTCAACTTAGTGAAAAACCCTGGGATACTCAGATTTTACAGAATTAACCATTCAAATATGCTAATCCACCAAATTCTCACCAGATTTCTAGCAAAATTAAACAAAAAAATATCACAAGAAAAAAAAGAAACGGTAAAACAATCCAATGCCAACCTCAAAAGAAAAAACGTGTAAATGCTAATCGTGTAAAAAGAAATGCTAATCGTGTCAACAATATTCTTGCTTGTTCAATTTAGAATTTTAAGAGTTTTAATTTATTTTAAAGTTTGATGGATTTTTTAAAGATATAAGTTGATTTAAAATGGACCAAACTCTAGATAAAATTTCACATAAAACTTGGATTATAATAAACATCTCATTCTATTGACTATCCACGAAAAAAATATTCCTTGAAAAAGGAATTTGTTCATTATCAAATTACATACTGTGACAAGTAATTGTATTTTCTCCAAATACACTCGTTGACGGCAACGTCATGGGAGCATTAAGGTTCTCTGATGACTAGCTATCCATGTGATCGTTTCGTAATAGATATCCCAATGGCTTTGTGATTTCGTTGTCTGTCCACATTGACGCGTCAAACAATCACAAAATATTATAATATTATCTATTTATTAACAATTTGCTTTGAATATAATATTATCTATTTATTTTATTGAACCATCCATGGCATCACTAACACTCCCTTCCAAGTGTTAGTCATTATATGTTTGTTTTTCATTGGAATAGACAATGATTTGTATTCCATCTATTTTGTTGAAGGTATTATTTGAATTCTTATTATGTTTGATTTCAATGATTTGAATTTTGTTGATATTTTATTTCTTTTAAACCATCCATAGTATGCTTAAGAAACTTTATGTTACTACTATCCTAAATTTGAATTGTTAATAAATCTCTTTGTTCTTAATTCTTGTTACAATTGAATTGTTCATATATTTCATTATGGATTTTCTATCTTAATTTATTGAAAGTTTATATCCATTAATATTCAGATTCATGTGTTCACTATTGGTTGTGTTCTCTGTTGATTACAATATAGAAGGGCTCTGGATTTGTGAAGCATTACTTCTGTTCTTTTTTAGAGATATGAAATGAAATTTCTCTATGTGATTGATTTATTGGTTGTGTTTTCTGTTGATTACAATATAGAAGGGCTCTGGATTTGTGAAGCATTACTTCTGTTCTTTTTTAGAGATATGAAATGAAATTTCTCTATGTGATTGATTTAGAAAGTTTGTGGATCATCCAAATTTGAATTTTAGTGTTTCAATTGTTACAATCAATTACATAATGATTAAAAAGAAATAAAATGTGACATATTTGAGATTTGGGATCGTATAGACAGGGATTGTTTACTTAACAGCGCAGATGAACGATCCTCGGGGAAACATGCAATAGTACTAAATTTTCCAACCTAGTTTGGCGATGCCAATTCCTTTCATCTTGATCGAATGTCTATCTTCCTTGTCATTCTTATTTTTTTTCTCATTCGTAGAGGTGTCTATATTCTATAAATTTAAGTATTAATCAATAAAATCTTCTAAGTTGTGTTTGTGTAAAATCCTAAACTTATTTATTCCTATGTTATGATAAACCGGAAAAGTGAAATAGGTACATTAAGGTAAACGTTTTAAATATATTCTAGATTTTATATATTATAGTTTATGCTTAAGACCGGTAAACTGTAAAATCTAAATAATTGTAAAACTAAAACAACTGTATAAAATCATATCTGTTTGATATACGTGAAGAGTATAAAAATGGCCAAAAAGGAATGGCTAGTGATCATTAAGGAGCCCATAGAAAACATTACATGTCGTGTGGTTTTGAAACGGTTTTGTTACTTATATTAATTCCTCTTTTAACCACAAAGTACCACTGGATGATTAAGGAGCCCATAGAAAACATTACATGTCTTATGGTTTTGAAACGTTTTTGTTACTTATATTAATTCCTCTTTTAACCACAAAGTACCACTGGATGGAGGAAGGCAAAGTATCAATATTTATGGATTCAGAGCAATTGATAAGAATGTATTGTAAATCAATGAAAATCTATTTTGAATTTTGAATTTATTAAATGTCGAGAAAATAAAGTGTTTGTGATATAAATTATTTTAAAGTGTAAAATTTGAAGAAAGATTTAGACATTATAAAGTTTCATCCCTCATGATACTTAATAAATCTGAAGTTAATATGAATTTAAACTAATTTTCAGTAATTCATAATCACCTCAAAACATTAAATAAATATATATATGTTTTACATAAATTTGAACTATTAAACTTTACTAAATATATGTATATGTCATGTATGTTGTGTATATGTATATTACTGTGGTTTGAAGTTCCCTTTTGTATATGTATATTGTTGTATAAGATTCATAGTTCTTCTATATTTAAATTTATTTTTTGTGCCCTTTTTCTTTTAGTATTCTATCTTATTTTTGTTGTTAAATTAGATGATAGGACTCATTAATACTTTGCAATCTACCTAGCTCACAATCTTGTTTATCAATTCTTTCATTTGTTTAGGGGATTTATTCTCTTTATGTCTTCCAACTCATTGTCACATTGACATTTAAGGATCAAATATTTAAATTAATACATTATACGGGGTAAAATACACAAAGCATGGTTGAAATCAATTCATTGTAAGAAGATGTTTAAAACCTTATTGTATTGAAGAAGGAGAATACAACAAACATTATTGAAATAAATGTATTTTAAAAAGGAGTTTAAGAACATGATACTCTAATTAATGCATTGCAAGAAGAATATATAAAATATTGTTGAAACCAATGCATCATGGAAAAGAGTTTAAAATTTTGAGTCTTAAATTAATGCATTGTAAAGAAAAAATATACAAACAATTGATTAAATCAATACTTTAGAGAATATAAAAACAATTGCTTAAATCAATACTTTATATGAGTTTAAAAACTAAATGCTAAATCAATACTTTAAAGAATATACAAACAATTGCTTAAATCAATATTTTATATGAGTTTAAAAACTACATGTTTTAGTTAGGTGGTGACAACACATCTTGCAGTTAAATGAATACTTTATATGAGTTTAAAAACTAGATGCTAAATCAATACTTTAAAGAATATACAAACAATTGTTTAAATCAATACTTTATATGAATTTAAAAACTAGATGTTTTAGTTAAGTGGTGACAACACACCTTGCAGTTAAGTACATTTCCTTTGGTTAGAGGTTTCGCTAGCATTTGGCTTTAAGTATGCGTAGAAATGCTTGAGATAGTTCTCATTTAAATGTAGAGGCCTCGAAGGTGCTTTATTGAGACTTGTACTATTTCTCCATTTTTTACTAAGAGATAAAGGCTCTCTATTATGTGATGTGTTTATCTTAATTAGTGTTTTCTATGTTCATTAATATACCTGTTTGCATGCCGATACCAACAAGTGGTGTGAAGGTTGTGAACAGAGGGTCGAGGGTTTCTCGTGCGTAGAAGATAAATCACGGGGAGTCTGATCGCCATGAGGAGAACGAGGGTCGTTGAGTTGTGAGAAATTGTGTAGGGCGTGAATGTGAGCATGGTCCAATGCAGCCTCTTAGAATGAGGGGCAGGGTGTTCGAGTTTCCAGAGTTGCATATGCATGCTAGGGTGAATCCTTTTGATCTCATGAAGGACGTGATGTGCGATGTGTGTTGCCATCGGGGGACCTTTAGACTTCTAGAGAAGAAGACCCCGCCAGGGATCATTAACAAGTCCATGTTGGCAATTGGAAAGAGTAACATATACCACCTTTTTTTTGGTGGGGAGGGGTCGCTTCCGGTCATCCTTAGTTGCACACTTGGTGGATAGAACCACAGAGTGTTTGTAATTGGGTCTAATTGGGGATCTGAAGCCGAGGGAGAATTCACAAGAATGAGACGTTGTATGGAGTCATGGAGTCATCGAACAATAGTAGGCCGCTCACATTTCTAAGGCAGATCTTCTCATGGACAAAGAACAGAGAGGAGTGTGCTATGGAAATTTGGGTTGGTTGTTGGTGATGGAGTTCAAAGCAATGGCAAGGGGATGTTTGGAATGCAAAGTTCAATGTGGAGTAAAAAAATTGATTATATCATGGTGTGTGGCACATGGCCTTGGTATCTAGTGGTTTTAGATCCCATGTATTGCATACTTCAATTAAATTAGTCTAGAGGTAAGAGGTGAAGGGTCACTTGGTTGGCTTGGCCAGATTAGATCAAGGAAGTATATCTCTATTGATTATAGTGATGGAGATAATAGATGTATATTATGGGATTAACATAGATATGTAAATGGAACTATGAGGAGTTGTTCATGATCTCAAAGGGATATTTTTTTTGCAAACTCAGGGAATCGTTGTATAGCCTAAGGTAACCAAGAAAAGGTACAATGTGTGTGATTCCTTCATGGCGAGCCAAAGTTTCTTAAGAAGTGAGTATGATCATTGTGCTTATTCCAATGTTTTCAATGATATATTCATTATCTTGGTGTTATGTTATGATATGGTTTATTCAAGCAAAGCATGGTTGAGATTAATAGGTTAAAGGTTTACTTGGCTAAGACTTTTGATGAAATATGTAGGAGAAGAAAAAATATATATTGGACATAAAGTACACAGAAATGAGAAAAATGGTAAGATGTGGTTATCACAACATAAGTTTGGTGAAGATACTAATGAGGTTCTTCAAGTTTATGTCCTAGTAGTAAAGAAGAACAAGATTTTATGACTCGTGTACCTTATGCAACTATAATAGGAAGCACGATGTTTGCAAAGGAATGTTAAAATATTTCACATGCAGTTGGCGTCCTCAGTGGACACATGGAAAAACTAGGTAAAGGGCATGGAGAAGGGTGCTTTGGTATATGAGAAGAACGAGTATCACCTATAGTGGTTACACTGACTTAACGTGTAGTTATGTTGATTCAGAGGTGGTAGAGTGGTCCATATTGGAGAAAATTGTGCAGACATGTTCACACAACCAATATTTTTGTAGAAGTTGCGGTGGTGTTTGGCTTCTCTTGAATTGCAAGAAAGGTGGTGATTGATTCGTTAGGAAAGGTATCAGGAAAATTGTTGTCAAGGTGGAGATTGTTGGGTGGTGACAACACACACCTTGAAATTACATTCGTTTGGCTAGAGGTTTCTCAAGCTTTGTCTTTTCCAATTCCTATAAATGGTTGAGATGTTTCCTATTTAAATGTAGAATCCCGTGAGGTGCTTCATTGAATCTTGTAAATTATTTTTACCATTATTGACTAAGAAATAAATGATATTGCTTCGCCCACTATTTTCTCTCTACTATGTAATGTGTTTATCTTCATTCTTGTTTTATCTATTCATTAATCTCAGCGTAGGACGATCCAAAGATATTTAATGCATTATAAAAAATAATATCAAAAACATTATTGAAATCAATAAATTATAGGAAGTATTTTTCTATTAGTCAACAAAGAATTTTTCATTGAAAGTGTTTGAATGTTGATTCCAATGAACAATTTTTAAGAAGTTGATGCTTATATTAATGCACCGCAGCAAATAAAATATACAAAAAAATGTTGAAATGTGGTAACAATGAAGAAAAAAACAAATTCAATGCAATGTAAGAAGGACTACTCACACTCTAGATTACATGTGGACCTTAAGGCACCCCTCCTATGAACCTCTCATACTAGTTGTTTGCATGGATCTCGATTGATCTATTCAATAATGTTTCTTGGCTGGTCTCTTTTTTGGTGTAACTTCATCAGTGAATCAATTTGTAGAAGATTTGTTTGTAGATGAATTCCCTTTGTCAATAATTTGGTTATTAGTGACTTGATTTGTTTTCCAACTATTGAATATGCCAACTAATTTCCTAAATTTGGTGGATATGGGCAAATTTCATGGATCCTATTTTGTAGTGGTTTGTTCAACCAAATCTACCAATTTGGTATGTACGCACTAAATTTTATAAACAATTTTGTAACTAAATGAACTTTGTTCTATATTCATGTAAGCCCATAGAGGCATAGTTGGATAGGAGGAATAATGGAGTTTGTGAGAAGGTTGAATGGTTGTATGTACCACTAGAAGCCTGAACTTGATGGTTGTTGTATTCATCTCCTTTGAAAAATAAATCCAAGACCGATTATCATTGCCCCGTGGAGGTTTCCCTTACAAGAAGGGTTTTAACACGTAAATCTCTATGTTAAATTTATGTGTATGTTATTGTCATTGATCTTGTGTATTTTGTTTCAGCTGCATAATTTGATACGTGTTTATTTCCGCATTAGACAAGTATAACAGATGGTATCAGATCAGGTTGGAGGAGAGGGTGTCATGGGAATCAAATTCTCGGAGCAGCAGCATGAGTGAAATCTGTGTGAGTTGCATCGATTTCAAATCATCCCAAGTATCTCCTTTAAGAGGGCGTGTCGATATATAAGTTGCCTCTCAAAATTTGGAATTTCTGGAAATCGTCACAGTTCACCTCCTTTGACAGGTGTGATTACCACCTGACATCGTCGCACCATGGCCATGTGTACACTGCAATGACCCATTGAAGATCGTTGCACCCTTGATGTATTGAAAGGTGGGATGACCACTAAATCGACGCACTGTGTTCATCCTCGTAGGTGCGACAACCCTCTGATATGGAAAAAACTCAAAGTGCCATGTTTGAAATTGAGAAGTTCAGTGGCAAGAATAGTTTTGAGATCTGGAAGGTCAAAACGCACAATCTTCTCATGCAACAAGGCGGTGAAGGCACTTTTGGGAAAATCAAAGAAACCCGTGACCATTTCAGATGAAGAGTGGGAAGATATTGACGTGAGAGAACTAAGTTCCATACGTCTATGTTTGGTTGATGATGTTTTGTTCAACATTGTTACAGAGAAGACAACAGTTGGTTTGCGGACAAGGCTGGAAAGCTTGTATATGAATAAATCCTTGATGAACATGATCTTCCTAAAAATACAATTGTACATTCTACGCATGAAGGAAGGTACAAAAATTGTTTATCATTTTAATATTTTTAATACTCTCTTAGTTCAGTTGACTAGCATGGGAGTGAAATTCAAATCTAAAGACAAGGCAATTACATTATTGTGTTCTTTGCCTCGGTCATGGGATCACTTTGTTACCTCTATTAGTTTCAGTACAATGGAAAGTATTGAGTTTGATGTTATTGTTGGAGCACTACTGTCTGAGGAAATAAGGAAGAAATCCAATTTAGAAACCTCTACATCTGAGGCGACGGTGATTAGTGGAAGAACTAAAGAAAGAGGAAAGGGTCAAAGGGATTTCTCTCGGTCAAAGTCGAAGGGAAAAAAGAGCAAGCTTAAGTGATTGTTTTGTGGCAAATCTGGACACTTGAAGAAGGACTGTTGGAAGTGACAACAAGCCTCCAAAGAAGACCGTCCAAAGGAAACGAAGGAAGCAAACACAACTAAAACAGGTTCAACAATAGGTTCAGGTATGACTAATGAGGTTTTAACAATTAGTACGGCTTCACGTCATGATAAAAAATGGCTATTAGATTCTGGTGTTTCAAATCACATGTGTCTTCATAGATACTAGTTTATTACTTACTAGTCTATAGATGATGGAATTGTTTACATGGGAAATTATATATCATGTAAAGTTGTGGGAATTGGTAGCATTCAAATTACGATGTTTGATGGATCTGTTAAGATACTAACTAATCTGAGACATGTACCTGAGCCTAGGAAGAGCCTAATCTCTTTGGGATTCTTAGATACTAGAGGATATAAGAGTATTGTTCAAGGTGGAGTTATGAAGGTGTACAAAGGAATCCTACTGGTTATGAAAGCGAAGAAGGTTGGAAACATGTTTCTGTTAGAAGGAAGAACTGAGTCAGATCATGCAACCATTGTATCTGAGAATGATAGTGATTTTGTTTGACTATAGCATCAATGGTTGGGCCATGTGAGTGAAAAAGGATTGAAGGTATTATCTGATCGCAAGTTACTTCCTAGTCTAAAGTCTTTAAAGTTAGATTTATGCAAACACTGTATTTATGGAAAACAAAATAGGTTGAAATTTAAAACCGAAAGACACATGAGTGAAGGAATCCTTGACTATATCCATTCTAATGTTTGGGGACCATCCCCTACTATTTCGTATGGAGGATCATCGTATTTTGTAACTTTTATAGATGGTTTCTATAGGAATGTTTGGATATATATGTTGAAAAGAAAGGCTGATGTATTTACTATTTTCAAGCAGTTTAGAGCTTTAGTGGAAAAAAGCACCGGTAGGTCCATTAAATGTTTAAGAATTGATAATGGTGGTGAATTTACGTCAATGGAATTTGAGAACTATTGCAAGTAGTTAGGGATTGATAGGAATAAAACCACTTCCTATACTCCTCAGCAAAATGGAGTTGTTGAATGCATGAACACGACTCTTCTAGAGAGAGCAAGGAGTATACTTAGTAATGCCAACTTGCAACAGGAACTGTGGGAAGAAGCAGTATCTACAACTTGTTATATAGTGAATCGATTACCATCAACAACAATAGAGTGAAATATTCCAGAAGAGGCATGCACATGTCACCCTTGTAATTATTCTAATCTTAAACATTTTGGTTGTGAAGCCTATGCTCTAATTCTGAAACAAAAATGTTCTAAATTAGATCCAAAATAAAAAATAATTGTCTTTGTTGGATATGGTGATGGTATTAAGGGGTATAGGTTGTGGGATCATACTACTCACAAGATCATCATTAACAGAGATGTAATATTTAATTAATCATCTCTCATCAAATCCGATGTAGATGTTCAAATGAAACAAGTAGAAGTACTGAAATATCAATAGATTCAGTTTGAAACTCGTTCAATTACAGATGAAAGGGAACATGAGCAAGTTTTTGAAGATGTTCATGAAGAGGTTCCTGCAGAGGAAAACATGGATGACGATGACAATCAACAGATTGTGGATGAGCCACAAACTTCCCTAAGGAGGTCTACATGGGTCAGAAATCCTCCAAGAAGGTATGATGATTTTGATTCATCAGTTTCTTTAAGTACTAATTATGATGAACCTTCATGCTATCATGAAGCTATGGAGGGTTCTACCAATGCTAAATGGAAATAAGTAATGAAGGATGAAATGAATTCTTTATAGAGGAATGCTATATAGGACCTGGTAGAACTTCCAAGAGACAGGAAAATTGTAGGTTGCAAGTGGGTCTACAAGATGAAGAAGGGTGTTGATGATAAGGTAGAAAGGTACAAAGAAAGGTTGGTTTCAAAATGATATTATCAGAAAGAATGTATTGAATTCCATGAGATTTTTTCACCAGTTGTTAAGATTGTCTCAATTCGAATTGTGTTAGGATTAGTTGCATTACTTGATTTGGAGTTGGAGCAGCTAGATGTTAAAACTTCTTTCTTACATGGATATTTGGATGAGGAGATTTACATGGAACAACCTGAAGGGTTCGTTCAGAATCGCAACAAGAAATTTGTTTGCAGGCTCAAGAAATCATTGTATGGTTAGAGGCAGTCGCCCCGACAATGGTTCAATAAATTTGACTCTTTCATGATGAGCCATAATTATACAAGGAGTGAGTATGATCATTGCGTTTACTTTTAAAAAATGAATAATGGAATATTCATTATCTTAGTATTGTATGTTGACGATATGCTTTTAGTAAGAAACAACATAATTGAGATCAACAGGTTAAAGGCTCAAATGGCTAGGATGTTTGATTTGAAAGATCTAGGAGCAACAAAGAAGATTTTGGGCATGGAGATATTCAGAGATAGGAGGAATGGTAAACTTTGGTTGTCACAACAAAATTATGTAGAGAAGATACTTTTGAGGTTTGGTATGAACAGTGTGAAACCAGTTTCAGTCCCTTTTTCTTCCCATTTTAAGCTTTCTTCAAGTTTATTTCCTAGTACAAAAGACGAAAAGGAATATATGTCTTGAATACCATATGCTAATGCAGTAGTTTAGTACAAGGCCATGCATTTCACATGCAGTTGGGGTTGCCAGCAGATATATGGAAAATCCAGGTAAAGAGCACTAGGCTGCAATGAAATTGGTGCTTCAGTATTTGAGGGGCACAAGTGATTAATGTATCACTTGTAACGGTGGTTTTGAGTTAGTCTGTGGATATGTTGATTCTTATTTTGCAAGTGATTTAGACAAGATGAGGTCAACTTCAGTATATGTATTTACTCTTGCAGGTGGAACTATTAGTTGGATGTCAAAGCTACATAACACTGTTGCTTTATCCACTACAAAATCATAATACATAGCTACTTCGCATGCTTGCAAAGAGGCAGTTTGGTTAAATGGTTTGTTTGGTGAGTTTGGAAGGATGGAGGACAAGGTAAAGCTACTTTGTGATAGTCAAAGTTCCATTCACTAGGCTACAAATCCATCCTTCCATAGTAAAACTAAACACATTCCTATTAAGTACCATTTTGTAAGACAGGTCATCGATGAAGCTAGAGTTCCCCTTGAAAAACTTCATACAAAAGAGAACTGCGTAGACATATTCACAAAACCAATACTTTTAGAGAAGCTACTATGGTTCTTGGCTTCTCTTGGCTTGCAGAAGAGGTGATGAATAAATTGGGCATGATAGATCAAGTAAATTGTTGTGAAGGTGGATATTGTTGAATATGGCAACTAATATCCTAAATTTGGTGGATATGGGAAGATTTCATGGATCCTATTTTGTAGTGGTTTGTTCAACCAAATATACCAATATGGTATGTATGCACTAAATTGGGTAAACAATTTTGTAACTAAATAAACTTTGTTCTATATTCATATAATCCCATAGAGGCATAGTTGGATAGGAGGAATAGTGGAGTTTGTGAGAAGGTCGAATGGTTGTATGTACCATTGGAAGCCTGACTTTGATGGTTGTTGTATTCATCTCCCTTGAACAATAAATCAAAGACTGATTATCATTGCCACGTGGAGTTTTCCCTTAAAAGAAGGGTTTTACCACGTAAATATCTGTGTTAAATTTATGTGTATGTTATTGTCATTGATCTTGTGTATTTCGTTTTAGCTGCATAATTTGATACTTGTTGATTTCCGCATTAGACAAGTATAACACCAACAAATTTTATTTTCAATGATTTCTCTTGCAGATGATATTGTTTACATCTCTACTAATAATTACAATATTTCTATTCAATTATCGTGCCTATCATTTATGTTCATAAATTGTGTTAATTCGACATTCAATTTCTCTTGTTCAAATTCAATCCTTTGATAGATATTGTGATTCATTATAGATTTAATTCATCTCAAATAATGTTATATTGTAAATTGTAATTATGGATACTAATAAAGAGAATATATAAAACATTTTTTGTAACTATGTAATAATGTAAAGAACATTGAATTCAATGCAATGTAATTAGGACTCCTCACACTCTTCGGTATATGCAGACCTCAAAGTACCCCTCTAGTGGATCCCTCACACTCAATTTATACATGGTTATGAGTTCACCTATCCAATAATGTTTCTTGATATGTCTCTTCCTTGGTAGGTCCACTTCATTGATGAATCATTTGTAGATGATTTTATTTGTTGATGAATTCCCTCTCTCCATAATTTTTCTTGTGGATGCCTTATATTCAACTATGTTTCGTGTTAGTGGATTGTGTCAATTCTATATTCAATTTATTTTGTTCAAATTCAATTATTTGATTGGAGGTCATTATAGATCTAATTCATTTGGGATAATTTTTTATTGTAAGTTGTAACCATGGCTACGAAGTCAAGAATTTAAACTAACTAATAAATTAAATCGATTACAATTACATTTTCCAATGCAATGGTCATAATGTCCAAATGTTTTTGTATCTTAGAATTGCAATTTCCAATGATTTAAAATTTGAAAAATCACAATTCTCAATGCAAGTTTAAGTGGCTAGATTCAATGCAATGCAAACCATTTTTCATTTCTATTATTTTGCGTTGTTTTTTTATTTTCTAGTACATAATTCAAAATTTGAAGGGATTGATCAATTATAATTTAGTCTTATTATTTATTATCAGGTGTAGTTATAACGGGATAGTTGTCACATTTGAACGGATTTGATCATATTTTTTAGGCTATAACTATATACACTAGTTTCTGTCAAGACCCATTATCATAATTTTACAATCCTTCTATTCGACTATGATTACTCTTTATTTTCAATGAATTGTCTCAACCTGATATTCAATTTGTCTTATTCAAATTCAATCCTTTGAATGGAGTTCATTACATATCTAATTCATTTGAAATAAAGTTCTTTTGTAAGTTGTACCCATCATGATCCAAAATGGATCATTATATAAATTTCTATCTATTTTGATACTTTATAGGTGGAAAAATTAGAGCCATTGTCTAGTAAGACCCATTTTAGGGGCATGTCATGATTTGGTGATTTGGGGTCCAAAAAATTTCAGAGTCTATTTGAGGCCTTAAAAGATTTTTTTTAAGGTAAAAAAAATTTGAACAAATTTCTTATCCTCTCAACATTGTCTTAAATGGTGAGACATTTTCAATGACACAAAAATCACCTCAATCAAATTTTTTATGAGAATATTATTCCTCCTGCAAGTTTACCTATCGCGATGACCACCACAATACTGAGTAGATGTCGCATTACCTCCCATTACTTACACATATGAGATAATCACATACATTCCATGGAGCTTTACCCTGAAGAGGATGAAGATAATTTAGATACTATAGATGAAGAGACAATGCTTAAAGGAATCCCCTATTTGATGTCATTTGAGGATAACCTTGATCTATCCAAATAAATATAGGAGGAAATTACAAAAGTGATATTAAGTCTTAAGCTAGATAAATCTATAGGATCGGATGTAGTCTCTATCTAATTCTTTTGATCATACTACAATATCATCAAATTTGACTTGAGACATGTGCTCAATTACCCTATGAGAAAACCTAAGCTAAGAGAGAGCATTAACTCCTCTTTCTTCACCTTAATCCCAAGATAAAAGTGATCATATATTTTTCAAATTTCCACCCTATTTATTTGTGTGACTCCTCTAGCAAATTGATGGAAGAATATCCTCCCAAATCGTATCTCAAATAATCTGGATTATTTTTTCCAAAAAAACATAAATCATTGACAATGATTGAATGGTGTAAGAGACAATCCACTCAAGTATAAAATAAAAGAAAACTAAACATGGTCTTAAACACGGACATGGAAAATGATTTTCATCAAGAATTCCATTCCTTCTTATTTGATGCTTTATACAAATTTGTTTTTTCTTACTCCTTTATTGAGTGCGTGAAGGACTACATTGGATCCCCTTGGATAACTCCTTTGGTGAATGGCGGATCCAATCCCTTCTTCATGAGCAATAAAGGTTTGAGAAAAGGGTGTCCACTTTTACCCTCCTCCATATCCTTATGGTGCATTCATTGAGTCATTGTTTAGAAAAAAAAAAAGGATAGATAACAATCTGCGTGGATTTTTTTATTATAAGAGAATTCAAATAAATCAATGATTCTCAATTTGTTGATGATATTTTGTTCATGGGAGGGGCCTCAATCATTATAGCTGAGAGGCTCAAAGTAGTTATTGAATAATTTTTGAATGATTCAAGTGGGAGAATCAACAAGGAAAAAATCCATGTATATGAGTGGAGTGCATCTTCTCACTAGTTGCAAAATATTTAAAAATTTCTCGAGTTATCATGTTTGTTCAATTAAATTTCATTCAAATATATAGGAATGGAAATCTTGATAGGTATCCTATTTTCGATAATATGAAAAAATGTGATGAACAAAATAAAAAATATAATGCATTAACAAATATCACAATGGTTTAGTCTTGTGGCTAGAGCGGTGTTAACAACGTCAATTTGAATATGTTTCCCTATATGTCAAAGATTGAAATTGTTGGCTCGGGTTGGAATACTGCAACAAGTAGGGAAATATATCTATAAGTTCTTATGGTAGGGAGGAAATACGAGAACCAAAAAAATGCATCTGGTAAAATAGAACTTTGATAGAGATTTTAAATAAAGTGGCAGCATAGATATTAAAGACCCAACACTAACAAACTTAACGTTGAGGGAAAAGTTTTTGTAGAAGATAATTTTGGGAAATCTAAGTGGTGGAAGATAGTCATGATAAAAAAAAATACTTATATATAATAATGAAATGATGCAAAGATTAGACCCTTTTAAAAACCATGTAAATCCGTTGCTCTTATTAGTCAACATAATCTAACATGGGTTCTTGGAAATGGTATATTTACAAATATACGGGAATACAAAATAATGGGAAAATATCCTCCCACCATTTAAGATGATTTAGTTGAATTAATAGAATGGATGATGTCTTAGGAATTCAATTGCTTGTTTAATATCTCTAGTTGGGAAGAGTTAGATTCTGGTCAATGGAAATGGTGGAAGAAATGTCTCCTCTAGATCATCTATCCAATAAGCTTCTTTCCCTCCTTTCCCCCCTCAAGGGAGTGGTTTCAATGGATAAACCCATCCATGCCTATTGGCAATGAATACTCAGTGAGGCTTGGATATAGATCACAACTAATGGAGCTTCCCTAACCACCCCACTCAATGATCTGGAAACATGTCTAAAGGGGAAATGGACTTCGAAGTTGAACAGTTTTTGCTAGATCATGGTGCACGGGAAATTTTTAATTCCATTCAACATAAATAGAAGATGAATACAAGTATCATCAAAATGTGATTTGTGTTGTTAGATGGAGGATACCCCAAATCATTTGTTCTTCAAATGGAAACCCAGGTATGGAGAATTGCTTTTGTTGAGCTTGAACATAAGGTAGATCTTCCATTTAATTGGAAAGATATATTTACAACCTAGAACAAAAGGTATTCCAAAACATTTATAAACAAGCCATTCTTTAAGGGAACATAGATAGCCATGTCAAAATTTCTTTGTTGGAAAATTTTGTTGTTAAGAACAAATACTTTTCACTAAGAAATTTCTCGTCCAAGATTAGCAGGGATAAAATGTAGTTTCCTTCTTCTAGAGGTAATTTATGTGAGAGGAGTTAAAATGAACAACATTGCAATACTATAACAATAGAATAGGGATTAGCTCAAGGATATCTTGATGGAAGAAAATATGCCACTGAGAAGCATTATCTATAGACCTAAGAACTAGGCATCTTGGAAAATTAGGATGGATAGGGAAGAATTTTGTGATAGAAAGTACCGCAAAAGAAGTTTGTTCTCTTTTTTCATGGGACATTGAAAGGAAGTATAGGGTTGGTAGCTGTGAGCGTTATCATTGTCATTATTGAAAGACAATAATAATCAAGTAGAGGCATTGGTGCTTTATCAAGGCCTATAGACTCTAGACTCAATACAGATCATGAAACTTCTAGTTATATAATACTCAACTCTCATCATCATACATATGGTCCACTCCCCATCATCCCCATCATAGAAGGATTGTTCCTTAGCAAGGCTCATCCTTAGAATACAAAAGGACATAGGTAGTTTTGAATTGATACACTTATTTCAAGTGCTCAGTGCTAAAAATAGTCAAGCAAACTGATTGTCCAATGAAGCAATGTGTCTTTGAGCTAGAATGGTAAGGATGAAAGAGGGGCTTATAATAACATCGAACATCCCCTAACTCATTTCATTATAGGATAAGTTTATGGATAATATCTAAATTAATATGAAGGGTCTTAATCGAGACAAGTGGATGTTCGAATTTAATTTGAAGTGATGGGAGTTAACATTCCACCACCCTCTAGTACCCTCTCACACTTCATCCACGATGTTGTTGTAGAAACATAGGGTTGGCAAAGGATTTTTGGAATTTGTAGGTGGGATAATTATGGACTTATTTTTTGGCACTCTATCTTCAAGAAACTTTTTGTATCGGGGGAGATTGCAAACTTTTTTTAAGGTTAGAACTCATGTTATAGGGAGCAATTTTGTTTTTAGGACAAAGCCTCATTTTGTAATTTTGTATGTATTAATATGATCTAGTAATACTAATTGTTGGCGTCGTGGAGTTTTACTCTCATAATTAATATGTAATAAAATATATGTTTAGTAATCATTAATTATATTAATATTTAATTATCTAAAAATTAATTAATTAAAATATAAATAATTTAATAATTTTTAATAATTAGATTTCACACATTAATATTTAATTATTTAAAAATTAATTAATTAAAAGATAAATAATTTAATAATTTTTAATAATTTGATTGCAACTTTGAAGCAACTTCAACACTAACATGACATAGTTTAACTTAATATGACATTTTTATAATTTTTGACGTGATTCAGATGTGAGTTTAATACAATTCAAAGAGTTTAATTTAAATGTTCTATTTTTTTGTTATTTTTTGGTGATTATTTTTGTTTGATTTAACTCGAAATCTGGTGAAGAATAATTGAATATTCAGATTTAAGTGACTAAATTTGTATAATCGAAGTGTTCCACTGTTTTTAGTATCTGAATCTATTTATATATCCAACAATTTCAACAACAACAAAATGTAAATTTTGTCCAAATATACATTACATTTTCATATTGACAAAAAAGTAAAACTTTTAACTCACGCCCAAAATTGATTAAAAAAACAAAAAAATAAAACTTTTAACCAACGCCCAATTCAAAGTTGGTGTAATATGATGCAATCATGACGCTCATAAGGCACAAAATATTCCAGATTTTGATGCCACTAGGACACACATGTGGTGCCCATGTAAATAATATCAACGAGACGGTAGAATGATGAGATGCCTCTTCTATCACTATGACAGCACCATTATCACATGCTGAAAAAATTACAACACTGGAAAAGACAGTTGTTCGCATTGTGATGTGAAAGTCCAAGTCGATCGAGTTTAGCATATGGTCACCCGGCGCCGACACAGAAAAATCAAATAAACCAACATGACTGAAAAGCAAATACGTTTCTATTGAGCATTAATTACAGAAAGTAATACATTAACTCGAAAAAAGCGACAGTCAACCTTCAAGAGACGTGTACTTTTCGAATCCCAAAAGCTTGGACCTATGGGCATATATGAACATCACCTTTCACGATATTTAAAAGAAAATGGTAAGGAATCATATCAATAGAAATTGGGCCCCCGGCTGTTACATAAATTTGGAAGATAAAGATGTACTAAGGAGTATTATTAAAAGGTGTTGGTTAAACGTTTTTGGTGATGTAAATTTGAACAAAATTGTTAATTTTTATTGTTTAAATTATATTTTTAATGTATAAATGGATTCAGTTTAATAAAAAATCTTTGAAACACTTAAATTATATAAATTTAATCACTTAAATTTGCGAAGCCAACCAATAATTACTGGATTTAAATTTGCGGATCCAACCAATCATTACTGGATTTAAGACAAAATCAAAAAAAAAAAATTACCAAAAAAACCTCCAAAATCACTGTGATTGGGTTGTATTAAAGTTGTGATTGGGTTGTTAAGTAGAGGCCAAAAGCACGACTGTAGTGGTGGCATGATAGAGATGTTTGCTAAATGAAAGATTAGTTTTACCAGATATGTCAACATTCGACATCTTGACCAAACCCTAAGATCATGTGCGGATTGTTGTATGTTGACTACAGAATATCGAGATTGTTGTATGTTGACCAAGTAGTGGCCTCGATAACAGCCTGACTCAGCACTATTAAAAAGCTGCGCAGCACACAGACAGAGTGGCTTACCGCTTTCCACTTCTCCTCTGTCATTCTGCACTCTTTTTGTACCAAATCATACCATATCCTTCCTCATCTCATATTGTGCTATAAATATTGCTCTTGCAGAGATTTGGATTATCATTCCCTTGTCCCTCATAGTGTTTCAGTGTTTAATCATTAGCCATCTGTGATACAGATCCGACTAATATCAATGGAAGGACTGCTACCTTTTATTTACAGAGTTGTTGTCCGTGACAGGAGTCATCATATATGCCGCAGCAGCAGCAGAAAGAATCTATTATTATCATCACCTGAATCTTCGTGCAGCGGAAGATCAGTTGCGAGGGATCATGTCAAGCACTACGACATACTACCAAAACGTGACA
>ML781910.1:145222-158317 GCA_009831015.1 Picea engelmannii | reverse complement strand
ATGGAAACAAAAATATTTTCCTTCTATGGACTTATACTCTCTAGGATATGTAGAACTGGATTGAAGATTATAGGGAGTAGGAGTAGAATTTGGATTGTATGCAACATAATCATTTGAAGTGAATCAATCAGGCCCAGGTGGATCAATTTGGATGGTAATAAAAGTTGTAAGAGGGAGAGATAAGACCTTAACTAGTAATAATATATGAGGATTAGTGCTATGAAGACCCAACATAATTCATAATTGTGTTGGGCATTGTCTTCTCTCATGGAGCTTGAAGGTCGATTTCCTAGGACCCAATTCAATCCCACTCTTATTGAATACAAAATGTCCATATTGTAGCACTAATCCACACTCTATTGCATTTGCATTTTCATATTTGTTAGGCATGGTGGTAGGGAATTTGAATCCCCCCACTACATAATCATCTAATATGCCCATGATTTTCTACACAACCTCCCTGAAACTATTGGTGTTTGTCTAAACAAATGTAGTATGAATTCAAATACGATTGAGTTGTGTAGGATCAACTAAACTTCACTAAAATGATTAGGGTTATGCTGTGAGGATGGGAGGAAGAGAACCGAGAACATATTTGTATTTTTGGCCTCTGATCCCCCAAATGTGTAAAATGAGCACATACTATTGTTTCACTATGAGTAGAGGAGGAAGAACAATGTGTGTAAATGAGCATGGAATTGGTATTTTTTGGCCTCCACCTCCCCAATTGTTTAAAATGAAGGTGGATTTCAGATTTTTGACGCTTTTGTATTTTGAGCACCCCCCCCCCCCCCCCCAACAAAGCCTATATCACCCCTCTAGTAACTATATTGGTTCATATAATTAAAAGAAACCCTCCACCTCTCAATACACCTAAATATATTTCACTCGGTTTTTAATTTTTTTCAACCCATTTATGAACAATCATGTTAATGTAATGTCTACCTGATGAATCCATCATGGATCAATTGTCCCAAATGTGCACCCAAAAAATAATTAAGATCCTACATATCCATAAGAGTTCATGCATATACACCATAATTGCAAGGGTAACCAAAGTTCCACCATACCTTCATGTGCAATACACCAATATAGAAGGGTGTTGGTACTGTTTCACCAATGGGAAACTAATACTAATGCATTATCATGTCATGTTGAGGGTTTTCTATCTCAGCATAGCAACTTCACACATCATATAATTATATATAGAAAAAAAAATCACACAATGATCTCTCTCTCTCTCTCTCTCTCTCTCTATATATATATATATATATATATATATATATATATATTGAAGAACATAGATATGATCAAGATACTAACCTCATCCATTAAACTTTCATGTCTATTGGCTTCCATCGACCCATAAAAGGTTTGCCCAAAAATTTGGCATCTGTTAGGGTCACATGAACTAGGATGTGAATGGAAAATCTATCCACTTGGCCTCTCTTGGCCAGACTTTGCTACATGTCCTAAAGGCCCAAACTCTCCCCCAACATCAACTTAAGGTCCCCCCTTGTGGGATAATGCTAGGAATTTGGTATGTTGTAGGTTAGACTATGGGCCAAGAGAGATATGGATGACTAGGTATACCTAATGTTTTCTAATATGGGAGGATGTTGGGTAGGGGTGTTAGGCCTCCACCTAGGAGGAAGAGGACCTATAAATGGGTCACACCTAGAATTTTGATGATCCTATGTGGAAAAACAACCCACCCCTTAGAATTGAGCAATGTTAGTGTAGTTGATATGGTGGCATAAAAAAAACTCACCCCGTAATTTCCTAAAGAAATACAAAAGAATATCCCTATTATTACATACATGTTTTTCAAATGCCACGAATCACCTATACATCTAGTCATCTAAAAACGGTCGGTAGGTGCACCAATCCATACAAATGCATATCTTTGTCACTAGAGGTTGTGTTGTGATTCTTGGGTTAGTAAATAATGTCACGAAGTCTTGTTTTGAAATGTTAAGGTCTCTAACATGGTTTTATCTAGATCCATCCTATAATAGTAAAAAAAAAAAACCTATAATAAAAAATGTGTTTTAACTAGCCTTAGGTATTTGCAATAGAAGTAACAATCATAGTTAAATATTTGACTAGTGAAAGCCACAAGGGATCTCTCATATTTCTCAAGTCATGTATAAGGGTTCTTTGGCGTAGACCCCCCCCTCTCTCCTTAGGGTTGCACGGCCTCCCGGTCTAGGATCGTTCAATCACTTGAGTCAAATCAACTCTTCGGTTCATGGATGGAACCCCATTCAAATTTCACAAGTCCTTCTTTCTCCAATGTCCAGGTTCTATCAGACACAAGGCTCTTTATTGGCCCCTTTGAAGAAATTTAACAACTAGCGTTAGCTCCCTATGTTAGGCCCCTTCTCCCATGTGACTTTAGGCTGAGACTCAGGGATAAACCCTGAGTGGCACTTCGAACTTTGGGCTTTGACCTTTTCACAACAACCAACTCCTATTCCCCAAACTCTAAATAGACAAACACAACTGGTGCAAGGAGCAATGGTACCCATCACTTCCTTAGATCAATGGCCCTCAATTCTTCGGGATTCAAGAGTTTTAGATTTACCAACTCCTCTTCCCTCTGAAGGACTCTTCCTCTGAAGTCTATGGATCTCCTCCACATGTCCTTCTGGATCTGAAAGTCTAAATTTCTCCTCCTGCAGTTGATCTATCGGTTCCTATTACTCCTTCACTTGAGCTTTTCCTTTCTCCCAAAATTTAGAAAGTCGCCTAGTTATCAAAGGTTGTGACCATCGATATTCTTCTTAAGAACCTGACTGTTGGGTCTCAGCAGTGCTTTTCCTCCTAATCTTGTAAGGACAAATTGCTTTACTTTTGGTGCACTCCATGCACTTGGCTAAGCCTTCAGACGACTTCTCGCAACACTTATCTAAATGTTTTCCTGGCACACTACTTGCACATGTCTTACTCCATAGTGTTAAGAAACTTTGCAAATGTTTTCCTTTGACACTCCCCTCCTCAAAACTCAAAACCGAATTCCCTTTGTGCACACTTGCATCTTCTCGATGCCCTCCCGGAAGAGCTCGACAAAATCTTCAACAATTCTTCTTTATGTGCCTTCTCTGCACAGTTTCTCCTCTAAGGTATTTAGTAACCTTGATACTTCCCTCTAAGTATGCAAACAATTATGGTGTTCCCTCCTGGCACGTTCTCTTCTTAATTCAGCTTGAAATTCATATGTGCACTCCTTGTAGTGGCTCACAGATTTTTTGATACTGTGTCATGCACTCCTTGCATTTATCCTGAAAGAACCCAAAGCAATTCCACAGACTCATAGATAGAGAATTATATATTTCTCCCTGCAGATGAAACCTATCTCATACATCTACAACATATGGATACATAACACACAGATAACATTCATTAAATACAGAGAAACATACACATAATCATATGCAGGAAACACTGCTCTCTTTGTAGTAATACCCCCATAGACTTTACCAGTCAAATCGTTGGGCGAAGGGGGTCCCTTGTCCCACAAACAAGGGGGTCTCATACACTAGTTTGGTGTCTAGCTTGGTCCTGACCTTAAAAATAGATTATTATTATTATTATTATTATTATTATTATTATTATTATTATTATTATTATGAATGTATGTTTACAATATGTGCAGGCTAGGTGTACAACAGAGTCTTAGAACTCAACAACCTCCTAACAAAAACCAAAACCTCCCCCTAGGCATACAATACAAATATGTATACAAGAGGGGATCAACGAGCTTTCCCTCCAAGCACTAGTGGTGTCTAATCACCATTCAAAATGCCTATCTATTGACGTAGATTACAATGAGTGGAAATATAGTCTGAATAGGATCTAGATCCTTCCTACCATCAACCACTTAAGGCGACCTCATATACAACCTATGCGAAGGCACGTTTTGAATGTTCTAGCTTCACAAAATTCAATTTCCTTAATTAAATTTCAATTTCGAGGAAAAATGAGAGGGATGGTGCCTCTCCCCTCCTTGAATGTGCACCAATGAGCTAGACATCTAGCACGTGCTGAGGTGGATCAATGCTCTTGCATCATTCTTGGTGATGTCAACCTTGCATCAATTTCAACATTTATGTTTCCTAGTTCTAGGTTGTGGTTTGGGTTTTCTGCAAATGTAAGGTCCATGTTAATTAAGTATGTTTCATTTTAATAAGGCAAAATTATTATTTTTTTTTTTGTATAATTTAAGAAATTTAAAAATAAAAATAAAAAATCAAATTCAATGAAATACATACTTGGAAGCAATCGATGACCACTTCAAAACAATCCTACAATTATTTGTCAAGCTTTCCTCAAATATAGCTCCTCAATTTGCTCTAGAAATCCTAAAATGTTCCATGATTTGTTGGTAGAAATGGATCAACTGTGACCCTTTTCCAAATTAAAATAGAAAGTACGTGTGATCCAGAATATATTTGCAGAATGAAATGAATACATATTATTATCAAAATATTTCTAACACAAAATAACATATATACAGTAAAATTGGTTTCTATTCAATAAGAAAATAAGTTGAAACTGTAAAATGTTGTGAAACCAAACTTGCTAGAATGGTGGTAGCTTATCTCTGAGAAGTGATGTGACGGTTGCAATCATTAGAAAGAATATGATTACAATGAGGATTTGAAGGCATTTTTACAATAAATAGGAATTTCAAAAACCCTAAAAATCTAGAAAACCTAACCCTAGGAGATGAAGTGCCAAAAGTCATGTGGGCCCCATTTGGGTAAAAGTTAGTACATAAAATATTCAGGGTCGCAAATTTTGCATATGATCTCCATTTTAGGCAAACAATAGCCCATTGTAAAGGTCATTATGGCTATGGCAAGACCTAAAAAAGGTTGTTTAGAGCCTCAAAACGGCCCCGCAAGTCAGGGACCCAAAAACTAGGGAAAAAACTGCCAAAACGAGCCAGTTGGAATAGGTGGGATGCCACCGACATTCATATGGATCAATCCTCCCCCATTAGGAAGAAATGGTCTCCATTTCTTTGAGTTCCCCCATCAGATGAGGAAATTTCTGCCGAATTTGGACCCGAGTGAGCCATTAGCTTGGTGTACAAGCTGCCCTACTTTGACAACTCGATAAAGTTGGATCCTTTGTTGGTGAGTTCACTTGATCTATTTTTCCACAATATGATAAATAGATTCTTGTTGTATGCATTCAGGGTTAATCTTTGTTGGTGTCATTTGTTTTGCAATCTCTGAGGTGTCCAATAATGGTGGGAAATACAGTCGAAGGATATCCACGTTGAACATTGGGTGCAAGCCAAGGATAGGAGGAATGTTGAGCTCAAAAGAATTATCACCCGCAAACTTGGTGATGGTGTATGGACCATAATGGAGTGGGAGAAACTTTAGATGGGGTCCTGTAAGGCGCTCTTTCTACAAGTGCAACCAAACTTTGTTTCCCACCTAAAACTTATGTGCCACCTGGTGTTCATCATGGTGTTGCTTGTACTTTCCATTGGACTTATGTAGGATATCTTGAACCTATTGGAAGATGTGATGGATCTAGTCAATGAACTGGGTGTCTTTTTCAACCTCATTTGGAGTAGGAGATGAGTCTGTCGAGGTGACCGGAAGGGGTAGTGCAACATCTATGTGACCCAATGGTTGGAATCCCAACCCCACCTAAAAGGGGATGTGGTTGGTTGAGATATGTAGGGATTAGTTGTGGCTATGTTGAACATAGGGGAGTCTCTCATCACATGTGTGAGGGTTCCTTGAATTATACATGCATAGGATATGCACAATCATTCGATTTATGACCTTGTTTTGGCCATCTTTATGGGGGTGGAAGGTCGTGGATTTGGTGAGCTTGGTGTCCAGCAGTGACTAGAGGCTTGACCAAAATGTGTTGTGAAATTGAATATCTCGATCTGAGACAATGGTTTGTGGGATTCCAAATTGTACCCAGACTAGTTCAAATAAGAGATTTGTAGTGGCCTCTGCTATGATGCTTTTCTTGCAGGTGGCCAGAATCACCATATTAGAAAATAAATCCACAACCACAAAAACACAGTCATTGCCCCGCTTTTTTGGACGAGAGGGACGGCATGTAGTCCATTAAGATGGATTCCCATGGCCTTTCAGGAGTATGAAGAGGGGTGTACAGTCCCTGTTTCTTAGTGGTTGGTTTGGAAATCACATAGGCAGTGCAAGACCTGATATACTTGTTGACCTCCTGTCAAAATTTCGACCAGTAGAAATGTTTTTGAGGCATTTCCACTCTTTTTAACACCAAAGTTTCCTGCCACCCGATTGTAGTGGGATTCCCAGATCATCTTCGCTCGATCACTTGATGGAACACATATATGGCCCAGATCCCACAAGAGCCCGTCCTGAAGATGGAAATTAGTGACAACTATGTTTGAACATTTGGTAGGTGGTGGCGAATTCAAGGTATTAATCATAGATTTGGGGCCATCCAGAGGTCTCATGGCTGCAAGATTCTATCACTACGGTGAGTGTTGCGACTGACGGTCTACTAAGTAAATCAACAACACTGTTGGGGCTTCTCATTTTATACTTGATGTTGAGGTGGAATTGATGAAAGTACGTGGACCACTTCTGATGGAGGTCATTATGAAATTTAACTTATGCCTACATGAACTGCAGTGGATTATGATAAGTTTGGATGACCTTCTCCTTCCTAAGAATGTAATGTCTCCACTGGTGGCAGGGTTGCACAATCGAGTACATTTCTTTATCATAACTAGGGTACGTACAGACAACATATAATAGTCTCTCACTATGATAGGCCATGGGGTGGTCGTGGTGAGTGAGAAATATGCCCACAACATAGTCTGAAGCATTTGTCTTGATCTCAAAGGGTCATTGCAAGTCTGGTAGTGAAATTACTGCGGCTAAGCACAAGCACTGCTTCAAATCATCGAATGCTTGTTTTTGGGACCGGCCCCACAAAAATTTCTCCTTACCACCACCCTTGGTTACTTGGCTGAGGGCCCATCCAATATGTGAGAATCCCAGCACGAACCTGCAGTTGAAATCGGCAAGGCCTAAGAAGCTCCAAAGTTTAGTGAGTGTGGTTGGGGGTGGCTAGTCATGGATGACTTTGATTTTGGCTAGATCCACATGTACGCCCTGCTGATCAACAATGTATCCCAGGTAATGAACCATGTCCATGTCGAAGGATAATTCTTCCAAGTTCGCGTAGAGTTGGTGTTGTCGCAGGGTCTGCAAAACCTGTTGAATATGCTACAAGTGTTCTTCGCAAGTCTTGTTGTAAATGAGGATGTCATCCATATACACCACTACAAAATTATTGGTGAATGGTCACAGGATATCTTCGATCATCCTCATGAAAGTGGCTGGAGCATTTGTCAAACCAAAGGGAATGACCAACCATTCAAAAATACCTTCTTTTGACTTGAAGGCGGTCTTTCATGCATCTGTATGATCTATCCAGACCTGGTGGTATCCAACCTTTAGATCAATCTTACTGAAGTATTTGGCCCCCGTGAGTTGATCAAGGAGGTCGTCGATTCAGGGAATCGAGTACCAGTTTCTGACTGTGATTTTATTCAGGGCCTGGTAATCAATGCAAAGTCGCTAGGTTCCATATTTCTTCTGTACCATTATGATTAGGCTCCCACAAGGTGATGATCTGGGACATATGTGCCCCTTGTGGAGTAGTTATTGGATCTTTATCTTGATCTCCTCATTCTCTAACATAAAGCGGTGGTAGACTGACCCATTGGGAAACGGTGCATCGGGGGTTAGATCGATGGGGTGCTTGACCTGACAGTGCAGAGGTACCCTGGCAGGTGAGGAGAAGATATCCAAGTATTATTCCATGACCTTATCCACTTGCTTCTACTATGTGGAGAGGTTGGTCGTGGAGACCCTAGATGTGGTTATGATCTTTCGCTCATTCTGAGAGTGAATCCATAAGAAGACAAAATTCCCTATCTGATAGATGACCTTTCGGGATTGCTTGGCAGAGATTAAGGAAATAACACTCGGTGGGACTAACTCGGGTATCCTATACAATTTCTTGTTCAAAGTAATAATAACATTGTGAGGATTGGACTCTTATACAACATGGCATTTCCATAAATATGGTTCGCCAAAAAGAACATTACAAACTTCAAGAGGGGAAACATCACACGATAACTCATCTTTGAAGGGCTTGATGTCGTATGACAGGTGACATTGTTGACTAAATAAGATGTCACTTCCTTAGCGGATCCATTCAATGGTGTAGGGTTGTGGGTGTGGTGTTGTCGGTAGGGAATGTTTCTTGGAAACGTCTAATGAGATGAGGTTCTTCTGGCTACTGTTATCAACGATGAAGTGCATTGGGGTACCCTTCACCCACATCTATGAATCAAAAAGGTGCTCGCCTTCCTCTGGCTCGTTTGGTTCACCGGGCCAGCGCTTGGTTGTAGCAACGATAGCACTGGGTTCTGCGTCTATGATTCATCACCCCCTTTCTGGTTCCGACTCAGATTCGGAACCCACATCTAATTCAGAGGCTTTCACCTCAGCCACCAACGACTTCTTCGAACGATAATCAACAGTGTTATGTAAGGGGCTCTTATGGAAGTTGCACCACTTCCCGATATCCTTCTTTGTCTTTTCAGTGTCCTTCTTTGCTTGTGGCCTAGACTAGTTATCCTGAGGTTGTTCGTCTTTGCTCTTTCCTTTGTTTTGTGGGTTGGGGCCACCCTTTCCTGGCTTTTGCTGTGAGGGGTTCCCAGGCCCAAATTTTCGCGTCTTTTTTTTTAGCTTCTGCTAGATTTTGATGGCATATCAATAGGCCACGCCTAAGGATGAGATGTCAAGAAACTCCATTTCGGCCTGAATGTATCTATGCAAACCACTGCGATACTTGAGCACCATATGTCACTCAAAATATTTGATACCAACTTGGTGTGCAAGATATGGAAGATGTTTGTGAACTCAAGAATCGCTTGGTCTCTTTCCTACCACAACATGGTCCATTTTGTGTACATGACGTCATAACTTCCAACATTGTAGTATTGTTCCTTAATAAAATCCCTAAAGGACTTCCAGGTGACTGCAACTGTAAATAATGAGGGTTCCTATGTTCCTTTATGCTCACAGAAAGTTTCACACCAATCTTTGACATGGGGGATAGCTTTGAGGAGCACAAAAGAAATATTTTCTCTATTTTAGAAGTTATGGATAGAGAAATACCCTTCTAGCAGATTCAACCATTTTTCTACTCCATCTGCATCTATCTAACCTTCAAATATAGGAATATCGAAGTTGATTAGTACCTTGAACGAGGTAGTTCCTTTGTTTGATTAAGATGTGTCATCTATTGTTAGTCGCCGAAGGATTTTCACATAACTAACCGTCATCTTGTTCCTCTGTTGCGTGAGGTCTTCCTCGAGCAACATTTTGAAGGGATTTCATGTCCCATCATATTTATTTTTTTCTACCATGAGAGGTTGTTTGGGCATGTGAGATATTTTTTCCTCAAGAGAAACAATCTCGAGACCCAATTCTTTGTACCCTAACCTCGTTGGGGACATGCATTAAGAACGACAAGGAGCAGACCGCTCTCATACCACTGATCCAAAATATATTTGTAGAACGAAATGAATACAGATTATTATCAAAAGATGTTTAACATAGAATAACAAATATATAGTAAAATTGGTTTCTATTCAATAAGGAAATAAGTTGAAACTGTAAAATGTAGCGAAAACAAGCTTGCTAGAATGGTGGCAATTATCTCTGATAAGAGATGTGACGACTGTGCTCATTCACAAGAAGATGATTACAATGAGGCTTTGAAGGCAGTTTTATAATAAACATGAACTTCAAAAACCCTAGACATCCAAAAAACCTAACACTAGGAGATGAAACGTCAAAAGTCATGTGGGCCCCATTTGGGTAAGTTAGTACATCAACTTCTTGGGGTTGTAACTTTTGCATACAATCTTTGTTTTAGGCACATGATAGCTCGTTGGAAAGGTCTATCCAGGGACTACACATATTTCTAATATCTATCAAAGGTAATACTAATTGTGGTGAGCCCTAAAAAACATTGTTTAGAGCCTCAAAATGGCCCCACAAGTCAAGGACCCAAAAACTAGGGAAAAAACTGCCAAATTGGAAAACTGCCAAAATGAGCCAATCGGAATAGGTGGGAGGCCACTGACATCCATCTAGATCAACGTGTGCGCATTCCTAGAGTGTGCATGAATTGCTAGAGTGTGCATGTGTTCCTAGGAGCGCACACATGTTCTCAAGAATGCTTAGTTGGTGTTGAGTTGAAAACGTCGATGGAAATTCAGGGAATGATGAGGCTGCAATCTCAAAAACACGTGTGTGTTTCTAAGGATAGGAGCATGTTCGAGTTTGAATTCTTTCTTGGGCACCCCATTGCCAATTTTCCAACCATATTATTTGTGAGAACGCCATGGAAATAACACAAAGTAAGGACTTGGTGTTTACTTCTTTCATTGAATATGCTCCCTACAGTTCATCTAATAAATAATCAATGATAGGAATATGAATCTTATGTTTAATGGTGATCTTGTTGAGATCTCTGTAATTTTCCACAAGTGGTTCACATAGTAAATCTATGGCATAATGTGTGCATTCATGGTACACTAAAGAATACCCCTAATTTCATTTCTACCTTTAAAAAAATTATTGTTAATTGCCCCACCTAGTACATCTTTCCAAATAAAATACACCCCTTTTTCACCAAATACTATAACTATCATTTTTTTGTAGCATATTTTATACCCCTCAATATATCTAGTGGTAGAATGTTGGAACCAATATTTGAAAATGTATCTAACCTCTACTATAGAAAATATTCATGGTAGAATGTTGGTCCCAATATTTGAAAATGTATTTAACATCTATTTAAAAATATCCATGGTTCATTGAGAACTTCTATGAAGTACAAAGACTCAATATGTATCACCTTGTTCGTCCATGAGATGTTTTACTTCCAACAACAAACTCAGAAAGATAGATATTGTCCCACTAATAATTCAATATTACTTACAAAACAAAAGAAACATTAAATTTGACAAATCTTTTCATACGGATAATGACCTATAAACTTATCTTCACTAGGAAGTCTTATGAATATGAAATTATTTACACCAATTCATGAACATGATAAAAATACTTTTCACTAAAAACTCTTATTAATTTCATATTAATATGTGACAAAGCCCTAATTAAAAATATATCATTACAATTATACCTAATAATACTTTATATAGATTACATGGATAACAACCACATATTAAACACCTAAAACATGTCATGGAAATACTAAACCATATTAATTCTCAAATAAACAAAAATATGATCCCATTCGCTCAAAATTTTATATTTTAACTTTAAGATATAATACCTTATATAAATTACATGGATAACAACCACATATTAAACACATAAAACATGTCATGGAAATACTAAACCATATTAATTCTCAAATAAACAAAAATGTGATCCCATTCCCTCTGAATTTTATATTTTAACTTTAAGATAGCATTTGATTTGACAATATTGAATATAAATAATATTTTGATTAATGAATCAAAGGTTTGCTTCATATTGAAAAACACTTTCTTATAATAGTAATAATTGATGTATGAGACCTATTTATTTGGGGATAAGGGACTTCTTTCATGTAAATATTTCATGCAAAAGTTTATAGAGGTATACATAACCTATACTACTCTGGATGTGAACGTGTGATCTCCAAGGAAGGAAGAGACACATGCTCTTAACCATTAGACCCACTCAAATTGTATATAAAAGATGCAAATAGTTGCTCAATTCACACTA
The DNA here is from genome assembly GCA_009831015.1 of Picea engelmannii. NCBI lineage: Eukaryota > Viridiplantae > Streptophyta > Pinopsida > Pinales > Pinaceae > Picea > Picea engelmannii. The sequence goes on along the minus strand of ML781910.1, from coordinate 146,465 downwards.
CACTGAACAAAAGTCTTTTCAATTACTTATAGTTTAAACATTCTACGAAATGACTCTTTTCCGATAATATTTTCTGGGAACATTTGCCCAAATGATTATTTATGTATAATCTAATTACCCCATGAGTTTTTCAATATGCTCATTCCATTTCTATATTCAGAAATAGATTTTAAATAACAAAAAATAGTGATTTTATATAAATTTATATCAGTAAATTCTATAAAAATTTCAATTTCTTTTATCACATTTTTTTGGAGTGAAAGTGGAGGTCCATCGAGTTTAATTCTACTGAACATTTACCCAAATAATTATTTATGTATAATCTAATTACCCGATGAGTTTTTCAATATACTCATTTCATTTCTATATTCAGAAATAGATTTTAAATAACAAAAAAATAGTGATTTTATATAAATTTATATCAGTAAATTCTATGAAAAATTCAATTTCTTTTATCACATTTTTTTTTTTTTTGAGTGAAAGTCGAGGTCCATCGAGTTTAATTCTACTGTCATAAGTTTTTTTGGGAGTCAAAGTCGAGGTCCATCGAGTTTAGTTCTACTGTCATAAGTCAACAGACGTGTAATTAGGTTAAAAAAACCTCAGTGAACCCTAAAGAGACGTGTAATTTGGTAAAAAAAGCCAGAGTCGAAGAGACGTGCAATCCCGTGAAAAAAAACCAGTCAGCACTGGAGAGACGTGTAATTATGTAAAAAAGACGACAATGAACCTTGAGAAAGAAAACCAGACACGATTCTATCGAACATTAAATGCAGATTAAAAAAATCGAATGTCAACCCCGAAGAGACGTGTAATTGGTTTACAATCTTATTGTCTGTTGAATTTGAAATTTAAGAGTTTTAATTGATTTTAAAGTTTGATGGATTTTTTAAACATATAAGTTGATTTAAAATGGACCAAACTGAAAATGAAATTTCAACATAAAACTTGGATTATAATAAATTTCTGATTATATTGACGATCCACATAATACAATTACTTGAAAACGAAATCTGTTCATTCTCAAATTCACCGAGTGTGACAAGTAATTGTATTTTCTCCAAATACACTCATTGACGGCAACGTGATGGGGGCATGGAGCATTAAGGTTGCGCTCTCTGACGTATGTGTGTCCACATTGACGCGTCAAGCAATCACAAAAGCATTGTCTCACGTATGTGTGATGTTCACATCGACGCAATCACAAAACCCTCACCTAAGGATCGCTTTGTGCTAGTTATTC
>ML781910.1:95577-145050 GCA_009831015.1 Picea engelmannii | reverse complement strand
CAAATAAAATCTTAAAATACAACCATTAATGAGTGGAATAAGATCCAAGTGTTTAACAATAAATCTAGCCTTCTTAAACCACAATATTAACTAAGTTATCAACAATATGATGAAGCCCTAATATATGTAACTATACTTTATAACAAAAACAAGTTATTGGGTTAATTTGCAAGTTGTCATAATTATAATTCTAAAAAGCATTCCAAAATTCACGCAAGTGCTCCCATGTGTGAATACAGGCAACTGACAAAGTGTCACACCAGTTGTTGACTTGGGCTGTGAAATTGAGAGTGAATAACATACAAATGACACTTTCATTAGTAAAATTTTGAGAAAAACAGAATTTCCAAAATTGAAAAGCATGTTCAATTGCAGATGTTTCACCCTCCCCATCAAATTTAATTTGGCAAAAGAGATGAAAAATATTTCTAGGAGTTTTAAGAGGTACAGAACTATAAAAACATCCCCATAAAGGGATATGGGAAGGAACCATTAATAAGTAAAAATAATTTAAAAATAACTACTCCATGGGCTCAGCTTGTCATGGCTCTGCTTCTAGCACCATTTTTGTTCAAGCGGGTAAGGGAGAATGCTCGATGGCATCTCCCAATTAAACCTACTCTCATTTGGGATAGTTTTTCCAACTAGTATGTTGACCTGGTTTCCATTGTGAATTAAATATAAAAAAAGGGAAAGACAGTGAGAGAATCATATCAACATCAAACGATTGGTAAAAGTCCCCCTTACATTCAATGAGTTCTCTCTTATAAAACAAGAGAGAGTCTGCAATTCCTCTAGCTATTCATTTTTTTTCAGTTACAACTTTTCATTTCGTATCCCTTTATTTGTTTATTTTTCTGTAAGTAAGATTGTATAAAAAGCCTCCAAAAAGAAGAAATTACAGTATCAATGTTTTTTTCTAGACTCTAAACATTGAATTTCCCTGAGGGGAAACCATTTCAGCCAGCGGAACAGGTCAAGTACCCAAGTCTTAAATTACCAGTCATAACAGTAACGACATCTAAAAATAAAAATTGCAGCCCCTTGTGGGTGACCAGATTGACCTTTCTTCTGACATTGACATAAGTTGAAATAGACAAAATATGACTATAGGACCTATGTGGCAAAGCATAAGTTAAACAACCCGCTAACCATGCATAGAGACACCTGTGAAAATCAGGTGGTAGGCTTGTAGTGTGGCCACGTGTCCAGGGAGGTCGCGTTGGGCATTGGGTCCCCAATTGGTGTTGCTTCCTCCTCGACTAGTGTCACTTCTTCTGCCATGGTCCTGTGCGGAGTTGGTGCCAGAATCGGTGGCTCAACCTCGGTTGAATTTTCTTATCTAGTTGTGGGGTGGAACACTCCCTGCAATGCTGAGAGCATTTGGAGGAACCTTGTTTCCTTCCCATCCAGGATATCCATCCAAAAACGTAGGTCGTCCAGGTCTTGTCACAACTCAAAGACCAGGACTTGCAGAATTGCAAGGTCTTCTTGCAATTTAGAGCCTGATGCAGAGTCGATGCATAAGTGAGGCCTTTGTTGTGGTCCATGGCTAGCTTCATAGCCTTCACCCTGAGTTTGGGTGCAATGTTTTCGGGATGGGGGAGAATGGGTTGGGGCGTTCGTAGGCGAATTGGGAGGAACGACTGGAATTGGTTGTGAAGTGGAGGCCAAAACTCAGAGTGGCCTTGGGTTGAACCCTAGAGAATTTTCAGAGAGATCAAACCATTCCATCCTGCATACAAAAGGTGAGGAGAGGGACGAGAGGTTGTTAAGGTTGTGGCCAGACTGCGTTGAAGAGGATGGCGAGGAGGGTTATGAGGGTGAAGAGTTGTGGGAGGGTGCAGGCGAAGGATAGATAGCCAAGCGTGGTTGACTGGGCTACCATGTCGAGCCACGTTTGGATTTCCCCCTTTGTCTCGGCATGTTTGAGATATTGTGAAGGCTAAAAAACACAGAAGGGAAGGAGAGGTAGTGAAGGAACAACTGGGGGGAACGTATTCCGTTAGAGGACTCGACCAAGGAAGAATGGAGCTACAAATACACCTGGTTCAATTAATAATGCCGAAATTGTTGGTGGAGGAATATACGCACGCACATATTAAATTTTGTGACATAGATCTGATCCATCAAAGGGAAAGATAGCCAGAGCAGGGTGCATTGATATTAATGGCGCCCTCGTTAGCGTGGGGCTGATTTAAATGCATGACGGTGGAGGGAGGGGGAGGAATGCGTCTATCATGTGGATGGCACCATGGTGGTCGTCTCCTGTCCCATCCTCTTGACACCTATTCTCCAATAACACCCTATCCGGGGAGTATCCTTTTATTTGTTATTATATACTTCAAATTTATATTATTTTTTCATAAATATATATGCAAGCATTATAAACATAATTTGAAGAGACTCCTAATTAGTCAATCTCATTCCATATGCTCTTCATGAGTGATATTATTAAAATTTCATTAGCTCTACTCGTTTGTATATATTCTTTTGTTTTTGGAATTTTTCTAGGTATTTTTGGTGTCAGTCTAGTGAATAAGATCACCCCATGTTTTTATTCTTTGTTTCATCTTTCTAATGTGCTCTTGCAGGCACATTTTGTCTTCTGGGACTCCAATTATGGTTTCCTGAACAATGCAAAGTCCACTCTCTAATCGAATTCAACCATCTTGTGTTATCTAATTTTTTTGGGAATTCCCGCCATCATCATGTTAATACTAGTTGTGCCATCACATTTGGATCTTTGTTAGCTTTATGGAAATCTATCTTAGGCCTTATTTCGTCTTTGAGAGATCAATATATGTCCATCTGAACATTGCAGATCATGTTTCCCATTAAATTTGTGCCTCTTCTCTTTGAGTTTTCTAGGATTTCCTGTCACCATGATGCAGGAGCATTGCCAGCAAGTACACGTGGCAGGACAACTCAGCACCTGAGGACCAATTCAGAATCTCGAACACTGGCTGGTACTATAATCGTTTGAAGTTGATAGAAAACAAAAGAGCAAAGATCATGCGGGTGGATAAAAAATGAGCACACGTGACCGGGGCGTCAACCCTAGTCTCGATGTAACCGCAATTAGGTAGCAGTTAGTTTTTTTCTTTTGAACGACGGGTAGTCAGGGGGAAACCCTAAGGACCCTCTGAAATAAAGAGAGGTTTTGTACGCTCTAAAGGGGGGTTGCGAGGAAGTAGGAATTTTCTCACCAATAGTTGTTGTTTTGATTTTTGTTGTAATCATCTTTTCATTTGGAATGAAAATTACCAAGGAAAATTGATCCAAATATGTGAGACTGTTGTTGTTCACAATCCTCTGTTATTGTTGTTTTCAAGAATGAATGAATCTTGCTACGAGTGTAGGTAGATTTAAAATGTTTGTATAATTCTGAATCGCTTTTCTTCGTGAGTCGGTGCAAGGTGTGCATACATTCCGCAAGGAGTGCATTGATAGGGTCTATTTCGACTCGTAAAACTCAGAAGGAATAGCATAAGATTTCCTTTGCAAGTAGTGAAAAGCGATTGCTGCAAGGAGTGCACAGTCATCTGCAAGAATCTATATCTTGCGTAAGAATCTTCTACAAGGAGTGCACATATCCAGAATTCGACTCAGTGTCGAAGCGACTTCTTAAGAAGTCGAAGGACTGGAATAGAGGAACGCTAGGAAGGTAGGAAGAATTATTTTCAAGAAATATTTAAAAGCAAGAAGTGCTTGGGAGATCGAAATCTTTGAGGAGATCAAGCTCAAAAGGGATAACACTTTCGAGGAAGTGCGAACGAGATCCAAGAAACAGACTCATAGGAAGGACAAAGGTCGAAACCTTTGAATCTTTAGAAAATCTTCTAAGTCTAAAGAAAGCTTAAGTTCAGGGGGAGAGATTTGGACCATCCGATCAACATCCAGACAATGAGGAGCAAGAACAGAGGAGGAAAGATCTCAATAGTTCAGTTTGAGCGCAAAATAATTGTAGCCTCCCGATCAAAGTAAAGTGAACTAACAATAATCTTTGAAAGTACATAGGAGGAGCGGGGTTACAAAATTCTAAAATCATTGGAACTTTCCATCGAGACAGGGCACGTGGCGAGAGATCAACATTTATCTCAATCGCAAAGTGGAAAGGTAAAAGGGTTGAGTCATGAGGATTCATGAAGTGTGAACTCACGAAGGGATCACAGTCGATGATCGAAGAGAGAGCGTGGACTGTTGATTTCCTATGGAGATATCGAGAGTTCAGAAACCGGGATAAAGGAGGTGAGCGGTCCTCCAACTTCGCGAAACGTGAAGTTCCGATATGAGAAAAGGAGATCAGGGCCATTGGATCATGGGGATTGTGGACCATTGATCTGGCGAGCGGAAATTGCAAGTTTGAGTTTCAGAAGGACGAGCAAGAGGACTTCGCGAAACACAAAATCGTAAAGTGCTCGTAAGGTTTGGCCGGAGGTCATAGCGAGGGGTCATATGGATGGAGGATAAGGGAGGATCTAGCATGCGCTAGTTCCCTGTCAAGATTTCGGAGGTCGGGAGAGTCAGGGTGACTCACATGCAAAGACCCGATACGTGAAATTGCGAAACGCCTTTTGAGTTAGGTGAGTTTTCATAGCCATGGTCACAAGAAGGAAGGGGCTTAGCTAGAGAAGAGCTAGCGCCCGGTTGGCATGAAAGTTGAACAATGCTCAGGAGAGAACCCGCGGGTCTCATACGACCTGTGCATTTGGATAAAGACCTGAGTAAGTGGGTTTGGGGTCTAGAAGAGACCCAAAGAGTCAATCCAATTTAGTTTCTTGAGAGACCCTACACTGGGAGGTCGCGCAACCCTTAGGAGAGAAGGGGTGTCTACATCACACCATTTTGTCTTGGATTTATTCTCCAATGCGTTATGATGCTCGATGTCTTTCCAACAAAGTATCTTGGGCATGATTTGGACTCATGTAGCTCAAGATAGGGTTTTTTGAAGTTTGACAATCAACAACCCTTGATCTTCTTGTGGGAGAATCTAAATCGATCGTCATCCCTAAAATATTATCTCACATGCATGAGGTAAATTGATTTTGAATGGTTTATATTGTTTTATCCCACTTATTTGGTTTGTGTAAGGAAATAGAGGAGGCATAGGACCTAGGGATCATGTAGTATTTTTGGCCAAGAACTATAGTAAAAATAGGGTGAAATAAAAAATCACAATAAATTGTAATAGAATAGTAAAACTCCAGTGCCCTAAGTTCCAACAGGCTAAAAATAAAAATATTGAAGACCTAAATTGAATTCCTATGAGTGATTTCCGATGGACTAAATCTGAAATATATATTAAAATAAAATAATACCTTGAATGGTGATTGGGAGTTGGGGTTTCATGAAGATGGGGTGAAATATGGCATGGGGAAATCTCGATGGTAAATCTTGCGAAGAGATATGTCTAAAGAGGGTAATTCCCAAAAATGTGAAAACAATTAAATAATCCACAAAATAATTAAATAATCCAAAGTATACAATTAGAGATGTTTAGGTTTTAGGATGTTTGGTTGACTTATGCATGTGAAAACCATGAAATCTTTTGAAAGGTTGAAAATCCAATGTAAAACCTCTGAAGGGTTTTTTCACAGAACGAGAATTCCTGAAAGTACTAAAATATATAGTATGGTTCCCAAGGTATTCGAGGGAGAGGAGGGGATTTCGAGATTAAGGGGAGATTTTATTAATAGCAATTCCCGATGGGAATTTATTGAGAGATGAAGGTGAAGGCCAATGGGAATGAAGCCTCAGAACATTAATTCAAAGATAGATGCGGTGAGGGGGAAATTAAAATCAATAATAAATAAAAATTAAAAATAGAATATATATATATGAAAAATTCAAATTGTACCTAACTTCAGTGGGACATGGTAAAATTTCTAAGGATATACATATCAAAACTATACATTAGGTAAATAGGGAAAATTGCACCATGGGAAAAAACAAATTACCATGTAAAACTAATTTTACATATTTAAAAATAATTTTACCCTTGTAAAATTATTTCTAAAGTAAAATTGATTTTCCCATGTAAAATAAATACCAAGGGTAGGTTTGGGAAAACCATGGGCAATTTGGAAAAACCAAGGGAAAAATAAAAATGATATTAAACAAATCAATAAAATATTAAATAAATAAAAATTAACAATAAAATAAAATGAATAAATTATACAAACTATATACAAACAAATTAGGAAAATGTGGTCTAGTTCCACACTATCCATTGTTCGACACCTAGGGACCAAAAAGAGGAGCAAGGCATACCATGTAGATTCTGAGTAATTGGGAGTCAAGTCGTGTAGTTATGTCATATGGAAATCATGACTGCTCAAATTCGGGTATGTAACAAATGGAAAGTGACCAAGTGGTAGAAAGAGGACACACTACATGACATCATAATGTCATAAAGAACGATCCACATGATAAAAAAGAGTTTGACATTGGCCATGTAGACGAGGCATGTCAATCCATTCAAGGTGAAAATCGTGGAGGGAAAGAGCAATAAGCTTGCAAGGAGAGGGAATCTGATATGATCAAGGAACAAGCTCCCATATGAAACCACGATGGAGGAATATGGTTATGAAAAGTGGCGAGAGATCTTTGGGTGACAATATCACAAGGTTTCACATCCGAGAAGATCGATAGGACCTCAGGCATGCATTTTCAAAGAGGGGAGGCTGGAAGAAGAACCTGATAGAGATCAATATGAAGAATATCATACATTTCGGACCTCAAGAATATCACAAGGGAATTCACCTGGCCAAACTGATGATATAAACCCGATAGGCTTTCGGCCTCCGGGATTTGATCTAGTCTTAAGACAATTCATGGTCAACATTCTGAACAAGGATTCCTGATAGAAGTAAATATGTTGAGCTCGTGGGACATGCATGCAAGAAAGGTGGGTCTGATAGCCTTGCGAACTTCATACCTCGGGGAAACTGTAAGAAAAGGTGAATCTACTTCCAGATGAGGTAGAGCAAGGTAAATATAAATGTTTGTGATAAGTATCAATTTTATAACCTCATCATTGCAATACAATAAAGTTTAGGCTTTCAGTTTAAAGAAAAAATAGAAAATAGGGTAATGGTGATAGCAGAAAATCCAGTTGAGGTTCGGGCAAGACATGATTTAACTCCGAATGTTGAATGTTGGCTTCAAATGATAGGAAAAATCTACATGGAGAGGAGTCTATTCAATAGGAATAATATCAAGGTACTCTCCACATGAATTTCAAGGTTGTAGTGGTCATGTAAAGGAAGTGACCCTACAACCCTTCTCTTGCAACCAAAAAAAATATGAGATAGGTTATGAGGGGAAGAAGACACTAGCCAATATATCATAAACATTGCATTCTTTTCCTTCAACAAACTTATGAATAAGTGTTGGGTTTGTTCAAAGATAATCATCCATTGATCTAGGATGATGTAGATAAGTTTCCTAAAAGTTGCACGTACCAAGTCTCAAACTCATAGAAAGGCTTAATGATCTTTTGATTCCAGCTAACTGTTGGAAATTGAAGAGTATGATCAACATATGAGAGGATAAAGATGAATACATTAGGCACAACATGCATGCAAGATTTTGTAGAATGAATATATGTTCTTTATTTCAGTTATCCATTCATAAATTATTCAAAATAAAACTCATTCAATACATCCAATAGAACATCAAACTCTACGGACATATAGGATTATCAAACACTTCGAAGTATGAAAAAGGTCTCAAAGATAGCTCATCAATTTCATCTTACAAATGTCAACAAACCATCATAAGTTGAAAAACATTATGAAGACATTTGAAATCATAAGATCAAAAGGATCAACAAATATACTCAAAGATAATCATCAATAAATATCAAACCCCCAACTCCCTCAAGGTAGATAAATAATTAACATTGGGCTCAAGTAGTAGAACTATATCATTGAGAAAGTAATAAATGGAGGGAGAAAATATTACTATGGACTTGAAAATAGCTATAATTAGCAGATCTTTGGATATGGGATAAGAAGAAACTACTCTTTGAGACTCTTGTGCCTCTTGTTATCTTATATGGTTGTGAAGTTTGGGGATGTAACATCTCTAGAGAATCATGGTGAATGATAGATCCAATCCAAAAGTGTTTTATAACTTATAATATTGTAATCAAATGTAATACACCCTACCCTATCCTCTATCCTCCTCATCTAAGAGAGTATTTCCCCCATTGAGAGAAAAATTATGACTAGGCACCTAATGTATAAGAATAAGATAAAGAAAATGGATGACAAGATGATTCATAAGATTGCTTCCAACTATCATCAAAACCACCCACAGATCAGGTGGGGTTGGCATAAAGATTCTAAGTTTTGGATAAATCATTGGTGTTACATAAATTTACTTCCTATGGTTTTTGGGTCATAACCACAACAGATCAGAACCCAAGGAAACTTATCTCAAACTCTAATTAAACAATCAATTAGGAAAAAACACCTACAATAACTAACTTTTCATAAAAATGGAAGAAGAACGCACCTGGAATCATATGTTTGAAGTAGATCCCACTTGATGTATTTCTCTATGGAAGTCCTTCAAAATAACCCTCTAAAAGTCCCGAAGACAAAGAAGTATGCAACTTCAAGAAAACAATTATCCGCTAACTAACTTGATGTGACCAATTCTGATTTAATGTTAGATTCAAAATAAAATACACATAATATCGTCAGAATCATAAATTAACACAAATAATCGAAGGAGAATGAGAGTTATTTTATTGATAAAAACAAAAGGGGTTGGTTACAACCTGTAACCGTTCCGGCATGGTCCCGGAACTAGGCTCCGAGCTCCTCCACCAAAGGATGAAGATGTATAGGAGTGCGTCCAACACTCTGCACTCTAACATGTCCAAGGAAGACAAAGGTGTTCTTTCTGACAATATAATAAGAATGAAAATTATGGAAATGAGGGTTTCCAGAAAGAGGGGATAATCTTAGACATTAGAGGAAAAGAGCACTTGTAGGACAATCTTCAAAATGATAGCATAAGGATACATTTATTGACCTATCTTTTCCCCCCACCCCAAGGCTCTCTTTTATACTCCATTTTGATGGTTGGAGTCATTATGTATGGGATTTAGGAAGATAGGGAATCGAAAAACCAATAAAATCCTCCCAAAATGTCGAGATTATATTTTTCTGAGCCAAAATGAACATGTATGCGGCTTGATAACAGGGAATCCGCGTATGTACAACAGTTTATTTAAGGAAAGTCACATACACTTTGATAAATGGGGTTTTTAAATAAGTTTATAAGGAGGAAAAAAGATGATTTAAGTCCTGCAAGCAGGGAAAGGGATGTAACATAGGCCAATGATTCATCATATGCATGTATACTGGAAAATGACTCGATAACATATTATCTCTAATGTGTGAAGTTAGAAGGGAAATCGATGGTCGAAATACATTAAAAAAGTCATGAGATAGTGCATGGGTCACTGGGTAGGAGTAGTTTAAAACCAGTCTCATAACAACACCTACAACATAAACAAGTAAGATACTCCCTTTCAAGTCGAGCATTCCCATTCTTGAGTGTGATGTAAGACTAGCCACCATTCAAGTACATTGTAGATCCATGAATGATAGAAATATAACTGATGTCCATGGCCATAAAAAATATACATAGTGAATTCATGTGATAGCTATGGAAGTATTAATCACGGACACGGAAAATACACAATGGACCCATGTAATTGTAGATCATAGACACAAATGGATACACAGTGGAGCTATGTCTCAAAATCAAATCAGAGGATATTTGGAGCCAAGGAAGTGAACAAAATGATCCTCTTCAAGTACCAATGTCTCTGAGGGTGGTACAATCAATATAGGTTGGGTAGGAGAAGAAAACATGTGATTATTGTAATTCACTTGAAGTCTTCAAAACCATCTTTCTTGGTACGAGTCTACATTATGTGAATAAAGGTGTTGAAGTCAAACACAGTGAGACACCATTTTATTATCAGTCATTGATATATACCATTAACAAATGCGAGACAACCCACCAATGATGATAATGGGCGTCAAGGTACCTAGTACATTATAACAAGTGTGAATAAATGATTTGATGTCGAACACATGGTAGAATCTACCGAACATGGGACATTGATGTATTTTCGTTGTCAATAGAGAGGGAAATTAGCATTGATGACTCAAACCCCAAGATACTAATAAAAACTATAAATACTTGTCCTAAAGCAAGATTTGTTGAATTCAATAGGAAGAGATCTGGTGTAAGGAAGGAATTCATGCATCCTCCATCATCGAACATGAGGAGTGGCAGAAGGCCAAAGATTTGGAAGGCTAAATATAAATAAAGTGACTCATTCCCATTCTTATTTTTTTTTTAGATTTTTTTTTTTGTCTTTTTCATGCTATTAAAGCCTAAAAAGGAAAAAAATCATGCTAAAGCATAATGGACAAAATGACTTCCGTGGGCAAGCAAACTAGTTCCAGAGCGCAAGGAACATACCTATGCTCAATGCAAGGAAGAATGTATAGGATAAGGACACTCAGGGGAATGTCTCCTCTAGTGATAAAGGTGTCGATTCACACAGACATAAATTGAAAGGATAGAAACTAGTAAGAATACATAATAAATGGTTCAAGAATGGAAATTTTAAGCTGACTGTTGGGTAGGTAGGTTGGATAAAGAACAATGAGAAGAAGATACACAGAGAGAAAAGACACAATATCAAGAAGATAAATAAGATCAAGAAGGAAGAGAGAATAAAGAGAGGAGGATGGGGGACTACCAGGTGAGCATGAGCTATATCCATCTCAGAATGAGTTGTCACCAGCCAAGAGAGAGTGGAAGACAACACATTATGAGTTGGAAAGAAAACCTAATAAAAATAGAAAACCTAAATAGAATTAGAGAGGAAGAAGTTCATAGGAGATATTCAAAGAGCAGTATCAGATAAGTTTGAGGAAGAATAAAAGAGTAGACTGGAAGTCAAGAGTAATTGTTGTAATTGTAGAATATTGTGTGTAAAGAATCCATGAATGTAAAAAATGGAGGACATAGGGAACATCTATTGTAGCGCATAACACACCCGAATACCTTAACTATAATAAAGAAGCCAATCTTTGTGGACGTATCCCAGGGGGGGGTCAACCACGGTAAATTTGTGTCGAGTGCTTTTGTGGAATGGTGATTAATGTTTGTAATCCGTTAACTCATGTATTTATGAAATTGATCTCTTATTTTACTATGATGAAGTTTTATCTTTAATAATAATGTTGAAAGATTCATGCACAGTAACATTAATTATATGGTTAACTGCTAAATTGATAATAATATAACCCGATATGCATAAAGAATTAAGTAATGAGGTCATATCAATTAGGCTATGGTGCCTAAGAAGATATGTTAGATATAATAGAGCGTGTCTGCCATATTTGCCTCACCGTTGCATAATCTTGGTTTCTGCAGTCCCGATAAAGATACCTCGGGTGATACTTCGCCTGCTCATAGGTGATGCCGAAAGGGCCAATATCTATAGAATTTTGTTAGAAAAATTACTGTGAACCCAGGGTCTTGAACCTTACCACGTGCGCGCATCAAAAAATGGTTCCATTTTCGAGACCCAGAATCTGAAAATGAGGGAATGTTTTGGAGACCGATGAGGAAAGAAATAACTGAATGGGTGGAACAAAAGGAACGAGAATTTGTGCAAAAGGAGAATAATAACCCTCATTTATAGAATAAGAAATGGCTACAAAGGTATGTGTATACAAAATTGCATGAGGTATTTTTTGATGAATTTCCTAATATTTTAGCAGAATGGGTGGAAAGATTTGTGGAAAAGACTAGTAGACATAGACCAGTTATACCAAAGAATTGGACTTCTAAACTAGTGAGATGGGTGGAAGTAGTAGACAATAGGATGTCCCACGTAGTGAAATTTTGGTTTTACAATATCTTGGGAGGTTATATAACATAATTTTCTTTCGATTTTACCTAGGCTTACAACGTTGGAGAAAGATACTTCCTTAAAGGTCTACAAGGAAGATTCATAAGGTCGTTAACTATACGAATAAAATTTTTGTTGTGGGATAAATAAGTGATCATGATGGAACCATATAGATAAAGGATAGGGGTTTGTTGACCAGGAGCTAAATGAATAGTAAAAAAATGGACATCAGAAAGGGAGACTGAGAATGCAAGAGAAAGAAGAAGGGATATTAGAAGAAACATACGAATCTGGAGGATTGTGCAGTGGGAGAAGGTACAAGAAGTTAAGAACCATGGCTGAGAAGAGGGAAAAGTGCAATGACTACCTGGAACATCATGCAGACATCCATGTCATAGAAGTACACCATATTGAGGGAGAAGAGGGAGATATCTCGCTCAGTCTAGTCATAGAAGAACCAGTAAGTCCTATTCAAGCTGAGTCCTGGTTCAAAACAACAACCTTGTGGACATCACCTGAATCCGAGACAAAATTAGAAGATATTTCAAGAGCACTTTTTATCAGTACAAGAAGTTAGAGAAAAAGTATCAAGGGAATAGATAGTGATACAATTAGCCAAAATCAACCAACACCATCAAGAAGGGTTCCTACACCCAACAACATGGAAGGGTTAGATAATACATTGAGGTTATCAGAGTTCAAAGGAATTGGATCTACAGATCCAAAACAACACTTGTTCGTATGTGAGACCATATGGGATGCAAAGAATCTCCACGATGATGGTGAAAATATCACATAGCTGGATACAACATTCATAGGTCCCACATTAGTATGGTACATGAAGTTGCAGAGTACCACAATGCTAGGCCAAACAAGAACTCTAGCAAATATTACACAGGCCCTATTAAAGGAATTCAAGAAACTGAAATTTGAATCCCATTACATTATAGAGATAAAGGAGATCAAGCAGGTGCATATTGAGTCAGTATGGGAGTTCGACCATATGTTCAAGGATGTGATGGGGAAGATAATATTTCAAATATCAGACCAACAACACAGAGAGTGGTTCATTGCAGGCTTGTTACCTCACATCTGTAGTCCGCTAATACAACAAATTGTTACATCGTAGTCCGAGGCACTGGAAATTTATATGAAATTGGAAGCCTCTCTGGTCAGAAACAATAGTGGAATGACACATATTCAGAACCAACTAGAGGCCTTAATAATTTAGCTGATAGAAATTACAAAAGGGAAAGAGAAACATGAACAGATATGGTGCAGCAAATGCAGGATGGGAGGTCACCACAAGGATGAATGTCCAGCCTTTGTATAGTACTTATCATTTGGAGTTCCAAACTGGCTATCAGGTGGATGATACTACAAGATATGGAAGAAGTGGGGATATCACCCCCATGAGTGACAACTACCACAAAAATATCAGCATACCCTAAGAATCTTATTCTATAATTTTTGTCAATCAGTGGGCCACAAAGACAAATATTGTTGTGCATTTGATCTAATGAGGGAGTTCCCAACATACATGTACAATATTCAAAAGGATAATGTTGAAACAAAAGGAGGAGGTAAATATAATACTCCAAGAGGATTTAATCAAGGAAAATGAGGAGGATTCAGTAGGGGGCCGACGTAGAAAAAACTTTGGGTGACGAGGAAGAGACCCCATAGTATGTTATAACTGTAATCAACCAGGACAACTTAGTGTGAGATTTTACAAATCCTTGCACAAATTGTACATATTGTCGGGTGTTAGAACATGTGGCAAAGGACTGTCCACAATTGTTGAAAAAATGGCAGGCCGAAGGGAATTAGAACCAGAACCCGAACATCTAAAATATCTTTGTCAAAACATGAGATGATGACCCAAAATAGTGGTTGTTACATGTGGAGGAATCAAAATAGGGACGGATGCAACCAACACAAATAAATCAGAGGAGAAATGAGTAAATAAAGAAGAATCACCCACACATGCATTTGAACCACATGAAGAGAAATAGACCTACAAACAAAAAAGGAAAGAACTTGTGTGACGATACTAGATAACATCTACATCAGCTACGCCACCTATCGGGGATATGCATCCCACTGAGGACCAGATCATGACCAAAGAATCAAGGGAGAAGGTCAACACCTTAGGAAATGTTTTGCAAAGTTGCCTCGAATTGGTTGAAGATGAAAAGGATTTGCATACATTATGCTCTATGATCGATCACTGCGCTCATGAAAAGGTAGTCTCTGTTGAAATGAAAGTAGCCTGTATATTGGAGAATATGACATAGATAATGTGATCTTAGACTTAGGGTCTGATATCTAAGCAGACATGGGAGATGATGGGGAAACAAAATTTAGCATGGTCACCTATCCAATTGAGACTAGGAAATCAGTACAAAATAGTTCCCATTCGCAGACTAACAAGAGTACTAGTGAATATAGATCGAGTGAGCAGTGTCACAGATTTTGAAGTCATTAAGATTGTGGATGAAAAACAACCATATACAATGCTAATGGGACTGGAATGGGAATTTTATAACCAAGCTATTATCAACTTGAAAAGGTGCGAGATGATATTTGAATTCAGATAACTAAAAGTAATTGTTCCCTTAGACCTAAAAGAAGGAAGACGATACATAGAACCAGCGTGAGGCGATGAAATTAATCAATTGTACAAAATGACTGCAAGAATGGAATATTATGTTATCCCCACCACATAAAGCACACTAATTTGGAGAAGCATCAGTTCATGTACGTCAGACTCATAAGAAAGGCTAGAGAACTAGAAATAGAGGATGCATGAAGTCTCAAAATGAAGATGTGCACGCATGACAAGGTCACTATGATGGATTGGGGTAGAATTATGCAACCCACCCAAGTATGATGGCTCGAACAAATATAAAAAAATTCGTACCAAAATTTGAGGCACAGGTACCAAAGCAACAAAAACTGATAGCACTGGATGCAGTGCTAAAAGCTACACCAACCAGGTGGTGGAAAACAAACAAAGAAAGCATCGAACACTAGCAATAATGTTGGAAAATAATCTAGATAAGATTTAATACTAGAGAAGGAGACATGAAATAGACATATATCGGAAAATGAAACCGAGCAGAGCATATTGCGCAGTGTGGAAACTAATGGAATATAGTCCCCAAGGAGGAATGGACACATAGGTTCATTCATACTCTTACAACAATACCAAAAAACTAGTATTTATAAATGAAAGTGCCCAGAGACACAATGGAGTGGATTTACATAACTCAAAGGTTCAAAGCAACATTTACATTCCAGCATAAGTCACCCTTGATATATAAAACACTTTCGGAAATCAAACACAAAATATTTAAGGAAGAAGAACAAATGGAAGTAAGATCGATAGACAACAAAGAATACTAGACAGAAGTAATATCAATATGCAACGCACATAATTCTTCTATGAGAGTCCATAAATTACTTGAATTCTATAATGTGACCCAATAGTATCAGGATGAAGAAGCTCCCTAGAATGTCTAGGTCCAGGAAATAGAGGGAGAACGGCCTGTAGAGGGCCTATAGCTAGAATATACAACATATGTGTAGCCAGTCAAGACATGTAAAATTAATATTGGAACTGACAAAAGTACAAAGTTGGCACAGATAGGAGGCTACTGGGATGATGAAACCGTCGAAAAAATAACCGAATTACTGTGCAACTACCAAGACTTATTCTGTAGCAGTTTCTCATAAATGACAGGGATAGCTCGTGAGCTAGGCGAAATGAGAATACATCTTAAGAATGATGCTAAATATATACAACAGAGACCATACCGACTGAACCCACTATATAAATAAAAATTCAAGGAAGAAATGGACCACATGTTCAAAGAGGAAGTCATTGAACCAATCGAAGAATGTGAGTGGATAAGTCCCATGGTAGTAGAGGATAACAAAATAGGAGGTAACAAAATTTGTGTTGACTTAAGAAAATTAAATGATACATGCCTACGTGACCCATTCCCAACTCCATTTATATATGAGGCACTCGAGAAAGTAGGCAGACAACAAGCATACTCATTCACAGATGGGTTCTCAGGCTACCACCAAATCCAAATTGCGCAGGAGGACTGGCATAAAACAACATTCACAACAGAATGGGGAAGTTTGCAATAGACGATAATGTCATTCAATTTAAACAATGCACCGAAAGTATTATCCAGGGTACTGAACACAATGTTTAAGGAGTTCATACATAAATTCCTTGAAGTATATTTAGACGATTGGACTGTCTTCATCCTACTAAGATATCATGTGGAATTGTTGAGATTAATGTTGGACAAGTGCAGAAAACATCAAATATCATTGAATCTAAAGAAATTTATTTTTTGTGCACCGTTAAGAATACTACTAGGACATGTAGTATATAAACAAGGATTAATAGTAGACATGACGAAGATTGCAGTAATTTTGGAATTACAACGATCCACTTGAATAAATAAGTTGCATGCGACATTGGGCCACACAGATTATTATAGGAAATTCATTAAAGGATATGCATAGATCACAACACCAATGGAAAATCTACTGAAAAATGAAGTGAAGTTTCAGTGGAATGATGATTGTTAGAAAGGACTGGACACACTAAAACATAAACTAGTAACGAAGCCAATCCTGATCTTCCCAGACTGGACTAAGGAGTTTCATGTACATGTATATGACTCATCTATAGCACTAGGAGAAATATTATCATAGCTAGGTGAAGGGGACATTGATCACTCTATTGTGATCGCTAGCAGGAAACTTTCAACAACGGAGAAAAATTATACCATAATATAAAGGGAGGGATTGGATATGGTCTACGTGCTACAAAAATTCAGGAACTACTTACTAGGTTAACACTTTAAGATGTACATTGATCATTATACGCTAATATATCTGGTCATCAATCCAATTTTGGGAAGGGGGAGGATTTGTATATGGATCCTATTGTTCTAAGAGTACGATTTTGAAGTAGTAGTAAAACTAGGTAAACTCAATGCAAGGCCCGACCATATATCACACATACATTCAGGAGAAGACACAGGAAACTTGGATGACAGCTTACGGTATGCATAATTATTCTCCATAAAAATGGTCGATGATTAATTTAAAGATATTTTAAAGTTCCTTATCATAGGAATGCCCCCTGTGACCTGACAGTCACTCAGAAGAAGCAGTTGGTAGTAGAGGCTATAGAATACCAATTCATCGTAGGAAGCTTATATTAACTGGGTGCAGATGGAATACTACGACGCTCTCTCGTCGAACAAGAAAGACCAACTATATTGGCATAAGAAAATGATAGGATAACGGGAGGAAACTATGTAGGAAAATCCACTGCTCATAAGATCTTATGCGCATGGTTATGGTGGTCTACACTCCACAAATATGCAGATGAATACTGCCAGACATGCGATGTTTGTCTGAAGGTCGGAAAACCCTCCAAATTGTACGAGATTCCATTGAACCCACAAGTTACATTAGAGGCTTTTGACAAGTGGGATATCAACTTTATCAGACCAATTAACCCCCCAGCAAGAAGATCAGGGGCAAGGTAACTCATTACAACAACATAATATCTAACTCGATGGGAAGAATCCATGCATATTATAGATTGTAGCACAAAAACTATCGCACACTTTTTGTTCAAAAACATAGGAACTTGATTTGGATGTCCTAGAATATTGATGAGTGATCAAGGAACACACTTTATCAATAATACCTTGGCATCCTTGACCAAATAATTCAAAATCCACCATCAGAAGAGCATGTTGTACCACCCATAGGCTAATGGCACAATGGAAGCACTCAACAAAGTCCTAGAGAATGCAATAACAAAAATATGCAACGTGGGAAGAGATGAATAAAAATTCCGAATCCCTGTGGTATTATGGGAATACCGGAAAACCAACAAGAATTTAATAGGACAAACACCCTTGAGGTTCGTGTATGGATAGGAGGAAATAATGTCGATGGAATTTATTGTACCAAGCCTACGTGTCGCGACTATCATAGATCTGTCGAACTTAGGCGCAATACAACAATGACTATCACAACTGGTACAACTTGAGGAGGATATATTTTCTATAGGATTCCATCAACAAGTGAAGAAAAGAAGGGAAAAATAATGGTACGATAGACAGATTAAATAGAAAAAATTTCAAGTAAATGACTTGGTACTACTATATGATAGCAAGTTTATGCAACACCTAGGGAAGTTCTGACTGCACTGGTTAGGACCACATGTGATCCAAGGAGTGACAGAGGAAGGTGATATGCAAATGTAAACAATGAATGGAGTATCAATGAAGGGAAACGTAAATTACAGTTGCCTAAAAATATACCAAGAGGGCCGGAAAACTGCGCAATCAAAAGAACAAAAAAAAAAGAGACCGCGGGCATACAAAGTGATAATAAAAACTCACGTAGACCTCGTTGTATCCCAGATGACAATGGAAGTATTGGAGGTATTGAAAAATGATATCACGCAAGAATTCCAATGTCAGGTAGATACTACAAACAATGAGTTGGAAAAAACATAAACAACGAAGGCGAAACTGCAGAGACAATACAACAGTACACTACAGGATAAGTGCACAGTAGAACAACAAGTGGAACTCGTAGAAAAGGAAAAGAGAGAAGCACAGGGATAGACAGAGAAATCCAACAAAGAAAATGAAAAAGCAGAAGGCAAGGTTGAGAGAGCCTTAAACAACAAAGTTGAGGAAGAAATAAAGGCTGCCAGAGGCTTGAGGGAAAAGGAAGAAGTTGAACAAATAACATAGAATGTACATGCAGCCATACAAAAAATATGCAAATCACTACCATAAGTACCAATGGTAGTCGAATCCAAAATAGAATAACAAGTAGGGAAGATCATCGACGTTATCCAAGGCCTTCGCAAGAATATCACCGCATGAGAGTCAACCACAACAGCGGTGACACCACTGAAAGAAAGAGTGCAAAGGGAAATGATTGTGTAGACAACGGTGGCTAAGACTAAAACTTTGGCACAAGAATGTATCAAGATATGCGATGAAGGCTCACAAATGTGGATAGATATGAAGAACACCCCAGAGATGCAAGCGCTAGATGAGAAAATAATGGTTGCGGATGAATAAGAGATTCAAGCCACAAAGCGTACAAATATGATCCCACCAACCAAATGAATGACAACACTTATAACAAATAGGAAACTACATCTCGTAGTGCAATCGATGAAGGAAGAGCAGTGAAAGGTTACACATGAGTTGTGACCGTGACAGGATGAGGAACTCAAGGTACTAGAGGAACTAGCTATCGTGCAAACCAACACAATATTAGCAGCACAAGACACCGAGGCCAAAATAAATATCTCGACGACGCAGAAAGTGGAAGAAATTGTGAACAAGGAGGCTGAATTCACAGCAACAGTGCAAAGAGAAAAAGAGAGCCTCCAAAAATTCATTGAAGCATGGAAGAATGTGACAAAACATGCCTAAGTGGTTCGGGAAGAGATACAGGTCTGTGTTGGGGACCTATTGGGAAGGAAGGTTGGATAGAGAACATCAAGAAGAAGAAATACGCAGAGAAAAGGTGCAGGATCAAGAAGATAAAGAAGATCCTGCAAAATCTAGGAAAACCAGGCAAGCATGAGTTGTATCTAGCTCAGAATGAGTTGTCAGCAACTAAGCAGGAGTGGAAGAAAACAGAGTATGAGCTAGCAAAAAAACCCAAGAAAAGGGGATAACAGAAAGTGAATCAGAGAGGAATAAGTTCATAGGAGATATTCAAAGAGCAGTAGCAGAGAAGTTCAAGGAAGAAAAACAGAGTAGAGCGGAATTTGAGAGTAATTGTTGTAATTGTAGAATATTATTTCTAAAGAATACATGAATTTAAATAATGGAGGATATATTGAACATCTATTGTAGCGCAGACCACACCAGAATACCTTAACTATAATAAAGAAGCCAATATTTGTGGACGTATCTCGAGGGGGTGAACCACAATAACTCTATGTCGAATTCTGTTGTGGAATGGTGGTTGATGTTTGTAATATGTTAATTCACGTGTATATGATGTTGATCTCTTCTTTTACTATGATGAATGTTTATATTTAATAATAATGTTGAAATATTCATGTGAAGTAATGTTAATTCTATGGTTAAATGCTAAATTGATAAGAATATAACCTAATATGCCTAAAGAAGTATCTAATGAGGTCATATCAATTAGGCTCTATTGCGCGGGAATATATGTTAGATATGACAGAACGTTTATCCCATTGTTCCCTCACCGATGCAGAATCTTGGTTCATGTTGTCCCCATACAGATGCCTCGGGTGAGACTTCTCCTGCTTGCAGGTGTTGCTGAAAGGGTTGGTATCTATAGGGTTTTTTTGGACAAATTTCTCTTAACCCAGGGTCTTGAACCTTATTTCATGCACATGCCAACACTGACATTAGGTCTAGAAGTGTGAGAGGTTAATATGCAATGCAAATACAACTCAACAAAATTTTGGAATCTCTGTGGGTAAATTAGCTAGAGAGATATTGAGAAGAAGTCATGAGGCTTCAACGCAAATACATGGAGGGACTAAATAGGGATGTCAAGCCTATAGAAAAATTGCAGCATGGGTATCAAAAATGTCAGTGAGGTACTAACTAGGATTCCTTTAAGAGGTAAGTTATATCATCCGTAAATGACACCTTTATATAAGCTTGAAGGTATAATGTGGTGAACGAATGGGGTGGATCCTATGGTATATATGTGAATGATATAGATAAATGCATTGTGTGGGAGGAATGGATCCTACCCTATATGCCAGTAAAGAACACAACACCTGCTGAAGAATCCAAAAAGTGCTAACATAAATAGAAACACATGTTAGGGGGATTCCCTTAGGTAATGGTTAGGAAAATATTGAGAAGATGATAAGTAGATTCAACACAAAGTCATGGTGGGACTTAACAAGGCTCTTGAGCCTATGAAAGTATTTCGACATGGGTTCCAAACTGTGAATAAGGTTCTAACTAGGGAACCCATGAATGATAGGCTCTACCATGTAAATTACAACACCTCTAAATAGAAAAGAAGGTTCTTTGTCGCAACTCAGTGGGGTCAATCCTAAGGTAAAATTAAATAGGAAATGGATAATGAAAGAATGCATGAAGGGGGAAATCTAACATATATTCCATTTTCAATATCATTACCTATCAAAATGGATCGACGTGGAAGAAAAGGTACCAAATAAAAATGTCTTCAAATTCCTATATATAAGACGAAAAAAACTCACACATAAGTTAATAAGTCCAATATAGAAACCTCTAATAAAAAAAAGTATTAGAAGATACAAAACTTGAAAACAAGAATACCTAAAAGTACAATATGTACAGAGGATTGCACAACCTTGCAACTCATGCATAGTAGTGCTCCAAGTAGATCCCATTACTGGGATTAGGCCAAGTATTTCCTTGGTAACCAATCTGTAAAGTTTCCAGTTCAAGAAGAGGTCAAAAATTCATAACCATAGCTTCAAGGATAACCTCGTCTGAAGAAAACACAATATCCATGAAACTAAGGCTTAACAACACGCAAATACCAATGATCGATGCCTCACAAATGGTAATATAAGACTTGAGAGGAAATTTCATATTAATCATTCCTAAAGGGGGAAGTAAGGGATCCCATGACCCAATTGGATAGAACACTTGATCAATTGTCGATACCTTGTCTCAAGAAGGATAAAATAACTGTAAAGGATCCTTCTCGGGAAAAATTGAACACCGAGGATAAGATGCCACATAATTCACCCATGATGGGGAAATGTCTAATCAAATACTAGGAACACTCAAAGAGGAAACCTGAGCCGAAATAGAACTAGGATGGTGATTATGAGATGAAAGCTAATCAATAGTGACAATACTTTTTTTGTGAGGGAAATGAATCACACGAAAGAGTGTATACACCACAACCTTAATAGCATAAGCATAATCACACCCAAGACTGATATTGAAGTTTAAAGGGCCTAACACCACTAAAACATTGACTAGGAAAATATTTTTTCTGAACGTGATAGGAAACTGAGGAATAATCCTCAAACATTCATTAGGTTTCTTGTCAAAATCCATCAACTCGGTGCTACCTGATAGAAGATTTGGAGAACCCAAAGCTTACCAAGCCGAGGATAATAGAATACTTGCATATGATCCTTCATCTATAATACATCAATGAACACCTTTCAACATAGATTCAACCAAAAACATTATATGGAAAGGTGCAGAAGAAGGAAGG
Organism: Picea engelmannii; assembly: GCA_009831015.1. Lineage (NCBI taxonomy): Eukaryota > Viridiplantae > Streptophyta > Pinopsida > Pinales > Pinaceae > Picea > Picea engelmannii. The sequence continues at coordinate 122,792 of ML781910.1, read as the reverse complement.
AGAGGCTCTACAAGATCATTCCAATCAAAGGAAACCATCCTAGGACTTGAAGGGAGCGTACACTAAAAGAGTGGAATGCCCCCTTGTTCAGAAGGTACTAAATTGAAAATTCTAAAGACATCATCGATAGATGCATCACCCTTCGAAAGAAGAGTGGGATCGACCAAAAATTGTGTCAACTCGACCACTTTGGAATACTGGTCACTCTCCAAATGAAGAGTGGGGTCAGCCAAATATTGCATCACCATGAACACTTCTTTAACCATTAGTTGAATAGGTTGTTGGGAAACCGAAAATGACTTAGAACTAAAATGGTTTTCAGACAAGGACCACAATATTCATACCAATTGAATAGCAGGGAACAAATGAGTAAGGTGTTATCCTTCACAAATATTACAAGGGAACTTGGGTTTATGTCCTATTCATATGGGCTTCTGAACATTATGAATTCCCTCAGCATGACTTGTAGTGGTTCGTCAGTTTTATTCAACATGACTTTCAGAGGTTGTTGACATATCTCCAACATAACTCACAGAGGTTGGTGAACTATTGCCAATATGAATCGCAGTGAATGGAATTGTTCTTCTGGCATGACTTGAAGCAGTAGGTTGCTTGCCCCGAGCTTGACTTGCAGTTGTTGGTGGGTTTCCCCTAGCATGACTTGCAAAGGCTAGTTTCTTTCCCCCAACATGACTAGTATAGGTTAGTTGCATGTCTCCAATGTAACTAGCAGAGGTTGGTGAATCGACACAGATACAACTGGTAGTCACTGGACCTTTTCTCACATCATGACTCGCAGAGGTTGGCTTCTTTCCCCCAACGTGACTAGAAGAGGATGAATACTTCTTATTCTTACCCTTCCTCTTCTTATTCCTTTTAGACTTCTAGTTACTAGAAACAATACTTTCACCAAAAGGGGGAGAAGGAGAAGGAGTATACTTCGTGGATGCATAAAGTAAAGGATCAACATATATATGATGCACGTGACATAAGGTGCTTATCTGATAAGAACAAAGAGAATTCAGGACATTCAGGGTGGTCCACAACCAAACCAGTAGTACAACATTCATCCGAGGAGTGTTGAAAGTTTCCATCAAGGGGGCACCAATGTTTCGAAAGAATGGAAAATCACAAGAGTCCCCTTGGGTAGGGTTCCCTTGGTTGGTATCTTTAAGAACTTTGGCCATCTATTTATTAAGCATAGGTTCATCCCTTGTGAGAATGTTCAAGTCCATAAAAGTCTCATGCACTGACTTTGGAAAACTAGTGGTATAACAACCCACACCTTCTACGAGGCAACTCCACACAGTCAAGAGAAATACTAGGGGTCCTTCCCAACCAGTGCAGAGGTTGGTCGACCACCTTGAATCAATGATCCAAAAGCAGTGATACTAACACTACCTAAGAACAAATATACAAAGCAAGACTCCACTAAAAAGTCCTAAGAAAAGTATTGGAAGAAAACAACTTCTCCAATACTTTATCCAAGGTGGATAAGGTCCTTAGTCCAAAGTAGTGAAAAATATGAAAGAAACCTTTCAGATACTAGCATGAGTTGATTAATTCCTGAGACCGATGACCGAAGGAGTAAGAAGTAGTTATCCCAACCTCCACTAACCATCCTTATTCGGTGCAAGTACCCACGCTTTGTGAGGAACCCTCCAACAATAATGAAAAGTATGATACAAAATCCACCCTAGGTACCATGGGAATCCCCCCATAGTCACCTTTGAGATCCCTAGGAAAAGTAACTAAGGTCACCAACTCGCACTCAGCACCCGGGGGGTACAACCGACAATCGGGATCAAACGTATGGGAAGGGTAACTAAGCCTGAAGCCTCACAAGCACCACCTCTCACTGAGGAAAGGGAACTAACAAAACCACCAATATACGATCTCTCCACTATGATCAATTAAGATTAAAATGGGTTATCTCCTCGAATTTCCTTTGTTCGACCTCGTGTTTGACTCTTGTGTTAGAGGAGCTTCCTGCCTATACTTATACGATAGTTGGGTTTGAAATATCCCTAGCTCAGAATCATATGTTTTTTTACCATTTTTGGAGAGCTATATATCCAATCCTAACCCAAGTCCCTAACCCTAAACTTTTTTATGAACCCTAGAAACAACATCGAGTTTATTATAAATTTATTGTTCATTTAAGCATTTGTTCTTACTCAAAGGGTACGAAAGTGAAAATGATGTTGTTTGAGACTCTTGAAAAAATTAAACTTATAAGAACAATGGAAAAAAAACTTTACACTAATCCTTCAATGAAAAATAGTTTCAAAAAATAAAGAATGCATGAACAATCCTTCAAACCTTGAAATGCAAATTTTTCATTTTATTAAGAAAAATAAACAACAGAACATTCAAGAGAAACAAACGAAGGAAACAAACGTATTTTATTTCTTATTTTTATTTCGAAATTATTTCAATATGAGAAGAAAGAAAAATCCTAGGCTAATATCTTTTTCTTTTTCAATTAACAATGCAAAAAAAGAAAGAGACTTAACTAGCAAAAAACAAGGTTTTTGTTTTTTGTTTTCTTCTTCTTTCTACCAAAGAAAAACTAACAAAATATTCTAAAAGAAATAATTTTTTTTGTTTAATGTTTGAAAAATCCAAGGAAATAACCAAAGAAAATTTTTGAACCCAAATCCAAACTCTAGATTCAAACATGACCACAACATCGACTAGAAAACTGAGATCCTCAGAACAAGGCTAGTCTTATAGATGTGCAATCCAAAAGATAAAAACAAGGAAAAGAAGCATCCAAATATTTTTTTTTCTCTTCAAATGTGATTACTTTATCCATCTACCAACTCCCAAAAAACATTTCGGCCAAAACAAAGTCCAAATGACTCCTCAAACAACCAAAATAGGGCCAAAAAAAGGATGAAAAATGGTGAAAATATCACCTTTTAAGGGTTGTACGCAACTCTCTCCATAGTAGGTCGTGTATATAAAATCATATATTTGACTTTGTTAAATAAACGTCATGTATGTATATGAATGTACTCAAGTAAACCCACGTACACCCAATAAAAACCCATCAAACTTGAGAGTGGAGGGATGGAAGACTCAAAAAAGATCAGAGAAATCAAGAGAATGATAAACCGAGGTTCAAATCACAAAAAGGGATTAAAAAAAAATTGCAACCAGAAAGCGCTCCTAATGACCCAAGAAGAGATATTCTCTAGTGGATTCGCCTATTACATTACATAAATTTACTTCCTATGGTTTTTGGGTCAAAACCACAATAGATCAAAACCGAAGGAAACTTCTCTTAGACTCTAATTAAAGAATTAATTAGGAATAACCATATACAATAAGTAACTTTTCAAAAAAAGGGAAGAAGAACTATTGGGTATGTGTTATATTCTTTGCATGAGTGACAGTGTCTACGTTGCGCTCGGTGGACAGGCATGGCACTAGCCCACCCAAGATTTTTTTTGCCTCAGGAAACGTGTCTCATTTTTCCTCGTTTTTTGTGTTTCCTTGATTTTCATGTCCATTGTTGGACGGTTTTTCAGCACATGGTTTTTTCCGATGGTTTTCTAGTTCTAGTTAAGGAATTAAGGTTGTTGACTAATTCAGGTCATTGGATTAGGGTTTTGGATGTCGTTGGCTCCTATATGTATAATGTATTGTAAACATTGTATCACTATGAATGAATATAGAATATGTTTGTTTTCCCATTTTGGGTTTCTAGGGGAAAAATCTTTGTGTAATGTGTGTATTTGAAATTGTATATTTTATGTTCTTTTACTGAAAATTTGTTTGCAGTAAATATTGTACAAGGTTAAAATCTACAAGAATGCACATGGAATCGTATGTTTGAAGTAGATCCCACTTGATGTATTTCTCTATTGAAGTCCTTCACAACAACCCTCTAAAATTCCTACAGACAAAAAAGTATGCAGCTGCAAAAAAGTAGTTATCCGCTAACTAAATCAATGTGACCAATTGAAATTCAATGTTAAATTCAAAATAACATACACATAATATCATCAGAATCATAAATTAACACAAATAATCATATGAGAATGGGAGTTATTTTATTGATAAAAGCTAAAGGAGTTGGTTACAACTTGAAACTGTTACAGCACATTCCCCGAACTAGGTTCCAATTTCCTCCACCCAAGGATGAAGATGTATAGGAGTGCCTCCAACACTCTACACTCTAGCAAGCCCAAGAAATACAAAGGTGTTCTTCCTGACAAGACAAGGAGAATGCAAATTTTGGAAACGAGGGTTTCCAAGGAGAGGGGAGAATCTTATACACTAGGGGAAAATGACACTTATAGGAAAATCTTCAAAATTAGAGCATAAGGATGCATTTATTGACCTATCTTTTTCCTCCACCCCAAGGATCTCTTTTATACTCCATTTTGATGGTTGGATTCATTATGTATGGGCTTTCATAAGTTAGGGAACGAAAAAACCTATAAACTTCACTCGAAATGTTAGGATTGTATTTTTTTTAGCCAAAATTAACATGTAAGTGGGTTTCTAATAGGGAACCCACATCTATACACGATTTTCTTTACGGAAATTGACATACACTTTGATAAATGGGGTTTTGAAATATGTTTTTGAGAAGGAAAAAAGGGGATTTAAGTCCTCCAATCGGGGAAAGGGATGTAGCATAGGCCAATGAATCATTATATGCATGTATAGTGGCAAATGATGCTACAACAATTGGGGAATAAAGGAAGAGGTCACTATGTAGAGTAACGATAATATTAAACATATCATTACATCTAATTTTAAAGGGAATTTATGGTGCAACAAAAAATTAGAAGATAAAAGAAAATCAAGATGCTATAAGGAGGTGATCAACTCTAACCTGGAAGATCGAAAGTATCTCTTTGTTTTGACTAGTGTAAAAAATAAAATCAATCAACATGGCTAAAATAAGAATAAAATCTCATGGGATCCAAAGTGAAACAAGGTGTTAGACAATTCCTAAAATGTCACGTGCTGAAAGAATTTTCATCTTTGGGACAGTGAGAGGGTTAAAAATGAAAAAATATTTATCTTAAAATTTCCTATCTGTACCCACATTAGATCATAATTTCAAAATATGTGTTACAATAGTAACCTTCCTATCCTTTTAACTCATCAAAACTATGGTGATTTATGAATGCATCTCTTAAATCTTTTTGAGCACATAAATAAAATTATAAAACAAACCAAGTAATTCCCTACCATTTTTAAGTTCTAGTAGACTGAATTTATTCTCAATGGATGTTAACCACCACCACCATCATCATTAATACACCTCATAACCATAAATAATCAAGTTTATCAATATCACATGTTCTTTTATTTGATGACTATGAACAATCATATAATTTAAATAATTTCTAAAGTACATTTTCATATTTTAGTGGTTCTTCTTTAAGGAATGATCATTATCCTTCCCACCTGGGTTCAATTCCCATAAGTTACATGTTGATTTCATAATGATTATATTGTTTTAATGGCTTCAGTCCTTTTTGTTGATTGGCATTGCGTCGTGAAGATTCTAGGGTTTACCGTAGGTGCCATTCTATAAATGATGGGAAGTACTCAATGGTTTTCCCTGATCTTTGTAACTTAGAATATATATATACTTTAGCATTCAAATTGTTGCATGGAGGTGGTCCCTTGTCCCACAAGAAAGGGGATCTCATACACCAATTTGTTGTCTAGCTTGGTGGTCCTTGAAAATTATATATATATATATATATATATGATTTTAAAACATCTGCAAATTAAAAATGGATTATTGTGGAAGTAGAAAACATTTTAATACAACTTATAACCATAAATAATCAATTTTTTCCATTATATTATAATGGAATAAGTTAGAGAAACAAAAAGGATTAATATGCAAACTTGCTCATATATTGGAAATTGTGTTAAAACGTCCTCTTTCTCTTTCTCTTCCTCCGCTTTAATGTGAAATGTAAAAATGAAACATAACCTATATTTTTTAAAACTTTTTAAATGTCTTCATTATATACATATAAAAATATGTGTACCAAATACTTAAAATAGTGTAAAAATATAAAGGGGAAGTAACTCCATGTTTTTAAAATGAAGATAATGAATGAATAAGAAGCTTTTTCAATGGGGAAATATCATTTTCACAATATAACAAACATACAAGAAGAGATGATATATAAAACTAGGCCCCTTGGTATATATAGGAGACAAATGGTACAATTAAAACAAAAGGACCTAGTCGTTCATTAAAAAGACTAGGTAACCAACAATGACAACACTAATATAAAAATAGAAATGTAATGTCTCAATATCTAGAGCTTAAGATGCCTCTCCTCTCCAAACAAGTGTTTCCCTAGCGATTTGATTAATTATCAACATTTCTATATGAAGAACTCATATTCCCATGTTGCATATTTTATTTGCAAGTTTTTCCACTTGATAAGTACTCAATAATTACTCAATTTTGTAATTGCTCGATCTATGTTTCAAGGATTGTTTCATGTTCTTGTATGGTTTTCCATCCTTCATCAATATCTAACACAATAATTTGAACTTGTTGATTACTTTCATTTAAAAAATAAATATGTAAGACTAGATGAACATGCGAAGATGGATACAACTCTAGTTTGTATGTTGTACTATGAATCATCTACAATACCTTAGAGGGACTAAAGTACTTGGGTTCTAATTTATTTTCCTTCTTTTTTGGCTTGAGGGAGATATGTTTATATGGTTGTAGACTAAGCCAATCAACCACTTCAAAGTTTCTTTCACTACAATGTTGATTAGCTTGTTGTTTCACCTTGTTTTGTGTTATAACCAAGTTGTCCTAGTTGTGGAACCTCTTGTTTCGTTTCTACACGATCCTCCACTCTTTGAACTTTATCTTTCCCTCTCAAGGGTGATGTGAATAATGGAGGGTGACACCCATAAAGTGTCATAAATGGGGAAATTTGGATGAATCCTATAAAAGGAAGTGTTGTTCCACAATTCTGCTAAGGATAATCACTTGACTCGTCGTGTCAATTTATTAAATAGAAAGAAATTGAGATAATGATCTAGACACTTATTCACAATATCAGTTTATCCATCAAATTTAGGATGACAATATGAGCTATGAGCCAATTGAGTACCCAAAAAAAAATAGGTTAGTCCAAAAATTACCCGTAAAAATGGATCTTTATCACTTACAATAATCTTAGAGTTTCCACATAGCGTTTAAATTATTTCCATGAATGTTGCAATTAGTTTACTTTATTTAAAAGGATGAAGAAGAGAGAAAAAGTGGGTATACTCTGTAAGTCAATCCATTGCCACCATGATGACATTATTTCCTTCAAGATTTGGTAGAATTGTAATAAAAATCATTGAGATATCTTCCTAACATTGAATTAGTATGGATAATTGTTTTAGAAGACCTAGGGTATTGTTTTTCTCTCCTTTGTTCTATTGGAAATCCAAACATTTGGCCACAATATTTTGAAAATCAGTTTAAGACCTTCCCAAGGAAAAACCTTCTTGACCTTGTGGTAAGTTTTCAAAAAGATTGATTGCCCCCCTATAAGATAGGTGTGTAGTTCCAAAATAATCTTTTATTTCAGTTGGGTATTCTTATATAGGTATAGGAGATCCTTATAATAAATTGAATCATTCTTCCACACAAATATATCTAATAAACTAGGGCCCAATTGTAGTGGTTGAATAAGGTTTGATGCTTGATCGTTCTACTACCATTCTATCTTTTCTTCTTCCACCCAATTAGCTTATATAATGAAAATAACACAAAATAAGGCCTTGATGTTTACTTTTTTCCCTGAATATGATCCCTACAATTCATATATGAATATTAATCTTATCTTTAATAGTGATCTTGTTGAGCTCTTTGTAATTTTCCATAGAAGATTCATTTAGCTAATCTATGGCATCGCACATTCATTCATGGTGTATTAAAGAATACCCCAATTTAATTTCTACTTCCCAAAATTTTCTTTTTAATACCCCTCCGAGTACATCTTTCCAAATAAAATACACCATTGTTTTCACCAAATATTGTAAGTACATTTTTCCGTGACATATTGTATAACCCTTAATACATCTACTTGTAGAATGTTGGTCCCAATATTTGAAAATGCATCTAACATCCACTTTAAAAAATGTTCACGGTGCATTGAGACGCTTTCATGGTTCGTTGAAAACTTTTATAATTTACAAAGATTAAATATGTATCATCTTGCTCCTCCATGAGATGCTTTACTTCCAACAATAAAATCACAGGCTTATGGGATACCGTTGGATACGCTTGCGTGACGCAGGTTGAGTCGTTGCACAGTCTGCGAGGATGTACATGAGTGTATAGTGTGGAAGTGCAAGTACAGTAGGGAGGACAACACCAAAGTTAGGGTTGACCAAGAGCTCGTGCATGGAGTAGATGGGGGCTACTATAAATTTCTAGAGTACCAAGTGGAGCATAGCATCATGCGCTGGGCCTCGAACCTGGCCACCAATTCCTTGTGTTGTGTGGTTGTCGGGAGACTCAAGCCAGAGCCTAGGTAGCATGTATGGGCCACTAAGAAATACATACTTTCTAGTAGCTCGCAGTCGACACTAGGGAGTGAAAGGTGAACTAGCTCGACAAGTAGGTGATGGTGCATGCCAGTAGAAGCAATGGTAAGGAAAAGTATTTGAATGCGAGGCTCTAGGTGGAGTGGAGTTTTTATATGTAAATAGAAATATGATTGTAGGACAGGGTTAGGAATGTGTATCTTGGTTTTGAAATGTCACCAGTAAAGTCTAGACGACCTAGGTGATAGCCGGAGAGCAAGCAGTTTTGGTTGTGGGGGAAAGTTAGGTCAAGAGTTATGGTTTTGGGCACTTATGTTTTGGCAAGTCGTGGTTTTTAGAGCCCATGTATTGCATACTCTATCGAAATAATCCTAGAGGTGAGAGTTGAAGGATCACTTGGTTGGCTTGGCCAATTTTGGTCAAAAGAACAAGGTTTTATATCTAGTAGAGATATGTACCATGAGAAGTTATTGAGGATCGCAAAGGGATATTTGTTTGCAAACCCAAGAAATCATTGTATGGCCTAAGATGACCACGAAGTGGTACAATATGTTTGATTCCTTCATGGGATGCCATGTTTCTTAAGAAGAAAGTATGATCTTTGTGTTTATGGATTGTGTTTATGGCATATTCATTATCTTGACGTTTTGTTGATGATATGTTTGTTGCAGTTGCAAGCAAATCATGTTTGAGATCAGTAGGTTAAAGGCTTGACGTTTCAAATAAAGGATCTAAGAGCAACAAAAAAAATCTTGGACATAGAAGTACACAAGAGAAAAATGGTAAGTTGTGTGGTTTTCACTGATGAGGTTCAGTACGAACTTTGTGAAACTGGTAAATATCCCTTTAGCTTTCCATTGTAAACCTTATTCAATTTTTTGTCCTCGTAGTAAGGAAGAAAATGATTATATGTCTTGTGTACAATAGAGTAAGAAGGTTGATGATTGCAATGGAATGTTCAAACATTTCACATGTAGTTTGTGTTATCATTGGAGACATGGAAAAACCAGGTAAACAACATGCAAATGGGGTCCTTTGGTATATGAGAAGAATGAGTATCACCTATAGTGTTTGCAACTATTTAGTTTGTGATTATGTTTATTCATTGGAAGTGGAGTTGTCGATACTTGAGCAGGAAGGTAATGTTTGATTCGTTGAAAAATATATCAAGGAATTGTTGTCAAGATGGAGATTGTTGGGTTGTGACAACACACTTTGCAGTCAAAATTTTAAATGAAGAAGCCAGTGAAGAGCTTCTTTATGCTTGTATTCAATTTTCCATTACTTGGTTGAGCAATAAAGATTACAATTTCCCCCATGTATTTGTCTCAGTTGTGTGTAATTGTTTATTTGCTCTATTTCTCTATTTATTAACATCTAGTTTGAAGGCCCTTGATCCCAACACTCCAGTCACGAGCCACCAGACATAAAAAAGCAAATAAACCAATCAGAGTGACAAACACATAAGATTCTGATTTTGTTGAACATTAAAATCAGGCGAAAGAGAGCTTGCTGAACTCACCATTTTTTTGTCGGAGCAAAATTTACAGGAAAATATGCCAGTAAAAATGCCAAAAAGTGGATAAGAAAACAAATTATGTCGAGCATTAATTGCAGATGTCAATACATTAACTATTTAAAAAGGGACATTAACTCTTTAAAAAAACATTGTTTAATTGTTTTAAGTTTTTGTTTTTTTGGCTTGAATCCCATGTATAAAATCACATTTTTTTATTGCTTAAATTGTATTTCTGAATCCAGAAATGAATTTAACTGACTGAAAAACCTGGGGCACTCAGATTTTACAGAATTAACCACTCAAATCTACAAATCCACAAAATTCTCACCAGATTTCTAGCAAAATTAAACAAAAAAATATAAAAAAAAAATAAAAAAAATGGTAAAACAATCCAATGTCAACCTCAAAAGAAAAAACGTGTAAATGTTAATAGTGTAAAAGAAAAGCTATAGTCAACACTGAAGAGACGTGTACTTGGGTAACAATCTTCTTGCTTGTTCAATTTAGAATTTTAAGAGTTTTAATTGATTTTAAAGTTTGATGGATTTTTTAAAGATATAAGTTGATTTAAAATGGACCAAACTCTATAAAATTTCACATAAAACTTGGATTATAATAAACATCTGATTCTATTGACTATCCACGAAAAAAAATATTCCTTGAAAAAGAAATCTGTTCATTATCAAATTACATACTGTGACAAGTAATTGTATTTTCTCCAAATACACTCGTTGACGACAACGTCATGGGAGCATTAAGGTTCTCTGATGACTAGATATCCATGTGATTGTTTCGTAATAGATATCCCAATGGCTTTGTGATTGTGTTGTCTGTCCACATTGACGCGTCAAACAATCACAAAATATTATAATATTCTCTATTTATTAACAATTTGCTTTTAATATAATATTATCTATTTATTTTATTGAGCCATCCATGGCATCACTAACTCCTTTCCAAGTTTTAGTTAATCTGTTTGTTTCTCATTGGAATAGAGAATGATTTGTATTTCATCTATTTTATTTTATTGAAGATATTATTTGAATTCTTGTTATGCTTGATTTTAATGATTTGAATTATGTTGATATTTCATTTCTTTTGAATCATCCATAACATGCCCTAGCATGCCCAAGAAGCTTTCTGTTACTGCCATCTTAAATTTGAATCGTTAGTAAGTCTCTTTGTTCTTAATTCTTGTTACAATTGAATTGTTCCTATATTTCATTATGAATTTTCTGTCATAATTTGTTGAAAGTTGATATTCATTAATGCTCAGGTTCATGTGTTCACTATTGGTTGTGTGTCTCTGTTGGTTGCAATATAGAAGGGCTCTGGATTTGTGGAGTATTATTTTTTTTCTTTTCAGAAATATGAAAAGAAATTTCTCTATGTGATTGATTTGGAAAGTTTGTGGATCATCCAAATTTGAATTTTAGTGTTACAATTGTTACTAAAAAGAAATAGAATGTGACATATTTGAGATTGTATAGGCAGGGATTGTTTAGTTAACAGCACGGATGAACGATCCTCGTGGAAACCTGCAATAGTACTAAATTTTCCAACCCAGTTTGACGACGCCAATTCCTTTCATTACCGTCCTTAGTTTTAATGTAGTTTTTGCTATTGCAATCCGTCTTGCATTCTTATCATTGTTGGGGGAGATCTAAGATCACATTACCCGTATTCAACACAACAAAATGTTGCAAGTTATCTGATTGTAAATATCATGAATTGTTGTATGTAAGTTAAAATACACATGGTTATTTTTGCATTTGCTTTTGCACTGAAAGTGAATGTTTCTTAAAAAGAAAATTTCTGTTCAAAAACAATTCTAATGATTATAGCACGACAGAGTTTAACCTTAGAAGAAGGAATTATGTATTTTTATCATTAAATACTCTATTGTACAAATAAATAATTTAGTTTTAAAAACAAACGTGGATGACTCCTATCTTTATTTTACAAATAAATAAAATAAATAATTTAAATTTAAAACGAACGTTGATGACTCATTTTTTTTCTCATTATTTGAATTGGACAAAGACTCGGAATCTTGAATCGAATGTCTATCTTCCTTGTCATTCTTATTTTTTTCTCATTCTTAGAGGTGTCTATATTCTATAAATTTAAGCACTAATCAATAAAATCTTCTAAGTTGTGTTTGTGTAAAATCTTAAACTTATTTATTCCTATGTTATGATATAGAGGAAAAGTGAAATAGGTACATTTAGAGCAATATTTATGGATTTAGAGCAATTGAGAAGAATGTATTGTAAACCAATCTAAATCTATTTTTAATTTTGAATTTATTAAATATTGAGAAAATAAAGTATTTGTGATACAAATTATTTTAGAGTGTAAAACTTGAAGAAAGATTTGAACATTGTAAGGTTTCATCCCTCCTATTGCTTGATAAATCTAAAGTTAATATGAATTTAAATTAATTTTCAGTAATTCATAATCACATCAAAACTTTTAATATATATATATATATATAACATAAATTTGAACTATTAAACACTTTACTAAGTATATGTATATGTCATGTATATTAAACACTTTACTAAGTATATGTATATGTCATGTATGTTGTGTATATGTGTATTACTGTGGTTTGAAGTTCCCTTTTGTATATGTATATTGAAGTTCATAGTTCTTCTATATTTAAATTTATTTTTTGTGCTCTTTTTATTTTGGTATTCTATCTTATTTTTGTTGTTAAGTTAGATGATGGGACTCATTAATACTTTGCAATCTACCTAGCTCACAATCTTATTTATCAATTCTTTTTTATTTTGGTATTCTATCTTATTTTTGTTGTTAAGTTAGATGATGGGACTCATTAATACTTTGCAATCTACCTAGCTCACAATCTTATTTATCAATTCTTTCATTTGTTTAGGGGATTTATTCTCTTTATGTCTTCCAACTCATTGTCACATTGACATTTAAGGATTAAATATTTAAATTAATGCATTATAAGGAGGAAAATACACAAAGCATGGTTGAAATCAATTCATTGTAGGAAGATGTTTAAGACCTTGGTGATTAAATTAATGTATTGAAGAAGGAGAATATAACAAACATTATTGAAATAAATGTATTTTAGGAAGGAGTTTAAGAACATGGTGCTCAAATTAATGCATTAATGCATTGCAAGAAGAATATACAAAGCATGGTTGAAACCAATGTATCATGAGAAAGAGTTTCAATTTTTGAATCTTAAATTAATACATTGTAAAAAGGAGAATATACAGACAATTGCTTAAATCAATACTTTATATGAGGGAGTTTAAAAACTAGATGCTTTAGTTAAGTGGTGACAACACACCTTGCAGTTACGTACATTTCCTTTAACTAAAGGTTTGGCTATCATTTAGCTGTAAGTATGCCTAAAAATGCTTGAGATAGTTCTCGTTTAAATGTAGAGGCCTGGGAGCTGCTTTATTGACACTTGTACTATTTCTCCATTTTTTACTAAGAAATAAAGGCTCTCTATTATGTGATGTGTTTATCTTAATTAGTGTTTTCTATGTTCATTAATATAGGTGTTTGCATGCCGATACCAACAAGTGGTGTGAAGGTTGTGAACAGAGGGTCAAGGGTTGCTCGTGCGTAGAGGATAAATCACGGGGAGTCTGATCGCCATGAGGAGAACGAGGGTCGTTGAGTTGTGAGAAATTGTGCAGGGCGTGGATGTGAGCATGATCCAATGCAGCCTCTTAGAATGAGGGTCAGGGTGTTTGAGTTTCCAGAGATGCATATGCATGCTAGGGCGAATCCTTATGATCTCATGAAGGACGTGATGTGCGTTGTGAGTTGCCACCGCAAGACCTTTAGACTTCTGGAGAAGAAGACCCCTCCAGGAATCATTAACAAGTCCATGTTGGCAATTGGAAAGAGTAACATATACCACCTGTTTTTGGTGGGGAGGGGTCACTTCCGGTCATCCTTAGTTGCAGACTTGGTGGATAGAAGCATAGAGTGTTTGTAATTGGGTCTAATTGGGGATCTGAACCCGAGGGAGAATTCGCAAGAATGAGACGTTGTGTGGAGTCGTGGAGTCGTCGAACAATAGTAGGCCACTCACATTTCTAAGGCAGAGCTTCTCATGGACAAAGAACAAAGAGGAGTGTACTATGGAGATTTGGGTTGGTTGTTGGTGATGAGGTCAAAGCAATGGCAAAGGGATGTTTGGAATGCAAAGTTCAAGGTGGAGTAAAAAAATTGATTATATCATGGTGTGTGGCACATGGTTTTGGTAGCTAGTGGTTTTAGATCCCATGTATTGCATACTTCAATGAAATTAGCCTAGAGGTAAGAGGTGAAGGGTCACTTGATTTGCTTGGCGAGATTAGATCAAGGAAGTATATCTCTATTGATTATAGTGATGGAGATAATGGATGTATATTATGGGATTAACATAGATATGTACTTGGAACTATGAGGAATTTTTCATGATCTCAAAGGGATATTTTTTTTGCAAACTCAGGGAATCGTTGTATAGCCTAAGGTAGCCAAGAAAAGGTACAATATGTGTGATTCCTTCATGGGGAGCCAAAGTTTCTTAAGAAGTGAGTATGATCATTGTGCTTATTTCATTGTTTTCAATGACATATTCATTATCTTGGTGTTATGTTGATGATATGCTTGTTGCAAGAAAAACATCGTTGAGATTAATAGGTTAAAGGTTTACTTGGCTAAGACTTTTGATGAAAGATGTAGGAGAAGAAAAAAAATATATTGGACCTAAAGTACACAGAGATGAGAAAAATGGTAAGGTGTGGTTATCACGGCATAAGTTTGGTGAAGATACTAATGAGGTTCCTCAAGTTTATGTCCTAGTAGTAAAGAAGAACAAGATTTTATGACTCATGTACCTTATGCAACTACAATAGGAAGGACGATGTTTGCAATGGAATGTTAAAATATTTCACATGCAGTTGGCGTCCTCAGTGGACACATGGAAAAACTAGGTAAAGAGCATGGAGAAGGGTGCTTTAGTATCTTAGAAGCACGAGTATCACCTATAGTGGTTGCACTAATTTAGCGTGTAGTTATGTTGATTCAGAGGTGGTAGAGTGGTCCATATTGGAGCAAATTGTGCAGACATGTTCACACAACCAATATTTTTGTAGAAGTTGCGGTGGTGTTTGTCTTCTCTTGGATTGTAAGAAAGGTGATGATTGATTTGTTAGGAAAGGTATCAGGAAAATTGTTGTCAAGGTGGAGATTGTTGGGTGGTGACAACACACACCTTGAAATTACATTCGTTTCGCCATAGGTTTCTCAAGCTTTTGTCTTTTCCAATTCCTATAAATGGTTGAGATGTTTCCTATTTAAATGTAGAATCTCGTGAGGTGCTTCATGGAAACTTGTAAATTCATTTCACCATTATTGACTAAGAAATAAATGATATTTCTTCGCCCTCTATTTTCTCTCTACTATGTAATGTGTTTATCTTCATTCTTGTTTTATCTATTCATTAATCTCAGCGTAGGACGATCCAAATATATTTAATGCATTATAAAAAATAATATCAAAAACATTATTGAAATCAATAAATTATAGGAAGTAGTTTTCTATTAGTTAACAAAGAATTTTTCATTGAAAGTGTTTGAATGTTGATTCCAATGAGTAATTTTTAAGAAGTTGATGCTTATATTAATGCACAACAACAAATAAAATATACAAAAAAATGTTGAAATGTGGTAACAATGAAGAAAAAAACAAATTCAATGCAATGTAAGAAGGACTCCTCACACTCTAGATTACATGTGGACCTTAAGGCACCCCTCCTATGAACCTCTCGCACTAGTTGTTTTCATGGATCTGGGTTGACCTATTCAATAATGTTTCTTGGCTGGTCTCTTTTTTGGTGTAACTTCATCAGTGAATCAATTTGTAGAAGATTTTGTTTGTAGATGAATTCCCTTTGTCAATAATTTGGTTATTAGTGACTTGATTTGTTTTCCAACTGTTGAATATGCCATCTAATTTCCTAAATTTGGTGGATATGGGCAGATTTCATGGTTCCTATTTTGTAGTGGTTTGTTCAACCAAATCTACCAATTTGGTATGTAAGCACTAAATTGGATAAACAATTTTATAACTAAATGAACTTTGTTCTATATTCATGTAAGCCCATAGATGCATAGTTGGATAGGAGGAATAATGGAGTTTGTGAGAAAGTTGAATGGTTGTATGTACCACAAGAAGCCTGAACTTGATGGTTGTTGTATTCAACTCCCTTGAAAAATAAATCAAAGACCGATTATCACTGCCCTGTGGAGGATTCCCTTACAAGAAGGGTTTTAACACGTAAATCTCTATGTTAAATTTATGTGTATGTTATTGTCATTGATCTTGTGTATTTTATTTCAGCTGCATAATTTGATACATGTTGATTTCCGAATTAGACAAGTATAACAGGTGGTATCAGATCGTGTTGGAGAAGACGGTGTCGTGGGCATCAAATTCTCAGAGGAGCAGCAGTAATGAAATCTGTGCGAAGTGCATCGATTTCAAATCGTCCCAAGTATCTCCTCTAAGAGAGTGCGTCGATATGTAAGTTGCCTCTCAAAATTCAGAATTAATGGAAATCATCGCAGTTCACCTCCTTTGACAGGTGTGATGACTACCTGACATCGCCGCACCCTGGCCGTGTGTACAATGCGACGACCCACTAAAGATCGTTGCACCCCTGATCGAAAGGTGGGACGACCACTAAATCGACGCACTGTGTTCATCCTCCGAGGTGCGACAACCCTCTGATATGAAAAAGACTCAAAGTGTCAAGTTTCAAATTGAGAAGTTCAATGGAAAGAACAGTTTTGAGATCTGGAAGGTCAAGATGCACAATCATCTCATGCAACAAGGTGCGATGAAGGCACTTTTGGGAAAATCAAAGAAACCCGTGACCATTTCAGATGAAAAGTGGGAAGACATTGATGCGAGAGCACTAAGTTCCATACATCTCTGTTTCGTGGATGATGTTTTGTTCAACATTTCTATAGAGAAGACAATAGTCATTTTGTGGACAAAGCTAGAAAGCTTGTATATGACGAAATCCTTGACGAACATGATCTTCTTGAAAATACAATTGTACATTCTACGCATGAAGGAAGGTACAAAAATTGTTGATCATTTAAATATTTTTAATACTCTCCTAGTTCAGTTGACTAGCATGGGAGTGAAATTCGAATTTGAAGACAAGGCAATTACATTATTGTGTTCTTTGCTTGAGTCATGGGATCACTTTGTTACCTCTATTAGTTTCAGTACAATGGAAAGTATTGAGTTTGATGTTATTTTTGGAGCACTATTGTCTGAGGAAACAAGGAAGAAATCCAATTTGGAAACCTCTACATCTGAGGTGATGGTGATCAGAGGAAGAGCTAAAGAAAGAGGACAGAGTCAAAGGGATTTCTCTTGGTCAAAGTCGAAGGGAAAGAAGACCAAGCTTAAGTGATGGTTTTGTGGAAAATCTGGACACTTGAAGAAGGACTGTTGGAAGCGACAACAAGCCTCCAGAGAAGACCGTCCAAAGGAAACGAAGGAAGCAAACACAACTAAAACAGGTTCAACAACAGGTTCAGGTATGACTGATGAAGTTTTAACAATTAGTAAGGTTTCACATCATGATAAAAAATGGTTATTAGATTCGGGTGCTTCAAATCACATGCGTCTTCATAGACACTAGTTTATTACTTACCAGTCTATAGATGATGGAATTGTTTACATGGGAAATTATATATCATGTAAAGTTGTGGGAATTGGTAGCATTCAAATTAAGATGCTTGATGGATCTGTTAAGATACTAACCGATCTGAGACATGTACCTGATCGTAGGAAGAGCCTAATCTCTTTGGGAGTCTTAGATACTAGAGGATATAAGAGTATTGTTCAAGGTGGAGTTATGAAGGTGTACAAAGAAATCCTACTGGTTATGAAAGCGAAGAAGGTTGGAAACATGTTTATGTTAGAAGGAAGAACCGAGTCAGATCATGCGACCATTGTATCTGAGAATGACAGTGATTTTTTTTTACTATGGCATCAATGGTTGGGCCATATGAGTGAAAAAGGATTGAAGGTATTATCTTATCGCAAGTTACTTCCTAGTCTAAAGTCTATAAATTTAGATTTCTACAAACACTGTATTTATGGAAAACAAAATAGGCTGAAATTTAAAACGAAAAGACACACGAGTGAAGGAATCCTTGACTATATCCATTCTAATGTTTGGGGACCATCCCCTACTATTTCGTATGGAGGATCATCTTATTTTGTAACTTTTATAAATGATTTCTCTAGGAAGGTTTGGATATATATTTTGAAAACAAAGGCTCATGTATTTACTATTTTCAAGCAGTTTAAAGCTTTAGTGGAAAAAAGCACCTGTAGGTCCATTAAATGTTTAAAAACTGATAATGGTGGTGAATTTACGTCAATGGAATTTGAGAACTATTACAAGTAGTTTGGGATTGATAGGAATAAAACCACTTCCTATACTCCTCAGCAAAATGGAGTTGTTGAATGCATGGACATGACTCTTCTAGAGAGAGCAAGGAGTATGCTTAGTAACGCCAACTTGTAGTAGGAATTGTGGGAAGAAGCAGTATCTACAGCTTGTTATATGGTGAATCGATTACCATCAACAACAATAGAGTGAAATATTCCAGAAGAGGTATGGACATGTCACCCTTGTAATTATTCTAATCTTAAACTTTTTGGTTGTGAAGCCTATGCTCTAATTCTGAAACAACAGCGTTCTAAATTAGATCCAAAATAAAAAATAATTGTCTTTGTTGGATATGGTGATGGTATTAAGGGGTATAGGTTGTGGGATCATACTTCTCACAAGATCACCATTAACAGAGATGTAATATTTAATTAATCATCTCTCATCAAATCCGATGTAGATGTTCAAATGAAACAGGTAGAAGTACTGAAGTATCGATAGATTCAGTTTGAAACTCGTTCAATTACAGATGAAAGTGAACATGAGCAAGTTTTTGAACATGTTCATGAAGAGGTTCCTACAGAGGAAAACATGGATGACGATGACAATCAACAGATTGTGGATGAGCCGCAAACTTCCCTAAGGAGGTCTACACAGGTCAAAAATCCTCCAAGAAGGTATGATGATTTTGATTCATCAGTTTCTTTAAGTACTAATGATGATGAACATTCATACTATCATGAAGTTGTGGAGGGTTCTAACAATGTTAAATGGAAAGAAGTAATGAAGGATGAAATTAATTCTTTATAGAGGAATGCTACATAGAACCTCATAGAACTTCCAAGAGACAGGAAAATTGTAGGTTGCAAGTGGGTCTACAAGATGAAGAATGGTGTTGATGATAAGGTAGAAAGGTACAAAGCAAGGCTGGTTTCAAAATGCTATTATCAGAAAGAATGTATTGACTTCCATGAGATTTTTTCACCAGTTGTTAAGATTGTCTCAATTCGAATTGTGTTACCATTAGTTGCATTACTTGATTTGGAGTTGGAGCAGCTAGATGTTAAAACTTCTTTCTTACATGGAGATTTGGATGAGGAGATTTACATGGAACAACCTGAAGGGTTCATTCAGAATGGAAACAAGAAATTTTTTTGCAGGCTCAAGAAATCATTGTATGGTCTGAGGCAATTGCCCCGACAATGGTTCAATAAATTTGACGCTTTCATGATGAGCCATAATTATACAAGGAGTGAGTATGATCATTGTGTTTAATTTAAAAAATTGAATAATGGAATATTCATTATCTTGGTATTGTATGTTGACAATATGCTTTTAGCAAGAAAAATCATAACTCAGATCAATAGGTTAAAGGCTCAAATGGATAGGACGTTTGATTTGAAAGATCTAGGAGCAACAAAGCAGATTTTGGGCATGGAGATATTCAGAAACAGGAGGAATGGTAAGCTTTGGTTGTCACAACAGAAGTATATAGAGAAGATACTTTTGAGGTTTGGTATGAACAGTGTGAAACCAGTTTCAGTCCCTTTTGCTTCCCATTTTAAGCTTTCTTCAAGTTTATGTCCTAGTACAAAAGAAGAAAAGGAATATATGTGTTGAATACCATATGCTAATGCAGTAGGAAGTTTAATGTATGCGATGGTTAGTACAAGACCAGGCATTTCACATGGAGTTGGGGTTGTCAGCAAATATATGGAAAATTTGTTGGGTATGTGTTATATTCTTTGCATGTGCGTGTGTGTGGGCGCATCAGATATGACAACTGCATCTAGCGGTTTTTGCTATTTTTAGCGGATTTGTAAATTAATCCCACATTAAGGGATTAGGGTTTTGGTATCTATGGAATACCTAAAAACATTGTATATATTGTATGGCGAATTGTGAAATTCGATATAATGAAAATAAGAAAGGTTTTCTCGGTTGAGGGTTTCCAGTATAAAATCTTTGTGTACTCTGTGTATGAGCCATTGATTAATTTTTGTATTTCTTAAGAATCTATATGCATTGCTTTACTTCGCAGGTTTAAAACTTACAAAATCCAGGTAAAGAGCACTAGGCTGCAGTGAAATGGGTGCTTTAGTATTTGAGGGGCACAAGTGATTAATGTATCACCTATAATGGTGGGTGTGAGTTACTCTATGGATATGTTGATTCTTATTTTGTAGGTTATTTAGAGAAAATGAGGTCAACTTCACGATATGTATTTACTCTTGCAGGTGGAACTATTAGTTGGATGACAAAGCTACAAAACATTGTTGCTTTATCCACTACAGAAGCATAATACATAGCTTCTTTGCATGCTTGCAAAGAGGAAGTTTGGTTAAATGGTTTGTTTGGTGAGTTTGGGAGGATGCAGGACAAAGTAAAGCTACTATGTGATAGTCAAAGTGCCATTCACTTGGCTAAAAATCCATCCTTCCACAGTAAAACTAAACACATTCCTATTAAGTACCATTTTGTAAGACAGGTCATCGATGAAGGTGGAGTTCCCCTTGAAAAAGTTCATACAAAAGAGAATTGCGCAGACATGTTCACAAAACAAATACTTTTAGAGAAGCTATGATGGTGCTTGGCTTCTCTTGGCTTGCAGAAGAGGTGATGAATAAATTGGGCATGATAGATCAAGTAAATTGTTGTCAAGGTGGATATTGTTGAATATGCCAACTAATATCCTAAATTTGGTGGATATGGGAAGATTTCATGGATCCTATTTGGTAGTGGTTTGTTCAACCAAATCTACCAATATGGTATGTACGCACTAAATTGGATAAACAATTTTGTAACTAAATGAACTTTGTTCTATATTCATGTAAGCCCATAGAGGCATAGTTGGATAGGAGGAATAGTGGAGTTTGTGAGAAGGTCGAATGGTTGTATGTACCATTGGAAGCCTGACCTTGATTGTTGTTGTATTCATCTCCCTTGAACAATAAATCAAAGACTGATTATCATTGCCCCGTGGAGGTTTCCCTTAGAAGAAGGGTTTTACCATGTAAATATCCGTGTTAAATTTATGTGTATGTTATTGTCATTGATCTTGTGTTTTTCGTTTCAGCTGCATAATTTGATACTTGTTGATTTCCGCATAAGACAAGTATAACACCAACAAATTTTAGTTTCAATTATTTCTCTTGTAGATGATATTGTTTACATCTCTACTAATAATTTCAATATTTCTATTCAATTATCGTGCCTATCATTTATGTTCATAAATTGTGTTGATTCGACATTCAATTTCTCTTGTTCAAATTCAATCCTTTGATAGATATTGTGGTTCATTCTAGATCTAATTCATCTCAAATAATGTTATATTGTAAATTGTAATTATGGATACTAATAAAGAGAATATATAAAACATTTTTTAGAATCATGTAATAATGAAAAGAGCATTGAATTCAATGCAATGTAATTAGAACTCCTCACACTCTTGGGTATATGTGGACCTCAAAGTACCCCTCTAGTGGACTCCTCACACTCAATTTATACATGGTTATGAGTTCACCTATCCAATAATGTTTCTTGATATGTCTCTTCCTTGGTAGGTCCACTTCATTGATGAATCATTTGTAAATGATTTTATTTGTTGATGAATTCCCTCTCTCCATATTTTTTCTTGTGGATGCCTTATATTCAACTATGTTGCTTGTTACTGGATTGTGTCAACTCTATATTCAATTTATTTTGTTCAAATTAAATTATTTGATTGGAGTTCATTATAGATCTAATTCATTTGGGATAATTTTTTACTGTAAGTTGTAACCATGGCTACGAAGTCAATAATTTAAACTAACAAATAAATTAAATCGATTACAATTACATTTTCCAATGCAATGGTCATAATGTCCAAATGTTTTTGTATCTTAGAATTGAAATTTCCAATGATCTAAAATTTGAAAAATCACAATTCTCAATGCAAGATTAAGTTGCTAGATGCCATGCAATGCAAACCATTTCTCATTTCTATTATTTTGCGTTGTTTTTTTTTTATTTTCTAGTACATAATTCAAAATTTGAAGGGATTGATCAATTATTATTAAGTAGTCTTATTATTTATTATCAAGTGTAGTTATAATGGGATAGTTGTCACATTTGAATGGTTTTGATCATATTTTTTAGGCTATAACTATATACATTGGTTTCTGTCAAGACCCATTATCATACTTTTACAATCCTTCTATTCGATTATGATTACTCTTTACTTTCAATGAATTGTCTCAACTTGATATTCAATTTGTCTTATTCAAATTCAATCCTTTGAATGGAGTTCATTACATATCTAATTCATTTGAAGTAAAGTTATTTTCTAAGTTGTACCCATCATGATCCAAAATGGATCATTATATAAATTTCCATCTATTTTGATACTTTATAGGTGGAAAAATTAGAGCCACTGTCTTGTAGGGCCCATTTTAGGGGCATGTCATGATTTGGTGATTTGGGGTCCAAAAAATTTCAGAGTCTATTTGAGGCCTTAAAAGATTTTTGTTAAGGTAAAAAGTTTTTGAACAAATTTATTATCCTCTCAACATTGTTTTAAATGGTGAGACATTTTCAATGACACAAAAATCACCTCAATCAATTTTTTTATGAGAATAGTATTCCTACTGCAAGTTTACCTATCATGATGACCACCACAATACTGAGTAGATGTCGCATTAGCTCCCATTACTCACACATATGAGATAATCACATGCATTCCATGGAGCTTTACCCTGAAGAGGATGAAGATAATTTAGATACTATAGTTGAAGAGATAATGCTTAAAGAAATCCCCTATTTGATGTCATTTGAGGATAACCTTGATCTATCCAAATAAATATAGGAGGAGGAAATTACAAAAGTGATATTAGGTCTTCAGCTAGATAAATCTCTAGGATCGGATGTACTCTCTATCCAATTCTTTTGATCCTACTATAATATCATCAAATTTGACTTGAGACATGTGCTCAATTACCCTATGAGAAAACCTAAGCTAGGAGGGAGCATTAACTCGTATTTCTTCACCTTAATCCCAAGATAAAAGTGACCATATATTTTTGCAAATGCCACCCTATTTCTTTGTGTGACTCCTACAAAATCGTGACCAAAATCCTAGCAAATTGATGGAAGAATATCCTCCCAAATCATATCTCAAATAACCTGGGTTGTTTTTTCCAAAAAACATAAATCATTGACAATGTTTGACTGATGTAAGAGACAATCCACTCAAGTAGAAAATAAAAGAAAACTGGACATGGTCTTAAATATGGACAGGGAAAATGATTTTCATCAAGAATTCCATTCCTTCTTGTTTGACGCTTTATACAAATTTGGTTTTTCTTACTCCTTTATTGAGTGGTTGAAGGACTACATTGGATCCCCTTGGATAACTCCTTTGGTGAATGGCGGATCCACTCCCTTCTTCATGAGCAATAAATGTTTGAGGAAAGGGTGTCCACTTTTACCCTCCTCTATTTCCTTATGGTGCATTCATTGAGTCATTGTTTAGAAAAAAAAGGATAGATAACAATTTGCATGGATTTTTTTATTATAAGAGAATTCAAATAAATCAATGATTCTCAATTTGTTGATGATATTTTGTTCATGGAGGGGCCTCAATCATTATAGCTGCGAGGTTCAAAGTATTTATTGAATAATTTTTTAATGATTCAAGTCGGAGAATCAACAAGGAAAAAATCCATGTATATGAGTGGAGTGCATCTTCTCACTAGTTGCAAAATATTTAAAAAAAAATCGAGTTATCATGTTTGTTCAATTAAATTTCATTCAAATATATAGGAATGGAAATATTGATAAGTATTCTATCTTCTACAGTATGGAAAAATGTGATGAACAAAATAAAAAATAGAATGCATTAATGAATATCACAATGGTTTAGTCTTGTGGTTAGAGCGGTGTTAACAAAGTCAATTTGAGTATGTTTCCCTATATGTCAAAGCTTGAAATTGTTGGCTCGGGTTGGAATACTACAAGAAGTAGGGAAATATATCTATAAGTTCTTATGGTAGGGAGGAAATACGAGAACCAAAAAAAATTATCTGGTAAAATAGAATATAGATAGAGATTCTAAATAAAGTGGCAGCATAGATATTAAGGACCCAACAATAACAAACTTAACGTGGGGGGGAAAAGTTTCTGAACATAATTTTGGGAAATCTAACTGGTGGAAGATAGTCATGATAAAAAGAATACTTACATATAAGAATGAAATGATGCAAAGATTAGACCCTTTTAAACATCATGTAAATCATTTGCTCTTATTAGTCAACATAATCTAACATGGGTTCCTGGAAATGGTATATTTACAAATATACGGGAATACAAATAATGGGAAAATATCCTCCCACCATTCAAGATAATTTAGTTGAATTAATAGAATGGATGATGTCTTAGGAATTCCATAGTTTGTTTAATATCTCTAGTTGGGAAGAGCTAGACTCATGGAAATGGTGGAAGAAATGTCTCCTCTAGATCATCTATCCAATAAGCTTATTTCCCTCCTTTCCCCCGTTAAGGGAGTGGTTTCAATGGATAAACCCATGCATGCCTATTCGCAATGAATACTCAGTGAGGCTTGGATATAGATCGAAACTAATGGAGCTTCCCTGGCCACCCCACTCAATGATCTGGAAACATGTCTAAAGGGGCAATGGACTTTGAAGTTGAACATTTTTTGCTAGATCATGGTGCATGGGAAATTTTTAATTCCATTCAACATAAATAGAAGAGGAATACAAGTATCATCAAAATGAGATTTGTGTTGTTAGATGGAGGATACCCAAAAGAATTTGTTCTTCAAATGGAAACCCAGGTATGGAGAATTTCTTTTGTTGAGCTTGAACATAAGGTAGATCTTCCATTTAATTGGAAAGATATATTTACAACCTAGAACACAAGGTATTCCAAAACATTTATAAACAAGCCAGTCTTTAAGGGAACATAAATAGCCATGTCAAAATTTCTTTGTTGGAAAATTTTGTTGTTAAGAAAAAATACTTTTCACTAAGAAATTTCTTGTCCAAGATTAGTAGGGATAAAATGTAGTGTCCTTCTTCTAGAGGTAATTTAGGTGAGAGGAGTTAAAGGGAACAACATTGCAATACTATAATGATAGAATAGGGATTAGCTCAAGGATATCTTGATGGAAGAAAATATGCCACTGAGAAGCATTATCTATAGACCTAAGAACTAGGCATCTCGGAAAATTAGGATGGATAGGGAAGAATTTTGTGATAGAAAGTAGCACAAAAGAAGTTTGTTCTCTTTTTTCATGGGACATTGAAAGGAGGTATAGGGGTGGTAGGTGCGAGCATTATCATTCTCATTATGGAAGACAACCATGAAACAAGATTTGTGTGGGGATTAGGGGAAGCCAATAATAATCAAGTAGAGGCGTTGGTGCTTTATCAAGGCCTATAGACTCTAGACTCAAGACAGATCATGAAACTTCTAGTTATATAAAACTCAACTCTCATCATCATACATATGGTCTGCTCCCCATCATCCCCATCATAGAAGGATTGTTCCTTAGCAAGGCTCATCCTTAGAATACAAAAGGACATAGGTAGTTTTGAATTGATATGCTTATTTCAAGTTCTCAGTGCTAAAAATAGTCAAGCAAACTGATTGTCCAATGAAGTAGTGTGTCTTTGAGCTAGAATGGTAAGGATAAAAGAGGGACTTATAACAGCATCGAACATCCCCTAACTCATTTCATTATAGGATAAGTTTATGGATAATATCTAAATTAATATGAAGGGTCTTAATCGAGACAAGTGGATGTTCGAATTTAATTTGAAGTGATGGGAGTTAACATTCCACCACCCTCTAGTACCCTCTCACACTTCATCCACGATGTTGTTGTAGAAGCATAGGATTGGCGAAGGACTTTTGGAATTTGTAGGTGGGATAATTATGAACTTCTTTTTGGCACTCTATCTTCAAGAAACTTTTTGTATCAGGGGAGATTGCAGACTTAGTGGTCTAGAATCCTATCCTTGAAACGCAATCTGTTGGGTTGCTATAATTTTTTTGTACTAATACTTCAGTTGTGTGTTGTCTATTACATCACCATATTTAGGTTTCCATCATTTTTTCTTCAATAAAACTTTGGAATATATAGTTGGGCATAATTCCAAGTGTTTTTCTTGTGAGTAACATCTTTAGGATGACAACTAGGTACCTATCTCCAATTTGAATAATAGGTTATAGTGTGGATGAAGAACATAAAACTAAACATGTAGAGGCTTTGGATATAATGACTCATTAGAAAAAACAAATTGAGAAGCTAAAAGTTGAATGTGTAATGATTTATTGCTTGGTCCTAGGTTTATCTAGGAGCTAGTCTATGGTCTTTCATCCAAAGTTATTAATTTGGTCTATTCCAATTATTCTAAAATTATTACAAATGTTGAAGAAATAGTTTAACAAGTTCAAGGGAATCTCAAAATAGAAAAACTAAATTAAAAACACATTAATTTCCAATCAAAAAAAAAAAACCTTATGTTTTTTTTTCCTAGTCATTTTTTTCCTAGTCATAAGTTTATTTTTATTTTTTTTATATTACAAAGTAATTTTAATTTTAAGATAACTTCTTGAGATCTTTACTAAGACATATGTACTAAAAAGATTCTATGTTATACTCTTTTTTTTTTT
>ML781910.1:85205-95482 GCA_009831015.1 Picea engelmannii | reverse complement strand
TATGTATATAGTACTCTCAAAATTAATATGTAATAAAAATATATGCTTAGTAATCATCAATCACATATTTAATTATTTAAAAATTAATTAATTAAAATATAAATAATTTGATAATTTTTAATAATTAGATTTCACACATTAATATTTATTTATTTAAAAATTAATTAATTAAAATATAAATAATTTAATAATTTTTAATAATTTGATTGCAACTTTGAAGCAACTTCAACACTAACATGACACAGTTTAACTTAATATGACATTCATAATTTTTTTACGTGATTCAGGTGTGAGTTTAACACAATTCAAAGAGCTTAATTTAAAGGTTTTATTTTTTGACTATTTTTTTGGTGATTTTTTTGTTTGATTTTATTAGAAATCTGGTGAAGAATGAATCTTTATATTTAAGTGACTAAATTTGTATAATCCAAATGTCTCACTGTTTTTAGTACCTGAATCCATTTATATATCCAATAATTTTAACAACAAAAAATAAAAATTTTGTCCAAATTTACATCTTCATATTAACAAAAAAAATTAAAACTTTTAACTAAGGCTCAAAATTGATAAAAAAAAACCCAAAAAAAAAACTTTTAACCAACGCCCAATTCAAAGTTGATGTAATATGATGCAATCATGACGCTCATAAGGCACACAATATTCCAGATTTCGATGCCACTAGGACACACATGTGGTGCCCATGTAGATAATATCAACGTAGAATGATGAGATGCCTATTCTATCACTATGACAACACCATTATCACATGCTGAAAAAATTACAACACTGGAAAAGACAGTTGTTCGAACTTCGCATTGTAATGTCAAAGTGCAAGTCTATGATGTGGGCTGTTCCTTTTTCGCTGTTGGATGATTATTTGGGCGCCTTGCTCGCTGTTTTCCTTTTCTTTTGGGCTGTTTCACCTTGGCAGTTTATGCTTGCTAGCCATGTTTCGGTACTGCTGGCAGTTTTGCTTTGTAAAGAAATTTATACCTTATATAAATTTGAGTAATTTTTTCTTGGAAAAACATATGGTCACCGGGCGCGGACACAGAAAAATAAAATAAACCAACATGACTGAAAACATGACTGAAAGCAAATACGTTTCTATTGAGCATTAATTACAGAAAGTAATACATTAACTCGAAAAAAGTGAAATCAACCTTCAACAGACGTGTACTTTTCGAATCCCAAAACCTTTGACCTATGAGCATATATAAACATGACCTTTCACGATATTTAAAAGAAAATGGTAAGGAATCATATCAATAGAAATTGGGCCCTCGGCTGTTACATAAATTTGGAAGATAAAGATGTAATAAGGAGTATTATTAAAAGGTGTTGGTTAAATGTTTTCGGTGATGTAAATTTTAACAAAATTGTTAATTTTTATTGTTTAAATTATATTTTTAATATATAAATAGATTCAGTTTAATAAAAAATCTTTGAAGCACTCAAATTATATAAATTTAGTCACTTAAATTTGCGGAGCCAACCAATCATTATTGGATTTAAGGCAAAATAAAAATAAAAAAATTACCAGAAAAACCTCTACCAGAACATTCGACATCTTGACCAAACCGTAAGATCATGTGCGGATTGTTGTATGTTGACTACAGAATATCGAGATTGTTGTATGTTGACCAAGCAGTGGCCTCGATAACAGCCTGACTCAGCACTATTAAAAAGCTGCGCAGCACACAGACAGAGTGGCTTACCGCTTTCCACTTCTCCTCTGTCATTCTGCACTCTTTTTGTACCAAATCATACCATATCCTTCCTCATCTCATATTGTGCTATAAATATTGCTCTTGCAGAGATTTGGATTATCATTCCCTTGTCCCTCATAGTGTTTCAGTGTTTAATCATTAGCCATCTGTGATACAGATCCGACTAATATCAATGGAAGGACTGCTACCTTACATTTACAGAGCTGTTGTCCGTGACAGGAGTCATCATTTATGCCGCAGCAGCAGCAGCAGAAAGCATTTATTATTATCATCACCTGAATCTTCGTGTAGCGGAAGATCAGTTGTGAGGGATCATGTCAAGCACTACGACATACTACCAAAGCGTGACAACTCTGGCAGATTTGATAATATTGCACCGCAGGACATTCTGCTCAAGCCCGCCGATCTATATCCTTCGAGTCAATCCTTATTTCACAGGCGGGCGGTTCCGTCTCGTCTGTTTAACAGCGGAGATGGACGATCCCCAGGGAAACAGGCCACAGGACTAAATTTTCCAGCCCAGTTTCACCACGCCAATTCCTTCCATTATCGCCCATAGTTTTTATGTAGTTTTTACGATTGCAATCTGTATTGCATTCCTATAATGAAACCGTGTGCTCTGAGGTAGATTGTTAGGGGGATCTAAGATCACATTACCCTTATTCAATAAAATATTGCAAGTTATTTGATTGAAAATATCATGATTGTTGTATTTAAGTTAAAATACATGAAATAAGTTTTGCATTTACTTTGGACAGAATATTTGTTCAAAGAGAAGGGGAAAATCATTTCTAATGATGAAAGGAGAACATAGTTTAAACCTTCGAAGAAGAAATTCTGTATCTTATCATTTTAAATGCTTTGTGTTACAATAAATAATTTAAATTTAAAAACAAACGTGGATGACTCATAGTCTTAATCGAATGCCCATCTTCTTTTTCATTCTTATTTCCAGTTCGTGATTCAGTAAAAGAATATTTTTTTACAGCGTGCGAGTTGGGTTGAATTCTATAAATTTAATTACAAGTCGATAAAAATATTAAGTTGTATTTTGTAGAATCCTAAACTTATTTATCCCTATGTTATGAAAAAACGGGAAAAATGAAATAGGTACACTATCGGCAGTGTTGAACTTTACAGGGTAAACATTTTAATGTTAGTTTAGGTTATATATTTTACAATTTACCGTTAAGGCTGCTAAAACTGTAAAATGTAGATGATTTTAAGACTAGAACAGCTAGATAAAATCATATCTGTCTAATATACGTCCGAATGGGTTAAGAATGCCGAGAATCGAATGATCACCAGTGAACATGGTGAAGCCAAAACAAAAGGTTATAAGTAGGATGGTTTTGAAACATTTCTGTTAATTAAATTTATTAATTCTTTCTTAACTTAAAATTACTGGATCAAGGAGGAAGGCAAACGAATGAACATTCATGGATTTGGGCCAACTACTATGAAAGGCTTTTGAAGAGATGGAATCAAAGAATATTCAACACCAATTCTCTCATTGCCTAATCTGTAAAGGCACTTGGAAGTGGAGACAAATGCGAGTAGATATGTTATAGGAGTGCTCTTCATACAAGGCGATAGGTTAGTATGCTGTCATTCTAAAATGTTTCATGGTTAAGTTTTCAACTACCAAGATATGATAAGTAGCTCTATGCCCTAGTGTAAGATGTTAAGAAATAGAAACGCTATTTAATGGTAAGAAATTTTTAGAGATCATTAACAAGCACTACTATATTTGTAGGCACCTAGAGTAAGCTATGGACATTAGAATTAGATTAAAACTTTTTAGCAAAAAAATCATTATCCAAACCAATCACCAACTACCACAATATATCTAGGTCCAAAGTAGGCTCCAATGGATAGGGCACCACGAGTTGATTGAATTTTTTCAGCAATTTCATTGGTTTAATCTCTATAAGAAAGGAAATGCTAATAGGTTGGTAGACATGCTTTCAAGGTCACCAGCATCCAAGATCACTATTACCGGTACTCTTGTGCATATGGATATTTTCATCCATGATGCATACAAAGAGGAACACACAAAAGATGGGGACTTCAAGAAGGCATTTCGGTAGCTACAAGGCTAAGTTCATGAAGAAGAAAATGATATCAAGGTTGATTACCATTTATATTATGGGTTGCTCTATAAGTTTGATCATATTTGCATTCGTGAAGGGGAAATAATACATCTTATTAGAGAGACTCACACCTCCAAGTTGTACTAGTAAACCCAATAAACCTAATAATAGGAAGCAAGGTCTATATCTTCCCTTACTAGTACCTACTAGGACATGGGAGAGCATATCCATAGATTTTGTGGGTGGTTTCCCATGAACCAAAAAGGAAATGATTATCTATTTGTGGTAGTGGACAAATTTAGTAAGATGTGCACTCTCATGCCTTGTAAAAATACCATCATGGTACAATATGTAGAAATCATGTTCTTTGAAAGGTTTTGGGTGCACTTTGGGATACCAATGAACATGATTTTGGGTGCACTTTGGGATACCAATGAGCATGATTTTGAGATGGAATCAAATTTAGGATGATAAGATGAGCTATGAGCCAATTGAGTACCCAAAAAAAAACAGGTTAGTCCAAAAATTACCTGTAAAAATGGATCTTTATCACTTACAATAATCTTGGAGTTTCCACATAGCATTTAAATTATTTCCATGAATGTTGCAATTAGTTTATGTTCTTTAAAAAGACGAGGAAGAGAGTAAAAGTGGGTATACTCTGGGAGTCAATCCACTGCCACCATGATGACATTATTTCCTTCAAGATTTGGTAGAATTGTAATAAAATTCATTGAGATATCTTCCTAACATTGAATTGGTATGGATAATCATTTTAGAAGACCCAGGGTATTGATCTTCTCTCCTTTGTTCTATTGGAAATCCAAACATTTGGCCACAATATTTTGAAAATCAGTTTAAGACCTTCCCAAGGAAAAACCTTCTTCACCTTGTGGTAAGTTTTCAAAAATATTGATTGTCCCCCTATAAGATAGGTGTGTAGTTCCAAAATAATCTTTTATTTTAGTTGGGTATTCTTATATAGGTATAGGATATCCTTATAATAAATTGAATCATTCTTCCGCACAAATATATCTAATAAACTAGGGCCCAATTGTAGTGGTTGAATAAGGTTTGATGCTTGATGGTTCTACTACCATTCTATCTTTTCTTCTTCCACCCAATTAGCTTATATAATGAAAATAACACAAAATAAGGCCTTAATGTTTACTTCTTTCCCTGAATATGATCCCTACAATTCATCTAATAAATAATCGATGATATGAATATTAATATTATATTCAATGGTGATCTTGTTGAGATCTTTGTAATTTTTCATAAAGGATTCACTTAGCTAATCTATGGCATAGCACATGCATTCATGGTGTATTAAAGAATACCCCCAATTTAATTTCTACCTCCCAAAATTTTCTTTTTAATACCCCCTCCTAATACATCTTTCCAAATAAAATACACCATTATTTTCACCAAATATTGTAAGTACATTTTTTCGTGACATATTTTATAACCCTTAATACATCTACTTGTAGAATGTTGGTCCCAATATTTGAAAATGCATCTAACATCCACTTTAAAAAATGTTCATGGTGCATTGAGAGGCTTTCATGGTTCATTGAAAACTTTTATAATTTACAAAGATTAAATATGTATCATCTTGCTCCTCCATGAGATGCTTTACTTCCAACAATAAAATCACAGGCATATGGGATACCGTTGGATACACTTGCATGATGCAGGTTGAGTCGTTGCACAGTCTGCGAGGATGTACATGAGTGTATAGTGTGGAAGTGAAAGTACACTAGGGAGGACAACACCAAAGTTATGGTTGACCAAGAGCTCGTGCATGGAGTAGATGGGGGCTACTATAAATTTCTAGAGTACCAAGTGGAGCATAGCATGGTGCGCAGGGCCTCGAACCTGGCCACCAATTCCTTGTGTTCATGTGGTTGTCGGGAGACTCAAGCCAAAGCCTAGGTAGCATGTATGGGCCACTAAGAAATACATACTTTCCAGTAGCTCGCAGTAGACACTAGTGATTGAAAGGTGAACTAGCTCAACAAGTCGGTGATGGTGCACACCAATAGAATCAATGGTAAGGAAAAGTATGTGAATGCAAGGTTCTAGGTGGAGTTTTTATATGTAAATGGAAATATGATTGTAAGAGAGGGTTAGGAATGTGTACATTGGTTTTGAAATGTCACCTGTAAAGTCTAAACGACCTAGGTGATAGGGGAGAGCAAGCAGTTTTGGTTGTGGCGGAAAGTTAGGTCAAGAGTTATGGTTTTGGGCACCTATGTTTTGGCAAGTCATGTTTTTTAGAGCCCATGGATTGCACACTCCATCAAAATAATCCTAGAGGTGAGAGTTGAAGGATCACTTGGTTGGTTTGGCCAATTTTGGTCAAGAGAACAAAGTTTTATATCTTTGTTGGTTATGGTGATCAAGCTAAGGGTTGTAGATTGTGCGATCCTACTGTCCACAAATCACCAGTAGCAGAGATATGTACCATGAGAAGTTGTTGAGGATCGCAAAGGGATATTTGTTTGCAGACCCAAGAAATCATTTTATGGCCTAAGATGACTAGGAAGTGGTACAATATGTTTGATTCCTTCATGGGATGCCATGTTTCTTAAGAAGAAAGTATGATCTTTGTGTTTATGGATTGTGTTTATGGCATATTCATTATCTTGACGTTATGTTGATGATATGTTTGTTGCAGTTGCAAGCAAACCATGTTTGGGATCAGTAGGTTAAAGGCTTGACGTTTCAATTGAAGGATCTAAGAGCAACAAAAAAACAATTGGACATAGAAGTACACAAAGAGAGGAAAAATGGCAAGTTGTGTGGTTTTCACTGATGAGGTTCAGTATGAACTTTGTGAAACTGGTAAATATCCCTTTAGCTTTCCATTGTAAACCTTATTCAATTTTTTGTCCTCGTAGTAAGGAAGAAAATGATTATATGTCTTGTGTACAATAGAGTAGGAAGGTTGATGCTTGCAATGGAATGTTCAAACATTTCACATGTAGTTTGTGTTAACATTAGAGACATGGAAAAAGCAAGTAAACAACATGAAAATGGGGTGCTTTGGTATATGAGAAGAACGAGTATCACCTATAGTGTTTGCAACAATTTAGTTTGTGGTTATGTTGATTCATTGGAGGTGGAGTTGTCCATACTTGAGTAGGAAGGTAATGTTTGATTCGTTGAGAAATGTATGAAGGAATTGTTGTCAAGGTGGAGATTGTTGGGTTGTGACAACACACTTTGCAGTGAAATTTTTAAATGAAGAAGCCCGTGAGGAGCTTCTTTATGCTTGTATTCAATTCTCCATTACTTGGTTGAGCAATAAAGATTACAATTTCCCCCATGTATTGGTCTCCGTTGTGTGTGATTGTTTATTTGCTCTATTTCTCTATTTATTAACATCTAGTTTGAAGGCCCTTGATCCCAACACTCCAGTCACGAGCCACCAAACATAAAAAATCAAATAAACCAATCAGAGTGAAAAGCACTTAAGATTCTGATTTTGTTGAGCATTAAAATCAGGCAAAAGAGATCTTGGTGAACTCACCATTTTTTGGCCGGAGTAAAATTCATAGGAACATATGCCAGTAAAAATGCCAAAAAATGGAAAGTTTAGACTAAGCATTTAAAAAAATCCAAAGTCAACAGTGGAGAAACATGTAATTAGGCTTAAAAAAACCACAATCAATTGTGAATGTGATAAGAAAACAAATTATGTCGAGCATTAATTGCAGATGTCAATACATTAACTCTTTAAAAAGGGGCATTAACTCTTTAAAAAAGCATTGTTTAATTGTTCTAAGTTTTTGCTCTTTTGGCTTGAATCCCATGCACAAAATCATATTTTTTTATTGTTTAAATTGTATTTTTTTATTTGAATCTCATGCACAAAAACCCCGGGGCACTCAGATTTTACAGAATTAACCACTCAAATCTGCAAATCCACCAAATTCTCACCAGATTTCTAACAAAATTAAACAAAAAATATCACAAGAAAAAAAAGAAATGATAGAACAATCCAATATCAACTTTAAAAGAAAAAACGTCTAAATGCTAGTGTAAAAAGAAAAGCTATAGTCAATACTGAAGAGACATGTAATTGGGTAACAATCTTCTTGATTGTTTAATTTAGAATTTT
The DNA here is from genome assembly GCA_009831015.1 of Picea engelmannii. Lineage (NCBI taxonomy): Eukaryota > Viridiplantae > Streptophyta > Pinopsida > Pinales > Pinaceae > Picea > Picea engelmannii. Next base: position 87,533 of record ML781910.1, on the reverse strand, counting down.
AAGAGTTTTAATTGATTTTAAAGTTTGATGGATTTTTTAAACATATAAGTTGATTTAAAATGGACCAAACTCTAGATAAAATTTCACATAAAACTTGGATTATAATAAACATCTGATTCTATTGACTATCCACGAAAAAAATATTCCTTGAAAAAGAAATCTGTTCATTATCAAATTACATACTGTGACAAGTAATTGTATTTTCTCCAATTACACTTGTTGACGGCAACGTCATGGGAGCATTAAGGTTCTCTGATGACTAGCTATCCATGTGATCGTTTCGTAATAGATATCCCAATGGCTTTGTGATTGCGTTGTCTGTCCACATTGACGCGTCAAACAATCACAAAATATTATAATATTATCTATTTATTAACAATTTGCTTTTAATATAATATTATCTCTTTATTTTATTGAACCATCCATGGCATCACTGACACTCCCTTCCAAGTTTTAGTTAATCTGTTTGTTTTTCATTGGATTAGAGAATGATTTGTATTTCATCTATTTATTTTGTTGAAGGTATTATTTGAATTTTTGTTATGTTTGATTTCAATGATTTGAATTATCTTGATATTTCATTTTTTTTGAAACATCCATAACATGCCCAAGAAATTTTTTGTTACTGCCATCCTAAATTTGAATCGTTAGTAAGTCTTTTTGTTCTTAATTCTTGTTACAATTAAATTGTTCCTATATTTCATTATGGATTTTCTGTCATAATTTGTTGAAAGTTGATATTCATTAATATTCAAGTTCATGTGTTCAATATTGGTTGTGTGTTCTCTGTTGATTGCAATATAGAAGGGCTCTGGATTTGTGGAGCATTACTTCTTTTCTTTTTTAGAGATATGAAATGAAATTTCTCTATATGATTGATTTGGAAAGTTTGTGGATCATCCAAATTTGAATTTTAGTGTTTCAATTGTTACAATCAATTACATAATGATTAAAAAGAAATAGAATGTGACATATTTGATATTGTATAGACAGGGATTGTTTACTTAATAGCACGGATGAACGATCCTCGGGGAAACCTGCAATAGTACTAAATTTTCCAACCCAGTTTGACCACGCCAATTCCTTTCATTACCGTCCTTAGTTTTAATGTAGTTTTTGCTATTGCAATCCGTCTTGCATTCTTATCATTGTTGGGGGAGATCTAAGATCACATTACCCGTATTCAACACAACAAAATTTTGCAAGTTATCTGATTGTAAATATTATGAATTGTTGTATGTAAGTTAAAATACACATGGTTATTTTTGCATTTGCTTTTGCACTGAAAGTGAATGTTTCTTAAAAAGAAAATTTCTGCTCAAAAAAAATTCTAATGATTATAGCACGACAGAGTTTAACCTTGGAAGAAGGAATTCTGTATTTTTATCAAATTTAAAATGAATTTTGATGACTCATATTGTTGATCGAATGCCTATCTTCCTTTTCATTCTGATTTTTTTCTCATTATTTGAATTGGACAAAGACTCGGAATCTTGATCGAAAGTCTATCTTCCTTGTCATTCTTAATTTTTTTCTCATTCTCAGAGGTGTCTATATTCTATAAATTTAAGCACGAATCAATAAAATCTTCTAAATTGTGTTTTCTGTAAAATCCTAAACTTATTTATTCATATTCTATAAATTTAAGCACGAATCAATAAAATCTTCAAAGTTGTGTTTGTGTAAAATCCTAAACTTATTTATTCCTATGTTATGATATACCGGAAAAGTGAAATGCGTACACTAAGGTAAACGTTTTAAAGATATTCTAGGTTTTATATATTACAGTTTACGCTTAAGACTGATAAACTGTAAAATCTAAATAATTGTAAAACTAAAACAACTGCATAAAATCATATCTGGTATCTGGTTGATTTACGTGAAGAGTATAAAAATGGCCCGAAAGGAATGGCTAGTGATCATTAAGGAGCCAACAGAAAACATTACATGTCTTATGGTTTTGAAAACTTTTTGTTACTTATATTAATTTCTCTTTTAACCTCAAAGTACCACTGGATGGAGGAAGGCAAAGTATCAATATTTTTGGATTTAGAGCAATTGATAAGAATGTATTGTAAATCAATCTAAATCTATCTTTAACTTTGAATTTATTAAATGTTGAGAAAATAAAGTGTTTGTGATACAAATTGTTTTAGAGTGTAAAACTTGAAGAAAGATTTGGACATTGTAAGGTTTTATCCCTCTGATAAATCTGAAGTTAATATGAATTTAAACTAATTTTCAGTAATTCATGGTCACATCAAAACTTTAAATGAATATATATATATATATATATATATATATATATATATATATATATATATATAT
>ML781910.1:58863-84764 GCA_009831015.1 Picea engelmannii | reverse complement strand
AAATAAATACTGGCAGAAAAGACATACTCTATATTCATCAATGAGAAAATAAACATGTACATAGACGTACATATATAATACAAAAAGACCATAACTTAATTGTATAACACTTAGGTAAACTAACTAACTTATGATTAGAGTTTTAACATCCCCCTTAATCAAAAGTTTGTTCTCGCCTGAAAAATTGCCACTACTTGATAATCAACAATGTGTTAAGCGAATATTGAGAGGGTTGGCTGAAGATGCTCTTTGAACTCTGAAAAAAAATAGCAGAAGTTGATGTCTTCTACTAAATTGGTGATTTAAGGGTGACTAAAAACTCATTTGGTGGTTTCGGGATTACCACAAACCAATCTGGTGGTTTCGGGATGACCACAAACCGAATGTCTAGCAGAAGCTGATGTCTTCTACTAAATGGTATGGTTTTAAGTTGACCATAAACTAACAGGAGCTCAAAGCTCAAAAATATGAAAATGTAACAAGCAAAACTTCATGTCTTCCACTGAATTGATGGTTTCAAGATGACCACAAACTATCAAGAACAATATATTAAGGAACAAAACAACATACTTGAAACTAGGTTGCATACTTGATCATCTGTTCACATGCTCTAAATCAAACTTGGAACTTGACTAAAAACTTTAGATTTCCCCCAGACAAGTGGTTCAAATTCCATTGACCGTCATTCACAAGTATGGACAAGAAGAGATCCAACACATGTATAAGCTACTGGAACAATGTGTATGCTTTCACAATGTAAAGTGGAAAAGTTTAATCAAACTTTCTTCTACCGGAGTTTGAAGACTCGATCTTCAACTCAGAAGACTACATCAACTAGGCCCCGATCATACCCTATATTGGGCCCCGATCATACCCTATATCATCGAATCCTGAAAAACATTCATTTCCATCAACTGTAGAAATATATCCTGATGCAGGAGCATCTCAAGCGAGCCAGCGCGAAGATAAAAAGATAGTTGGAAAAGCACCCAACGCAAATATTGAAAATGTCTTGAAACATTAATGAAGTCATTAAGTGGAGGCACACTTGTATAATGTAAATGGATCTTGAGCAATTCTCTCTCTTCCTTAGTAGGTAGAAGACATTTATAATAGATAATGCAAGTAGATAGAATTTAATACGTAGATTAGACAGTTTAGGATGAAAGAGGGAAACGGGATATAAACACCCTCACTGTGTATTGTAAAGAGAAAAGAGGGATGATGCTAATTGAGAGCAAGAGCATAAAAGAGAAGAAGCAGAGAGTTGTGTAGCCGAATTCCATGTATAGAAGTTCTGGATTAATACAAAAAGGCTTTGATCTAGATTCATGGTGTTCAAATATTCTCTATGTATGCATTTTTGAATGTTATGCTCATGAATGCTTTACTTTTTCTGCCATGAAATTGCTTTTATGCTATGTATGAATGATTTCTTGTTGAATGTTTGAAATCTGAGAGGAAAGGGTAAAGGAATGAGTTTCAATTGTTTCTCTGTCTGAGTGAGTAAAATTCCTTCAAAGAGTGCAGTGGAGTTTGTTCGCAAGGAGTGCGTCGACAGAAGTCAGAGTTCATCTTTGAAATCTCAGGAGAGACAACAATTGTTCTCATTTTCACAGAAGTGCAGTTAGGCACAGGAGCCATTCAAGGTGTGCGCAGGCTGAGTAGAGTTTAGGCTTTGTAACCTGAATGACTTGTTGAGAGACTGTTGTTGTAGGTGTGCGTAGAGTCGAAGGGAGTTTAACACTTGAAGGTGTTTGAAGGTCTGCCGCAAGGAGTGCGAGCAGGAGTTTTCTGAAAGACTCAAAGTCGGGGAAAAACTCAGAAGGATTTGAACCTTCGAAGGGATCGAAGGGAGGCAAGAGGCCAAGTACCTTGAAAAATTGAAAAGGAGGTAGCGACGTCGTGCTGCAGTAGGACAAGTTCCACGGAGAGAATTACTTTGTTTAGTTGTGTAGAAGTCCTTGTGAAGGAAAGAACGGACGATCAGAATTCTCTGTGGAGAATTCGCGAAGTCCCGTGAGCCATCAGATCTCACGAAGGAGCAGGGGATTTACGAGGAGAGTTTCAAAAGGTTCAAGCTCAAGGAGAGGCAGAACCATAGACCCAAACCGACCCGGTCTGTTGCGGTTACCTATGAATTTCTTTTTCGGGGTTTCGTGAGTTGAGGTCCCAAAATCTTTGCATTAGGACTCGCGAAATCATGAAGTGCAAAGTCCCGAGGGGCCAAAAGGATCGTGTCGGCCATAGGAATTAGCAGGGCGGACAGGTGGCGCACTATTGACACAGGAGTCAATTTCATTGACCATTTAGAGGTTTCGTGGGGTGAAGTCCCAAAATCTTTGCATTAGGATTCACAAATTCACGAAGTCCGAAATCCTGATGGAATGAAGAGTTGTTGAAAAGTCAACCTTGCTAGCACATCAGAGTTTCAGACATTTGGGTTTCGGGGGTCGAGGGGATGAGTTGCATGACACCGCAACCCCCAAAATCGCGATAAGGAGAAAGGTGATATAGAGAGGGAAAAGGCCAAGTGTCATAAATTCGGGTTTCGAGGATTTGAGAGACAAAATGCTTGACCACAGGATTCGCGGAATCACGAGGTCCAATCTCCCGAAGCGGGAAGGGAGATTCAACGAGGTTTTGTTGTGGGTGTGGATTTCCAAAAAGGGAAATAGGAGAGCCATTTGCCGGGAACTCTTCGGGCCAGTGGAGGAAGAACGATCCTGTGTGCATGGACTTCCAACTTGTGGGTAGGGAGGGCTGCGTTAGGTTTGGTATCAGAGCCCAGAAAGGTTTCTTTGCTTTCTGTAGCAGGGAAAAGGAGAATTCACCATGCTGCTGAGAAGAAGGGACAGGAAAACACCCGATCCACTAGAGGATAGGGAAATTCCAAGAAGAATGGGTAGGAAGATTCCTGATCCATCCATAGAAAGAGAAGTGCGTGACTTACGCACCAGACTTGAGGACATGGAAACAACACAGAGTCGTACAACTGGTGGTGGGGATCTTAGTGATTCTGAAAGTGAAGATGAAGCTGGACATGAAGAAGAAGAAGTTGCAGCAAACGAACGCCTGATTAGGGATATTGCAAGAATGGGTGCAAGGGAGAAAATGGACATTCCAGTTTATGAGGGAAATCTGGATGCAAAGGAGATTCTAGACTGGATTAGAGATCTGGACACATATTTTGACTATGAAGATGTCGAAGAGGACAAGAAGGTCAAACATGCTGTCACGAGATTGAAAGGACATGCAGCATTGTGGTGGGATGAACTACAAGTTGACAGACACTGCAAAGGGAAGAAGAAGATCAAGAGTTGGGATAGGATGATTGAGAAGATGAAGGCGAAATTCATCCCCAAAGATTATCAAATTACTCTGTTTCGAAGGGTGTAGAACTTGAGACAGAGGTTGATGACAGTGAAAGAATATACTGAAGAATTCTACAGGCTGAACATCAGGGTAGGTCATCGGGAAAGCGATGATGAAAAAGTTGCTAGGTATATGAATGGCCTGAGGTACGACATTCAGGATGAGATGAGCATGATGACCATCCAAACAGTGGAAGATTCTTATCAAATGGCTCTGAAGGCGGAAGAGAAGCTGAGCCAAAAGCAGGGTCAAAGAGGCCGAGGAAGAAGTCATCCCAAAGGAAAATCAGTTGTCCAAGATAAAAATCAGAAACCCAAGGAAGACTGGAAGAAACCTCAGACTCGAACTGAGAGAGGTGGAAGCTCAGAACGAAGGAAATATGCTGAACAACGAGGGTAGCATATCGAACAGAGAGGAGATTGTGCTGATAATAATATTTTTCCTCATACCAGAGGTAGAGGAAGAGGAAGAGGTGGAGTAATAACATGCTTCACATGCAGAAAGGTCAGACACAAGTCTTATGAATGTCCATACAAAAAGAGGGAAGATGGAGAGGCTCACATTGCTGAAGCGCAGAGGCAAAATGTTGAAGCAGAGGATGCTGAAGGCGGAAGATCACTAATGATGCGAAAAGCTCTTTTGACACCAGAGAAAGAGGTGGAGAGTTCAGTCCAAAGAAACAGACTTTTTCGGACTGCATGAAAAACCAAGGACAGGGTATGCAAGGTCCTTGTGGATAGTGGTAGCACGGATAATCTCGTTTCAACGGAGATGGTAGAAAAGCTGGAGCTGGAGACGATTGATCATCCAATCCCATACAGAGTTTCATGGATACAAAAAGGACATCAGGTAATTGTCACTAAACAATGTTTAGTTGAATTTAAGATAGGAGGATATAATGATAAGATACTCTGTGATGTTATTCCCATGGATGTTTGTCATCTATTGCTAGGTAGACCATGGAAATATGACAGGAATGTGATTCATTATGGGAGAATGAACACATACACCGTAGAGAAGAATGGGACAACTCACATGTTGCTTCCAATCAAAGATAACGAGGTGAAACCTGAAGTAAGAAACACTGTGCTTCTCATGAGTGGGAAGGAAATTCTTACAGAGGTTAAGAAGAAAGAGGAACCACAATTCATTATGGTCAGGAAGCCAAGGATTGTTTTAACCAACACAAGGGTAGATGATTTACCAGAAGAGGTTCAGGAACTGCTGGAAGAGTTCGCTGACATAGTAGTGGACGAACTACCTCATTCGTTGCCACCGATCATAAGTGTAATTCATCACATTGATCTCATACCTGGAGCTAGTTTTCCAAACAAAGCTGTGTACAGATTGACGCCGCAGGAGAATGAAGAGGTCAAAAGACAAGTCCAAGATTTGTTGGACAAAGGTTTGGTCAGAGAAAGCTTGAGTCTGTGTGTTGTTCTGATAGTACTCAGTCCGAAGAAAGATGGAGGTTGGAGGATGTGTACTGAATCGAGGGAAATTAACAAGATGACCATCAGGTACAAATTTCCATTGCCAAGGATGGATGATCTGATGGATTGTTTGAGTGGAGAATTTTTTTTTTCAAAGATTGATTTGAAAAGTGGATATCACCAGATTCGTATGAGAGAAGGTGATGAATGGAAGACAACCTTCAAGACTAATGAAGGGTTATACGAATGGATTGTCATGCCATTTGGTTTAACTAACACGCTGAGTACCTTCATGAGGTTGATGAACGAAGTCCTGAAGGAGTTCATCAGAAAATTTGTTATCGTATATTTTGATGATATACTGATTTTCAGCAAAACAGAAGATGAACATCTGAAACATTTGGCTACAGTGATGAAGAGATTACAGAAGGAGAAGTTGCTGATAAACATGAAGAAATCCTCATTCATGAAGACAGAGCTCATTTATTTGGGTTTTGTTATTTCTACAGATAAGTTGAGGATGGATCCAGATAAGGTGGAGGTAATCAAGAATTGGCCATCAACGAAGAGTATATTTGAGGCAAGAAGTTTTCATGGATTGGCTAGTTTCTACCGAAAGTTCATCAAGAATTTTAGTGGGATTAGTGCACCGATGATGGACACAGTGAAGAAGAGACAAATATTTTCACTGGACAGAAGAAGCTGAGAAGAGTTTTAATCTGTTGAAGGGAAAAATCATGGAACAACCAATTCTGGTGTTTCCTGATTTCCAAAACACATTTCAAGTGAAATGCGATGCAAGTGGATTTGCAATAGGGGCGGTATTGAGTCAAGAAGACAGGCCGATAGCATACTTTAGTGAGAATTTGAACGAAGCAAAGATGAAATACTCCACTTATGATAAGGAGTTCTATGCTATTATACATGCATTGAAGAAATGGAGACATTACTTAATTCCTAAAGAGTTTGTCTTATACAGTGATAATCATGCATTGCAATTTTTGACTCAAGGAGAAGTTGAATCAAAGACATGTTAAATGGGTTGAATATATGCAAAATTTCACTTTTGTGATTAAACATATTTCTGGTACTGCTAACAAAGTTGTTGATGCTTTGAGCAGGAAATGTTTGCTATTGTAGGAGTTCAAAGTCAAAACGTTGGATTTTGATGATCTCAGGGACATGTATAGAGACAATCTGGATTTTAAAGAGGCATATGAGGCAGCTGAGAATCCAATTCTCAAAGATACAAGCCAATGGGCAGAACACATGATCCAGGAAGGATTACTGTTTAAAAGTAATCAACTTTGTATTCCAAAATGCTCTATGAGGGAGAATTTGTTGAAGGAGAAACATAGTGGGGGATTGGTCAGACACTTTGGTCAGAACAAGACGTTCACGAAGTTGAATGAGTTATATTTTTGGCCAGGAATGTGAGAAGATGTCAAGAGGTTCGTGGACAGATGCAGAATTTGCTAGCATTCTAAGGGAAAGAGACAAAATGCAGGATTTTATCAACCATTTCCCATACCTGAGAAGCCATGGGATGCAGTTAGCATGGACTTCATATTGGGGTTGCCAAGAACACAAAGAGGGTTCGACTCAATCTTTGTGGTGGTGGATAGATTTTCCAAGATGGAACACTTCATTCCATGTCAGAAGATCAGTGACGCAACTCACATTAGGAATTTGTTTTTCAAGGAAGTCATTTGACTTCACAGCTTACCAAGGAGCATAGTTTCAGATTGAGACACTAAGTTCGTAGGACACTTCTGGAGAACCTTATGGAAAAAGTTGGGAACAAATTTATCATTCATTTCGTCTTATCATCCTCAGACGGATGGACAAACAGAAGTGATGAACAGAAGTCTAGAAGACTTGCTGAGAAGCTTGGTGATAGAACACCACAGCCAGTGGGACAACATATTACCACAGGCGGAATTTGCTTATAACGACTCAGTTAACATAATCACGGGGAAGAGTCCATTTCAGATTGTCTATGGCATGCAACTGAGAGGAATTTTTGAGTTAAGGGATTCAGAACAGAATGCAACTAGGAGTGCTAGTGCAGAAGATTTCGCAGAGGCGATGAAGGAACTTCACAACCAGGTGAAGGAACGATTGTAGAGTTCGAGCCAGGAATATAAGTGAAGATTAGATCAGCACATAAGACATCATCAATTTGAGGTTGGTGATTTGATTCTGGCACATTTGAGGAAGGAAAGGTTCCCGAGGGGAACATATAATAAACTGAAGATGAAGAAAATTGGACCATGTAAGGTCTTGAAGAAATTTGGGGAAAATGCTTACGAGATTGAATTACCCGATGGGATCGGAAGTTCTCCGATATTCAATGTCTCATATTTGTACCCATATAAAGATGAGGAAGCAGAAGCAGGAAATGAACAATCGGAGGTCCAGTTGCGAAAGCAGATGCCAGTTGCAGAAAAGCCACAGATGGAGCACATACTGGACAAAAGAGTGAGCAAGAAGACCAGGCGAAAGCAATACTTTGGGTATTTGGTCAAATGGAAGGGCCATCTAGTTGAAGATGCTAGCTTGGAGAACGAAGCAGAGATCTAGAGGCATGGACACACTGTACATGAGCTCATGGACAGGAGCCCATGAAAATTTTCAAGCGAGGGAGTATGATGCAAGAGCATCTCAAGCAAGCCAGCGCGGAGATAAAAAGACAGTTGGTAAAGCACCCATCGCAAATTTTGAAAATGTCTTGAAACATTAATGAAGTCATCAAGTGGAGGCACACTTGTATAATGTAAATAGACCTTGAGTGATTCTCTCTCGTCCTTAGTAGGTAGAAGGCATTTATAATAGTTAATGCAAGTAGATAGAATTTAATGCATAGATTAGACAGTTTAGGATGAAAGAGGGAAATGTGATATAGACACCCTCATTGTGTATTGTAAAGAGAAAAGAGGGATGATGCCAATTAAGAGCAAGAGCATAGAAGAGAAGAAGCAGAGAGTTGTGTAGCCGAATTCCATGTATAGAAGTTCTGGATTAATACAAAAAGGCTTTGATCCAGATTCATGGTGTTCAAATATTCTCTATGTATGCATTTTTGAATGTTATGCTCATGAATGCTTTACTCTTTCTGTCATGAAATTGCTTTTATGCTATGTAGGAATGATTTCTTATTGAATGTTTGAAATCTGAGAGGAAAGTGTAAAGGAATGAGTTTCAATTATTTCTTTGTCTGAGTGAGTAAAATTCCTGCAAGTAGTGCAGTGGAGTTTGTCCGCAAGGAGTGCGTCGATAGAAGTCAGAGTTCATCTCTGAAAGCTCGGGAGAGACAACAATTGTTCTCATTTTCACATAAGTGCAGTTAGGCACAGGAGCCGTGCAAGGTGTGCGCAGGCTGAGTAGAGTTCAAGCTTTGTGACCTGAATGAATTATTGAGAGACTGCTGCTATAGGTGTGCGTAGAGTCGAAGGGAGTTCAACACTTGAAGGTGTTTGAAGGTCTTCCGCAAGGAGTGCAAGCAGGAGTTTTCTGAAAGACTCGAAGTCGGGGAAAAGCTCAGAAGGATTTGAACCTTCGAAGGGATCGAAGGGAGGCAAGAGGCCAAGTACATTGAAAAATTGAAAAGGAGGGTAGCGACATCGTGCTGCAGTAGGACAAGTTCCACGGAGAGAGATACTTTGTTTAGTTGTGTAGAAGTCCTTGTGAAGGAAAGAACGGACGGTCAGAATTCTCTGTGGAGAATTCGTGAAGTCCCGTGACCCATCAGATCTCACGAAGGAGCAGGGGAGTTACGGGGAGAGTTTCAAAAGGTTCAAGCTCAAGGAGAGGCAGAACCATAGATCCAAACCGACCAGGTCTGTTGGATTTATCTATGAATTTCTATTTCGGGGTTTCGTGAGTTGAGGTCCCAAAATCTTTGCATCAGGACTTGTGAAATCACGGAGTGCGAAGTCTTGAGGGGCCGAAAGGATCGTGTGGGCCATAAGAATCTGCAGGGAGGACAGGTGGCGCACTATTGACACAGGAGTCACTTTCGTTGACCATTTCGGGGTTTCATGGGGTGAATTCCCGAAATATTTACATCAGGATTCACGAAGTCGCGAAGTCCGAAATCTCGATGGAATGAAGAGTTGTTGAAAAGTCAACCTTGCTAGTGCATCGGAGTTTCAGACATTCGGGTTTCGAGGGTTGAGGGGACGAGTTGCACGACACCGCAACCCCCGAAATCACGATAAGGAGAAAGGCGATATAGAGAGAGAAAAGGCCAAGTCTCATAAATTCAGGTTTCCGAGATCTAAGAGACAAGACGCTTGACCATAGGATTCACAGAATCACGAAGTCCGATCTCCCAAAGCGCAAAGGGAGATTCCATGAGGCTTTGTTGTGGGTGCAGATTTCCCAAAAGGGAAATAGGAGAGCCATTTGCCGGGAGCTCTTCGAGCCAGTGGAGGAAGAACGATCTTGTGTGAATGTACTTCCGACCTACGGGTATGGAGGGCTGCATCATATCCAATCAAGTACGGTTGTACTTGTGTATAAATTCGTCGATAAAAATGCTCCAATAAATTGTCTTCCAAATGCTAACACAAATTCGCTGACCATTCAAAATGAATATGTTTCTATTACGGCCTCGCAAAAAAGGCATACTCTATATTCATCAATGAGCAAATAATCATGTACATAGATTTACATATATAATACAAAAATACCATGACTTTCATGTAACTATATAACAGTTAGGTAAACTAACTAACTTATGATTAGAGTTTTAACACACCCCCTTAATCAAAAGTCCATTCTTGCCTGAAAAACTACCACTACTTGACAATCAACAATGTGTCAAGCGAATATTCAGAGGGTTGGTTGAAGATGCTCTCTAAACTATGAAAAAAAAATAGCAGAAGTTGATGTCTTCTACCAAATTTGTGGTTTAAGGGTGACCACAAACTCAATTGGTGGTTTTAGGATTACCACAAACCAATCTGGTGGTTTCGGGATGACCAAAAACCAAATATCTAGCAGAAGTTTATGTCTTATACTAAATGGTATGGTTTTAAGTTTACCATAAACTAACAAGAGCTCAAAGCTCAAATATCTGAAAATGTAACAAGCAGAACTTCATGTCTTCTTCTCAATTGGTGGTTTTAAGCTAACCACAAACTATCAAGAACAATATGTTCAGGAACAAGATTTCATACCAGGAACTAGGTTGCATACTTGATCATCTGTTCATAGGCTCTAAATCAAACTTGGAACCTGACTAAAAATTTTAGATTTCCCCCCTGTCTGGGACAAGTGGTTCAAATTCCCTTGAACGACATTCAAATTCCCTTGACCAACATTCTAATTCCTCCGGTGTATCAAACAAATAATGTCATCCACCGAGTAGTTTATTTTTCTTCAATTCTCCAAAAGGACAAGAATCCTCGATTTCACTTTGCCCAACGACCCTTTCAGTTGGTGTGTTCCCATTCATCGGTTCTAGATAATGATTTAAAGACAAGACAACAAAGGGAGATAGTTTCCGCTGCAGATAAGATTGTCGAGTGCCAACAAACAATACTTATTCTAGGGAGACAATTGAAAGCCTTAGCTGCTCCAAATGATTCAATGGACTGATTGTATGATATAGACAATGGATAATCAAGCTCTGGTGCGTCTCCTTTTGTAGGGAAATAATCATTTTCCCAAAGAAATTATCTTCCTCTCCTAAAAAATCTCAGTTTTCTTTCTACATAGAACTTCAATTCATAGTCATCAATATAAATTGCAAACGATTTACCTCAATTAGATTTCTCAAACCTTTAATGTTGCAAGCTCTGAATATCTCCAAAGAGTGTTCTTGCTTGTGGATTCCTTTGACAGTATTAGATCAATGCCTCACTCCAGGATTTTTCACATCTTCACGCTTCTCCCCTGTTCCAATTCTCACATTTGTGAATCTTCTTGCATGTGAGCAGATCAGCTACACATCCCTCTCCTCAGGCTATCAAACCAGTGGAAAAAAAAAAAAAAAAACCATCTGGCAAGTTTTATTTGCAGATAGCTAGCGCATCAGATGGGAGGTAGGTATCTTAGGAAATTCTTCATAGGAACATAGGTATCAGAATGCTATGATACCACTGTTAGATTCATAATGAAGAAAAATGCATAAACATAATGAAAATAACTCAAGCAATCAAGAAACCATGATGAACAAAGATAAATAAATACTGGCAGAAAAGGCATACTCTATATTCATCAATGAGAAAATAATCATGTACATAGACATACATATATAATACAAAAGACCATAATTGTCATGTAACTGTATAACAGTTAGGTAATCTAACTAACTTATGATTAGAGTTTTAACAATATATGTTGTGTATATGTATATTATTGTGGTTTGAAGTTCCCCTTTTGTATATGTATATTGTTGTATAAGATTCATAGTTTTTTTATATTTAAATTTATTCTTTATGCCCTTTTTCTTTTGGTATTGTATCTTATTTTTGTTGTTAAGTGAGATGATGGGACTCATTAATACTTTTCAATCTACCTAGCTCACAATCTTGTTTATCAATTCTTTCATTTTTTTAGGGAATTCATTCTCTTTATGTCTTCTAACTCATTGTCACATTGACATTTAAGGACCAAATATTTAAATTAATACATTATAAGGAGGAAAATACACAAAGCATCGTTGAAATCAATTCATTGTAGGAAGATGTTTAAGACCTTGGTGATTAAATTAATGCATTGAAGAAGGAGAATACAATAGACATTGTTGAAATAAATGCATCTTAGGAAGGAGTTTAAGAACATGATGCTCAAATTAATGCATTGCAAGAAGAATATACAAAACATTGTTGAAACCAATGCATCATGGGAAAGAGTTTAAACTTTTCAGTCTTAAATTAATGCATTGTAAAAAGGAGAATATACAAACAATTGCTTAAATCAGTACTTTATAGGAGGGATTTTAAAAACTGGATGCTTTAGTTAGGTGGTGACAACACACACCTTGTAGTTAAGTACATTTAATTTGGCTAGAGGTTTCTCTAGCATTTGGCTTTAAGTATGCCTAGAAATGCTTGAGATAGTTCTTATTTAAATGTAGAGGCTTGTGAGGTGCTTTATTGAGACTTGTACTATTTCTCCATTTTTTACTAAGAAATAAAGGCTCTCTATTGTGTGATGTGTTTATATTAATTAGTGTTTTCTATGTTCATTAATATAGGTGTTTTCATGTTGATCCCAACAAGTGATGTGAAGTTTGTGAACAGAGGGTCGAGGGTTGCTCATGCGTAGAGGATAAATCACAGGGAGTTTGATCACCATGAGGAGAACGAGGGTCGTTGAGTTGTGAGAAATTATGCAGGGCGTGGATGTGAGCATGATTCAATGCATATTCTTAGAATGCGGGGCATGGTGTTCGAGTTTCCAGAGTTGCATATGCATGCTAGGGAAAATCCTTTTGATCTCATGAAGGATGTGATGTGCGCTGTGAGTTTCCACTGGGGGACCTTTAGACTTCTGGAGAAGAATACCCTGCCAAGAATCATTAACAAGTTCATGTTGGCAATTGGAAAGAGTAACATATACCACCTTTCTTTGGTGGGGAGGGGTCGCTTCTAGTAATCCTTAGTTCCAGACTTGGTGGATAGAACCACAGAGTGTTTTTATTTAGGTATAATTGGGGATCTAAAGTCGAGGGAGAATTTACAAGAATGAGATGTTGTATGGAGTCGTGGAGTCGTCAAACAATAGTAGGCCAATCAAATTTCTAAGGCAAATCTTCTCATGGAAAAAGAATACAGAGAGGAGTGTGCTATGGCTATTTGGGGAGATTTGGGTTGGTTGTTGGTGATGGAGGTCAAAGGAATGGCAAGGGGATGTTTGGAATGCAAAGTTCAAGGTGGACTAAAAAAATTGATTATATCATGCTATATGTCACATGGCTTTGGTAGCTAGTGGTTTTAGATCCCATGTATTGCATACTCCAATGAAATTAGCCTAGAGGTGAGAGGTGAAGGCTCACTTGGTTGGCTTGGCCAGATTAGATCAAGGAAGTATAGCTCTATTGATTATAGTGATGGAGATCATGTATGTATATTATGGGATTAACATAGATATGTACATGGAAGTTTGAGAAGTTATTCACGATCTCAAAAGGATATTTTTTTTGCAAACTCAGGGAATCGTTGTATAGAGTAAGGTAACCAACAAAAGGTACAATATGTGTGTTTCCTTCATGGCGAGTGAAATTTTCTTAAGAAGTGAGTATGATCATTGTGCTTACTTCAATGATTTCAATAAAATATTCATTATATTGGTGTTATGTTGATGATATGCTTGTTGCAAGAAAAGAATGGTTGAGATTAACAGGTTAAAGGTTTACTTGGCTAAGATTTTTTATGAAGGATGTAGGAGAAGAAAAAAAAATCTTGGACATAAAGTACACAGAGATGGGAAAACTGGTAAGATGTGGTTATCACAACATAAGTTTGGTGAAGATACTAATGTGGTTCTTCAAGTTTATGTACTAGTAGTAAATAAGAACAAGATTTTATGGCTCATGTACCTTATGAAACTACAATAGGAAGGATGATGTTTGCAATGGAATGTTCAAATATTTCACATGCAATTGGCGGCCTCAGTGGACACATGGAAAAACTAGGTAAAGAGCATGGAGAAGGGTTCTTTGGTATATGAGAAGCAAGAGTATCACCTATAGTGGTTGCATTGATCTAGAGTGTAGTTATGTTGATTCAAAGGAGGTTGAGTGGTCCATATTGGAGCAAATTGTCTAGACATGTTCACACAACCAATATTTTTGTAGAAGTTGTGGTGGTGTTTGGCTTCTCTTGGATTTTAGGAAAGGTGATGATTGATTTGTTAGGAAAGCTATCAAAAATTGTTTTTTCAAGGTGGATATTGTTGGGTGGTGACAAAACACACCTTGAAATTACATTCGTCTGGCTAGAGGTGTCTCAAGCTTTTGTCTTTTCCAATTCCTATAAATGGTTGAGATGTTTCCTATTTAAATGTAGAATCTCGTGAGGTGCTTCATTGAAACTTGTAAATTCATTTCACCATTATTTAATAAGCAATAAATGATATTGTTTCCCCCTCAATTTTCTCTCTACTATGTAATGTGTTTATCTTCATTATAGTTTTATCTATTCATTAATCTCAGTGTAGGACGATCCAAACATATTTAATGCATTATAAAAAATAATATCAAAAACATTATTGAAATCAATAAATTATAGGAAGTAGTCTTTATTGAAAAAAATGTTTAGAGATTTAGTGGAAAAAAGCACTGGTATGTCCATTAAATGTTTAAGAACTAATAATGGTGGTGAATTTACATCAATGGAATTTGAGAACTATTGCAAGGAGTTTGGGATTGATAGGCATAAAACCACTACCTATACTCCTCAGCAAAATAGAGTAGTTGAACGCATGAACATGACTCTTCTAGAGAGAGAAAGGAGTATGCTTAGTAACGCCAACTTGCAACAGGAACTGTGGGCAGAAGCAATATCTATAGCTTGTTATCTAGTGAATCGGTTACCATCAACATCAATAGAGTGCAAGATTCCAGAAGAGGTATGGACAAGTCACCCTTGTAATTATTCTAATATTAAAGTTTTTGGTTGTGAAGCCTATGCTCTAATTCCAAAACATCAGTGTTCTAAATTAGATCCAAAATAAAAAGGACTTGTCTTTGTTGGATATGGTGATGGTATTAAGGGGTACAGGTTGTGGGATCCTACTGCCTGCAAGATCACCATTAACATAGATGTAATATTTGAAGAATCATCTCTCATCAAATCAGATGAAGATGTTCAAATGAAACAGGTAGAAGTACCAAAATATCAACAGATTCAGTTTGAAACTCATTCAATTACAAATGAAAGTGAACATGAACAAGTTTTTGAAGATGTTCATGAAGAGGTTCCTATAGAGGAAAACATGGCTGACAATGACAATCAACGGATTGTGGATGAGCCACAAACTTCCCTAAGGAGGTCTACACTGGTCAGAAATCCTCCAAGAAGGTATGATGATTTTGTTTCATCAGTTTCTTTAAGTAATAATGATGATGAACCTTCGTGCTATTAGGAAGTTGTGGAGGATTCTAACGGTGTTAAATGGAAATAAAAAATGAAGGACGAAATGAATTCTTTAGAAAGGAATGCTACATAGGAGCTGGTAGAACTTCCAAGAGACAAGAAAATTGTAGGTTGCAAGTGGGTCTACAAGTTGAAGAAGGGTGTTGATGATAAGGTACAAAGGTACAAAGAAAGGCTGGTTGCAAAAGGATATTATCAGAAATAAGCTATTGACTTCCATGATATTTTTTCACTAGTAGTTAAGATTGTCTCAATTCAAATTGTGTTAGAATTAGTTGCATTACTTGATTTGGAGTTGGAGCAGCTAGATGTTAAAACTTATTTCCTACATGGAGATTTGGATGAGGAGATTTACATGGAACAACCTAAAGGGCTCATTCATAATCGCAACAAGATTTTTTTTTTCAGGCTTAAGAAATCATTGTATGGTCTGAGGCAGTCACCTCGACAATGTACAAGAAATTTGACTCTTTCATGATGATCCATAATTATACAAGGAGTGAGTGTGATCATTGTGTTTACTTTAAAAAATTGCATAATGACATATTCATTATCTTAGTATTGTATGTTGACGATATGATTTTAGAAAGCAAAATCATAACTAAGATCAACAGGTTAAAGGCTCAAATGGATAGGACATTTGATATGAAAGATCTAGGAGCAACAAAGAAGATTTTGGGCATGGAGAAATTTAGAGACAGGAGGAATGGTAATCTTTGGTTGTCACAAAAAAAGTATGTCAAGAAGATACTTTTGAGTTTTGGTATGAACAATGTGAAACCATTTTCAATCCCTTTTGCTTCCCATTTTAAGCTTTGTTCAAGTTTATGTCCTAGTAAAAAAGAAGAAAAGGAATATATGTCTTGAATACCATATGCTAATGCAATAGGAAGTTTAATGTATGCGATGGTTAGTACAAGACCAGACATTTCACATGCAATTGGGATTGTCAGCAGATATATGGAAAATCTAGGTAAAGAGCACTAGGCTGCAGTGAAATGGGTGCTTTGGTATTTGAATGGCACAAGTGATTACAATATCACCTATAATGGTGGTTGTGAGTTAGTCTGTGGATATGTTGATTCTGATTTTGCAGGTGATTTGGACAAGATGAGGTCAACTTCAGGATATGTATTTACTCTTGCAGGTGGACCTGTTAGTTAGATGTCAAAGATATAGGACATTGTTGTTGTATCCCCAACAGAAGCATAATACACAAATTCTTTGCATGCTTGCAAAGAGGCGGGTTGGTTAAAAAGTTTGTTTGGTGAGTTTGGAAGGATGCAGGACAAGGTAAAGTTACTCTGTGATAGTCAAAGTGCCATTCACTTGGATAAAAATCCATCCTTCCACAATAAAACTAAACACATTCCTATTAAGTACCATTTTGTAAGACACGTCATCGATGAAGGTGGAGTTTCCCTTGAAAAATTTCATACAAAAGAGAATTGCGCAGACATGTTCACAAAACCAGTAATTTTAGAGAAGCTACAATGGTGCTTGGCTTATCTTGGCTTGCAAAAGGGGTGATGAATAAATTGGGCATGATAGATTAGGTAAATTGTTGTCAAGGTGGAGATTGTTGAATATGCCAACTAATTTCCTAAATTTGGTGGATATGGGAAGATTTCATGGATCTTATTTTGTAGTGGTTTGTTCAACCAAATCTACCAATATGGTATGTACACACTAAAATGGATAAACAGTTTTGTAACTAAATGAAATTTGTTCTATATTCATGTAATCCCATAGAGGCATAGTTGGATAGGAGGAATAGTGGAGTTTGTGAGAAGGTCGAATGGTTGTATGTACCATTGGAAGCCCGACCTTGATGTCTATTGTATTCATCTCCCTTGAACAATAAATCAAAGATCGATTATCATTGCCCCATGGATGTTTCCCTTACAATAAGGGTTTTACCACATAAATATGTGTGTTAAATTTATGTGTATGTTATTTTCATTGATCTTGTGTATTTCGTTTCAGCTGCATAATTTGATACTTGTTGATTTCCGCATTAGACAAGTATAACACCAACAATTTTTTTTTTCAATGATTTCTCTTGTAGATGATATTGTTTACATCTCTACTAATAATTACAATATTTCTATTCAATTATCGTGCCTATTGTTTATTTCATAAATTGTGTTAATTCGACATTCAATTTCTCTTGTTCAAAGTCAATCCCTTGATATATATTGTGGTTCATTACAGATCTAATTCATAGCAAATAATGTTATATTTTAAATTCTAATTATGGATACTAATAAAGAGAAAATATAAAACAATTTTTGAAACCATGTAATAATGAAAACAACATTGGATTCAATGCAATGTAATTAGGACTCTTCACACTCTTGGGTATATGCGGACCTCAAAGTACTCCTCAAGTAGACCCCTCACACTCAATTTATACATGGTTATGAGTTCACCTATCCAACAATGTTTCGTGATATGTGTCTTCCTTGGTAGGTCCACTTCATTGATGAATCATTTGTAGATGATTTTATTTTTTGATGAATTCCCTCTCTCCATAATTTTTCTTGTGGATGCCTTATATTCAGCTATATTGCTTGTTAGTGGATTGTGTCAACTCTATATTCAATTTATTTTGTTCAAATTCAATTATTTGATTGGAGTTCATTATAGATCTAATTCATTTGGGAGAAAGTTTTATTGTAAGTTGTAACCATGGCTACTGAGTCAAGAATTTAAACTAACTAATAAATTAAATCGGTTAAAATTACATTTTCCAATTCAATGGTCATAATGTCCAAATGTTTTTGTATCTTAGAATTGCAATTTCCAATGATCTAAAATTTGAAAAATCACAATTCTCAATGCAAGATTAAGTGGCTAGATGCAATGCAATGCAAACCATTTCTCATTTTTATTATTTTGCGTTGTTTTTTTATTTTCTAGTACATAATTAAAAATTTGAAGGGATTGATCAATTATAATTAAGTAGTCTTATGATTTATTCTTAGGTGTAGTTATAATGGGATAGTTGTCACATTTGAACGAATTCAATAAAAAAAATTAGGCTATAACTATATACACTAGTTTCTATCAAGGCCCATTATCATACTTTTACAATCCTTCTATTCAACTATGATTACTCTTTACTTTCAATGAATTGTCTCAACCTAATATTCAATTTGTCTTATTCAAATTCAATCCTTTGAATGGAGTTCATTACATAGCTAATTCATTTGAAATAAAGTTCTTTTGTAAGTTGTAACCATAACGATCCAAAATGGATCATTATATAAATTTCCATCTATTTTGATACTTTATAGGTGGAAAAATTAGAGCCACTGTCTTGTAGGGCCCATTTTAGGGGCATGTCATGATTTGGTGATTTGGGGTCCAAAAAATTTCAGAGTCCATTTGAGGCCTTAAAAGATTTCTTTTCAGGGAAAAAGTTTTTGAACAAATTTCTTATCCTCTCAACATTGTTTTAAATGGTGAGACATTTTCAATGACACAAAAATCACCTCAATCAAAGTTTTTATGAGAATATTATTCCTCCTGCAAGTTGACCTATTGTGATGACCACCACAATACTGAGTAGATGCCGCATTAGCTCCCATTACTCACAGATATGAGATAATCACATACACTCCATGGAGCTTTACCCTGAAAAGGATGAAGATAATTTAGATACTATAGATGTAGATATAATGCTTAAAGGAATCCCCTATCTGATGTTATTTGAGGATAACCTTGGTCTATCCAAATAAATATAGGAGGAGTAAATTACAAAAGTTTTATTAGGTCTTGAGCTAGATAAATCTCTAGGATCGGATGGAATCTCTATCCAATTCTTTTGATCCTACTATAATATCATCAAATTTGACTTGAGACATGTGCTCAATTACCCTATGAGAAAACCTAAGCTAGGAGGGAGAATTAACCCCTCTTTCTTCACCTTAATCCCAAGATAAAAGTGACCATCTAAATTTCAAAATTCCACCCTATTTCTTTGTGTGACTCCTACAAAATAATGACCAAAATCCTAGCAAATTGATGGAAGAATATCCTCCCAAATCATATCTCAAATAATGTGGGTTGTTTTTTCCAAAAAACATAAATCATCGACATTTTTTGACTGGTGTAAGGGACAATCTACTCAAGTAGAAAATAAAAGAAAACTGGATGGTCTTAAATATGGACATGAAAAATGATTTTCATCAAGAATGGCATTCCTTCTTGTTCCTTCTTGTTTGATGCTTTATACAAATTTGGTATTTGTTACTCCTTTATTGAGTGGGTGAAGGACTACATTGGATCCCCCTGGATAACTCCTTTGGTGAATGGTGGATCCACTCCCTTATTCATGAGAAGTAAAGGTTTGAGGAAAGGGTGTCCACTTTTACCCTCCTCTGTATCCTTATGGTGGATTCATGGAGTCATTGGTTAGAAAAAAAAAGAATAGATAACAATCTGCATGGATCTTTTTATTATAAGAGAATTCAAATAAATCAATGATTCTCAATTTGTTGATGATATTTTTTTCATGGGAGTGGCCTCAATCATTATAGATGAGAGGCTCAAAGTAGTTATTGAATAATTTTTGAATGCTTCAAGTTTGAGAATCAACAAGGAAAAAATCCATGTATATGGGTGGAGTGCATTTTCTCACTAGTTGCAAAATATTTAAAAACTTCTTGAGTTATCATGTTTGTTCAATTGAATTTCCTTCAAATATATAGGAATGGAAACCTTGATAGGTACCGTATCTTCGACAGTATGGAAAAATGTGATGAACAAAATAAAAAATAGAATGCAATAATGGATATCACAATGGTTTAGTCTTGTGGATAGAGCGGTGTTAACAAAGTCAATTTGAATATCTTTTCCTATATGTCAAATCTTGAAATTGTTGGCGTGGGTTGGAATATTACAACAAGTAGGGAAATATATCTATAAGTTCTTATGGTAGGGAGGAAATACGAGCACCAAAAAAATTCATCTGGTAAAATAGAATATAGATAGAGATACTAAATAAAATGGGAGCATAGATATTAAGGACCCAAGACTAACAAACTTAACGTTGGGGGAAAAGTTTTTGTAGAAGATAATTTTGGGAAATATAAGTGGTGGAAGATAGTCATGATAAAAAAAATACTTACATATAAGAATGAAATGATGCAAAGATTAGACCCTTTTAAACATCATGTAAATTAGTTTCTCTTATTAGTCAACATAATCTAACATGGGTTACTAGAAATGGTATATTTACAACTATATGGCAATACAAACTAATGGGAAAATATTCTCCCACCATTCAAGATGATTTAGTTGAACTAACAGTGATCCAAATTATTTTTCGGCACGAAATGAGAGGAGAGATATAATAAAGAAATGCACAGAGATATCGCGGATATCCAATAATATAATAGAAATGTATCAGAGATGCAACCATAAACACAGAGATACAGTAATACACATTTTCTATTAATGTAATAAATGTACAGAGATTGTAAAAATACAGAGTGAAAGACTCGCTAGAATGGTGGCAGCTTATCTCTGAGAAGAGATGTGACATTTATTTGCATTCGCAAGAAGATGATCATAACAATTAGTATCTAAGGGCCTTTTTAACATAAGGAAAATCTAAAAACCTAACCCCGGAAGATGAAAATCCAAAAGGTTTGTGGGCCCCGATGGGGGTAGTTGATACGTCAACTTCCCAGGGATGTAACTTTGGCACATGATCTTCGTTTGGGGTGCACGGTAGCTCGTTGGAAAGATCTATCCGAGGAATACAACTTTTGTGTGAGTAACATCAAACTATGTTCCATTTTTCTCCCCGTTTTCCCCAAAAAACGTCGTTTAGGGCCTCAAAACAACCCCGGAAGTTTGGGACCCTAGAAAATTGCTAAAAATAGTAAATTACCAAAATTGCCAGAAAATTGTTTTGAGACAGTTGGAAAAGGTGGGTGGCCACTGATATCCACCTAGATCAATCCTCTCTCCCTAGGAAGCAATCGTCCCCATTGCATTGAGTTCTCGAGGAGAGGGGAAAATGATTGTTGAATCTGAACCTTGGTGAGTTGCTTTCCTTGCTAGAGACGTCGCGCTGCTTGGTTTGTTGAAAGTTGTCAGGAACCTATTGTTGGCGGGGTTGACTATGTTCAACCAGTCGGGCTATCTGAGATGATTGTGTGCAGAAGGAATCTTTGCGTTTTGCTGCAATCTTGTCAACCTGCTTCTGTTGGATAAAAGGTGCTAGGGCGAAGGCTATAGTGGTTGCAGTATCCTTTTGTTCCCCTTTTGAATAGATTTTGGAGAAGATGAATTTTGTAGTATGAGATACTACCTTTCGATACTGTTTATGTGGGACAATGGTTGGAACTACCTCCGGTCTTCTGTAGAGATGACCCCCCAAAGTAACAATGACACTATGGGGTCAAGACTTATAAATAGCATGGAACTTCCACATATATAGCTGGCCCAAGAGAACATCACATACATCCAGTGGGGAAACATCACATAATACCTCATCCCTGAAGGGCTGGATGTCGTATGACAATCGACACTACTAGTTGACACAAAGATCTCTTCCTTGGCGAAGCCACCCAATGTTGTATGGATGTGGGTGTGATGTTGTCAAAAATCCCAACTATTTGACGACCTCTGCTGAGATGAGGTTCTTCTGGCTTCCACTATCAACAATAAAATGCAGCAGGGTCCCCTTCACCCACATCTGTGAATGAAAAAGGCACTCCCCCTCTTTAGGATTTGTTGGTTCTTCTGGTTGAATTTTTGTGGTCGCGACAATATAAGTAGGGTATGCGTTGATGATCTGTCTTTTACCAGTATTTTCATAATCAGATTTTGAATCAGGGTTCGACTCCTTGTTTTTTTTCTCGTTCACCAATGACTATTTTGAGATACATTCATCAGTGTTGTGCCAGGGGATTTTGTGGAAATCACACCATTTTCTAGTGTCCTTCGTCTTTCTGTGACCCTTCTTTCCAGGTGGCTTGGACTGGTTTTCGAGAGACTATTTGTTAGGGCCTTCTTTCTCATACTTTGGTTGTTGCGGATTTGCAAACCCGAACTCTTGTTTGTTCTGGTGCTTAAATTTCTGCTCGATTTTAAAAGCATATCAATAAGCAGCACTGAGTGATGATATATGAAGAAAATCTGTTTCAGTTTGGATGTATCTGTGTAGAGCCCCACAGTATTTTAAAACCAAATGTCATTCAGAGTCTTTGATACCCAGCTTGGTGTGCAAGGTATGGAAGGTATTGGTGAACTATGGAACTGCTTGGCCCCTCTCTTGCCTCAATGTTGTCCATCTCATGTATTGGTCCTCATAGTTGCCAACAGGTTAATACTATTCCTTTACTGCATCCACAAAAAATCCCAAGTGGGCTCGGCCCCATATATTCCAGACTCCTCTATGGAAATTTGCACCCAATACGTTTCCCACCAATGTTTGACATGGGAGAGAGATTTAAGGAGTGTAAAGGTGATCCTTTCCCTGTCGGAAAAATTATGAACAGAGAAATAACCTTCTAAAAGATTTAACCATTTATCTAGGGCATCCGCATCTATCTGACCTTCAAATATGAGAATATCAAAATTGAACTGTACCTTAAAAGGCGAGGTGCCTCCAAAGTGGCCTCTTGATGAAGATGCACCTGATGTTATTAGAAGGCATTGAAAGATGTGAGAAAAATTCTCCATCATTTCGCCCCTCTGTCGTGTGAAAGCTTGCTCAAGCAACAGACTGATAGGATCGTCTGCTCCGTCGTTTTTCTTTTCTTCCGCCATTGAGGGTTTCTTGGGTGTGCGAGAGAGATTTTCCTCAAGAGAGACAAGCTCGAGACCCAACTTTCTATACTTAGACCTCATCGGGGATATGCAATGAAAAATTATCAAGAACAACCTTCTCTGATATCACTGATCCACATTATTTTTCAGCACGAAATGAGAGCAAAGATATAATAAATAAATGCACAGAGATATCATGGATATCCAATAATATAGAATAAATGTATCAGAGATGCAACCATAAACATAGAGATACAGTAATACACAATTTCTATTAATGAAATAAATGTACAGACACTGTAAAAATACAGAGTGAAAGGCTCGTTAGAATGGTGGTAGCTCATCTCTGAGAACAGATGTGATGGCTACTCGCATTCACAAGAATATGATCATTACAATGAGGCTCAAAGGGAATTTTTAGCATAAGGAAAATCCAAAACCCTAACCCCGGAAGATGAAAAGACAAAAGGTTTGTGGGCCCTGATGGGGGTAGTTGATACGTTAACTTCTGAGGGGCGTAACTTTGGCATACGATCTTCGTTTGGGGCGCACGATAGCTCGTTGGAAATATCTATCCGAGGACTACAACTTTAGTGTGAGAAACATTAAACTATGTTACATCATGCTCCCTGTTTTCCCAAAAAAACATCGTTTAGGGCCTCAAAACAACCTCGGAAGTTTGGGACCCGAGAAAACTACCAAAAATAGTAAATTACCAAAATTGCTAGAAAATTGATTTGAGCTAGTTAGAAAAGGTGGGTGGCCACCGATATCCACCTGGATCAAAGAGAATGGATGATGTCTTAGGAAGTCCATATCTTGTTTAATCTCTCTAGTTGGGAAGAGTTAGACTCTAGTTAATGGAAATGGTGGAAGAAATGTCTCCTCTAGATCATCTATCCAATAAGATTATTTCCCTTCTTTCCCCCCTTAAGGAAGTGTTTTCAATGAATAAATCCATCCATGCCTATTGTAAATGAATACTTAGTGAGACTTGGATATAGATCACAGCTAATGGAGCTTCCCTATACACCCCACTCAATGATCTAAAAACATGTCTAAAGGGGAAATGGACTTTGAAGTTGAACCTTTTTTGCTAGATCATGGTGCATGGGAAGTTTTTAATTCCATTCAACATAAATAGAAGAGGAATACAAGTACCATCAAAATGTGATTTGTGTTGTTAGATGGAGGATACCCAAAAGCATTTGTTCTTCAAATGGAAACCTAGGTATGGAGAATTGATTTTGTTGAGCTTGAACAGAAGGTGGATCTTCCATTTAATTTGAAAGATATATTTACAACCTAGAACAAAAGGCATTCCAAAACATTTATAAACAAGCTAGTCTTTAAGGGAACATAGATAGCAATGTCAAAATTTCTTTGTTGGAAAATTTTGTTGTTAAGAAAAAAAACTTTTCACTAAGAAATTTCTCCTCCAAGATTAGTAGGGACAAAATGTAGTGTCCTTCTTCTAGAGGTAATTTAGGTGAGAGGATTTAAAGGGAACAACATTGCAATACTATAACAATAGAATGGGGATTAGCTCGAGGATATCTTGATGGAAGAAAATATGCCACTAAGAAGCATTATCTATAGACCTAAGAACTAGGGATCTTGGAAAATTAGGATGGATAGGGAAGATATTTGTGATAGAAAGTAGCACAAAAAAAGTTTGTTCTCTTTTTTCATGGGACATTGAAAGCAAGTCTAGGGGTGGTAGGTTCGAGCGTGATCATTGTCGTTATTGAAGACAACCATGAAACAAGATTTGTCTGGGGATTAGGAGAAGCCAATAATAATCAACTAGAGGCGTTGGTGCTTTATCAAGGCTTATATACTCTAGACTCAAGACAGATCATGAAACTTCTAGTTATATCAAACTCAACTCTCATCATCATACATATGCTCCACTCCCCATCATCCCCATCATTGAAGGATTGCTCCTTAGCAAGTCTCATCCTTAGAATACAAAAGGTCATAGGTAGTTTTGAATTGATAGGCTTATTTCAAGTGCCCAGTGCTAAAAATAGTCAATCAAACTGATTGTCCAATGAAGCAATGTGTCTTCGAGCTAGAATGGTAAGGATAAAAGAGGGACTTATAACAAAATTGAACATCCCCTAACTCATTTCATTATAGGATAAGTTTATGGATAATATCTAAATTAATATGAAGGGTCTTAATCGAGACAAGTGGATGTTCGAATTTAATTTGAAGTGATGGGAGTTAACATTCCACCACCCTCTAGTACCCTCTCACACTTCATCCACGATATTGTTGTAGAAACATAGGGTTGGCGAAGGATTTTTGGAATTTGTAGGTGGGATAATTATGGATTTCTTTTTCGCACTCTATCTTCAAGATTTTTTTTTGTATTGGGGGAGATTGTAGACTTAGTGGTTTAGACTCCTATCCTTGAAACCCAATCTATTGGGTTGCTACAATTTTTTTGTACTAATACTTCAAAAGAGTTGTGTGTGTTGTCTATTACATCACCATATTTGGGTTTCCATCATTTTTTCTTCAATAAAACTTTGGAATATATAGTTGGGCATAATTCCAAGTGTTTTTCTTGTGAGTAACATCTTTAGGATAACAACTAGGTACCTATCTCCAATTTGAATAATAGGTTATAGTGTGGATGAAGAACATAAAACTAAACATGTAGAGGCTTTGGATATAGTAACTTATTAGAAAAAACAAATTGAGAAGCTAAAAGTTGAATGTGTAATGCTTTATTGCTTAGTCCTAGGTTTATCTAGGCGCTAGTCTATGGTCTTTCATCTAAAGTTATCAATTTGGTCTACTCCAATTATTCTAAAATTATTACAAATGTTGAAGAAAATTTTCAACAAGCTCAAGGAAATCTCAAAATAGAAAAAATAAATTAAAAACACATTAATTTCCAATCAAAAAAAAAAAAAAACCTTACAATGTTTTTTTTTTCCTAGTCACAACTTTATTTTTTATTTTTTATATAAAAAAGTAATTTTAATTTTAAGATATCTTCTTGAGATCTTTACTAAAACATATGTACTTAAAAGATTCTATATTATATTATATTAATTTCCAATCAAAATCAAACCAAAAAAAACCTTATAATGTTTTTTTTTTTTCCTACTCACAAGTTTATTTTTTATTTTTTATATAAAAAAGTAATTTTAATTTTAAGATATCTTCTTGAGATCTTTAC
>ML781910.1:38762-58785 GCA_009831015.1 Picea engelmannii | reverse complement strand
AATGTTAGAACTCATGTTACAGGGAGCAATTTTGTTTTTAGGACAAAGCCTCATTTTGTATGTATTAATATGATCTAGTAATACTAATTGTATGTGTGTACTGGCGTCTTGGAGTTTTACTCTCATAATTAATATGTAATAAAATATATGCTTAATAATCATCAATAACATTAATATTTAATTATTTAAAAATTAATTAATTAAAATATAAATAATTTAATAATTTTTAATAATTTGATTGCAGCTTCAACACTAACATGACACAGTTTAACTTAATAACACTAACATGACACAGTTTAACTTAATATGACATATTCATAATTTTTGACTTGATTCAGGTGTGAGTTTAACAAAATTCAAAGAGTTTAATTTAAATCTTTTATTTTTTGGTTATTTTTTTGTGATTTTTTTTGTTTGATTTTACTTGAAAATCTGGTGAAGAATAATTGAATCTTCAGATTTAAGTGATTAAATTTGTATAATCGAAGTGTCCCACTATTTTTAGTACCTGAATCTATTTATATATTCAACAATTTCAACAATAAAAAATAAAAATTTTGTCCAAATTTACATCTTCATATTGAAAAAAAATAAAACTTTTAACTAACACCCAAAAATTGGTTAAAAAACCCAAAAATAAAACTTTTAACCAACTCCCCATTCAAAGTTGATGTAATATGATGCAATCATGACGCTCATAAGACACAAAATATTCCAGATTTCGATGCCACTAGGACACATGTGGTGCCCATGTAGATAATATCAACGTAGAATGATGCGATGCTTATTCTGTCACTCACTATGACAACACCATTATCGCATGCTGAAAAAATTACAACACTGGAAAAGACAGTTGTTCGCATTGTAATGTCAAAGTCCAAGTCGATCGAGTTTAACATATGGTCACCCGGCGCCGACACAGAAAAATAAAATAAACCAACATGACTAAAAGCGAATACGTTTCTATTGAGCATTAATTACAGAAAGTAATACGTTAACTAGAAAAAAAACTAAAGTCAACCTTCAAGAAACGTGTACTTTTCGAATCCCAAAACCTTTGACCTATGAGCATATATAAACATGACCTTTCACGATATTTAAAAGAAAATGGTAAGGAATCATATCAATGGAAATTTGGGCCCCCGGCTGTTACATAAATTTGGAAGATAAAATGTAGTCAGAGTATTATTAAAAGGTGTTAGAGTATTATTAAAAGGTGTTGGTTAAATGTTTTTGGTGATGTAAATTTGAATAAAATTGTTAATTTTTATTGTTTAAATTATATTTCTGAATGTATAAATGGATTCAGTCTAATGAAATTTTTTTGGAACATTTAGATTATATAAACTTAATCACTTAAATTTACGCATCCAATCATTCATTGCTAGATTTAAGGCAAAATCAAACAAAAAAAAATAGCCAAAAACCTCCAAAAAGATAAACTTTTAGAATACTGTGATTGGGTTGTATTAAAATTGTGATTGGGTTGTTAAGTAGAGGCCAAAAGCACGACTGTAGTGCTGGCAGGATAGAGATGTTTGCTAAATGAAAGCTTAGTTTTACCAGATATGTCAACATTCGACATCTTGACCAAACCGTAAGATCATGTGCGGATTGTTGTATGTTGACCAAGTAGTGGCCTCGATAACGGCCTGACTCAGCACTATTAAAAAGCTGCGCAGCACACAGACAGAGTGGCTTACCGCTTTCCACTTCTCCTCTGTCACTCTGCACTCTTTTTGTACCAAATCATACCATATCCTTCCTCATCTCATATTGTGCTATAAATATTGCTCTTGCACAGATTTGATTATCATTCCCTTGTCCCTCACAGTGTTTCAGTGTTTAATCATTAGCCATCTGTGATACAGATCCGACTAATATCAATGGAAGGACTGCTACCTTTCATTTACAGAGCTGTTGTCCGTGACAGGAGTCATCATTTATGCCGCAGCAGCAGCAGCAGAAAGCATTTACAGAGYTGTTGTCCGTGACAGGAGTCATCATATATGCCGCAGCAGCAGCAGAAAGAATCTATTATTATCATCACCTGAATCTTCGTGCAGCGGAAGATCAGTTGCGAGGGATCATGTCAAGCACTACGACATACTACCAAAACGTGACAACTCTGGCAGATTTGATAATATTGCACCGCAGGACATTCTGCTCAAGCCCGCCGATCTATATCCTTCGAGTCAATCCTTATTTCACAGGCTGGCGGTTCCGTCTCGTTTGTTTAACAGCGGAGATGGACGATCCCCGGGGAAACAGGCTACAGGACTAAATTTTCCAGCCCAGTTTCACCACACCAATTCCTTCCATTATCGCCCATAGTTTTTATGTAGTTTTTACGATTGCAATCTGTATTGCATTCCTATATTGAAACAGTGTGCTCTGAGGTAGATTGTTGGGGGATCTAAGATCACATTACCCTTATTCAATAAAATATTGCAAGTTATTTGATTGAAAATATCATGATTGTTGTATGTAAATTAAAATACATGAAAATAAGTTTTGCATTTGCTTTTGGACTGAATATTTGTTCAAAGAGAAGGGGAAAAACTACTCTAATGGTTAAAGGAAAACAGAGTTTTACCTTGGAAGATAGCATTCTGTATCTTATCATTTTAAATATTTCCTTTAACAAATCAATAGTTGGAATTGAAAATCAAACGTGGATGACTCATTCTTAATCGAATGCCCGTCTTCCTTTTCATTCTTATTTCTTCTTCGTGGTTATATTCTGCGAGTTGGGTTATATTCCATAAATTTAATCACAA
Source organism: Picea engelmannii (assembly GCA_009831015.1). Classification (NCBI taxonomy): domain Eukaryota; kingdom Viridiplantae; phylum Streptophyta; class Pinopsida; order Pinales; family Pinaceae; genus Picea; species Picea engelmannii. The sequence goes on along the minus strand of ML781910.1, from coordinate 56,005 downwards.
ATCAATAAAAACATTAAGCTGTATTTTGTACAATCCTAAACTTCTTTATTCCTATGTTATGATAAACCAGAGACAAACTTCTTTATTCCTATGTTATGATAAACCAGAGACATTTTACAGTTTACTGTAAAGGCTGCAAAAACTGTAAAATCTAAATAATTTTATAAGTAGAGCAGCTAGATAAAATCGTACGTCTGAATGGGTTAAGAATGGCCAGAATCGAATGGTCACCAGTGATCATGAAAAGCCAAAAGAAAAGGTTATAAGTCGGATGGTTTTTGAAACGTTTCTGTTAATTAAATGTATTAAATCCTCCTTGACCTAAAACCACTGTAGGAAGACAAACGAATGAACATTCATGGATTTGGAGCGAATCAAATAATATTCAAGGAATAATTCTTGTATTGTCTAATTTATAGAGGCCCTAATTTATAGAGGCCCTTCGAACTGGAGACAAATGCAAGTAGATATGTAATAGGAGTGCTCTTTATATACATAGGTAGGTTAGTATTCTCTCATTCTAAAATGTTTTATGGGGCAGTCTTGAACTACCTCATATATAAGATGTTAAGATGTTTGAACTACCTCATATATAAGATATTAAGATGTTATGCCTTAATGTAAGATGTTAAGAAATAGAAACACTATTTAATGAAAATGAAAACATTATCTACATCAATCGCCAACCATTACTATATTTGTAGGTATAGAGTAAGCTTCATTGCATAGAGTAAGCTTCAATGTAGAAGAGATAGGAATTGGATGAAATATTTTTAGAAAAGAAACTGTTATCCAAATCAATAATCACATGCATGTACAATATTTGTAAATATTTGTAGGCTCAAAGTAGGCTCCAAAGGATAGGGCACAACTAGAGGACTGAGTATTTTGAGCAATTTCATCTTATGCTAAGTATAAGAAGGGAAATACAAATAGGTTGGTTGATATGCTTTCAAGGCCACCCACACCCAAGATCACTATTATGGGTGCTCTTGGTTTTTCTGAGCAATTTCATATTATCTTAAGGGTGAGTGGAAGTTAATGATGGTTGCCCATGAGTGCAATGCAAACCTAGTCTCTTGACTTAGAAAGATTATTCAAGGTACTTTTACAATGAATATTTGAATATGGTGTAAGAAGGTGAAAAGTAGGAAAATGAATTAGCTTTTTGAATATACAACTTTTATTCATAGAAATTGTGAATAAATATGTCAAATTTTATTTTTTCTAATAGTGGTATTTTATTTTTCCAACAAAATATAAGATATATGTGTTTTTGTTCATGGAGGTGTTGAGTACCTTAATGATGGAATTTCGTTCCAAAAACTTGTATACTTTTAGAGAACTTGTCTTTCTTGTGTAGTGTTTTTTTTGGAAATTTATAATATTAATTTTATATTTTTTTAAGATTATCAAAGTCAACATATCCCTGAGTGTTTTTTCTTGTGCGGGATAAGAGGGTCTTAACATGATCAAAACAAAAAAAAAAATCGTTTTTTTTTTCGAGATCATATCTGTCTCCTATAGTGCCGCATATAACTCATTCAAGAAATGGTTCAACTGACAAAAAATTATAGCATAAATAAGTGAGGTATGTATTCTGGGATTTTGATATATGTGAAGACAAAAATAGATTAAAAACAGTAAACAATATTAATTTTAAAAGAAAATTATATATTTTGAGTCTGCATTGCCAACTATATCTATGTCTATAGTTTCGTCAATAGGTGAATTGTTTACCCTATATAAAAATAACGTCAGATAGATATATAGAGAGGTATTCACAAAATTGGAGGTTTTTATCAATTTGGAGACTCAACTACTAGGTTTGTCATTCCAAACCTAAATCTGAGGCAACCAAATCAACATACATGTTATCAATCCCACCAAAAAAAAATTGAATTCAAAGGAGCGTGCATGCTTTCTTAAGAATGAGGACACGCTTTAGGAATGCACACGTGTTCCTAATAGCGTGCACACTCTATAGGAAGGTGCACATGCTCTTATAAGCTATTTTCTCTTTGGCATTCCTATGCCCCTCCCTCCCTCTCTCTCTCTCTCTCTCTCTCTCTCTCCTATATCTACCTCCTGTCTATCTCAATCTCACTCCTCCTCTCTAACTGCCTTATCTATCTGCCTCTCTCTCCCTCTCACACTCCTATACATGGTAAGAACTAGACATGACAAGACTTAGACATCAAAAGGCATGGAAAGAACTAGACCTAGAACTTTCCTTGACATGGCTCAGACTCTCTCTCTCTCTCTCTGTGTCCCTGTTGGCTGTAGGCCGAGGCAGAAAAGCAAGACGAATTTAGGAAAGAAAGCATGTAGAAGGAAATCGATAGTTGGAAGGAAGCACAACACACACGCATGCAAGGAAGGTAACAACTGGAAGGAAGAACAACACGTACGCATGGGAGGAAGACCTAACGATAGTAGGGTTAGGGTTTTGGTAATATATTGTAATGGTTGAAGAGCCCGAAATGTATAAATATCGATCCTTAGGTATCATAGGGGGTTGGTTCTTGCATTATTCAGTTGGATTGATATTGGTAGATGACCAGTATTGTTGGTTTTTGTATTTCTCGGAGTATTGTTGCTAATATAGTGATACGCATGAGTCGATGTGATAGGTAATGTTTTTTTGTATGATCTATTTTGTATAAGTTGTTGAGCTAGAGGAGAAAAAGGAGGGTAGATCTTGAGGGTTAGATCGCAGGCTATGGAGTCTTGTGCGATCTAGTCCGCATCATATAGACCTTACCTGACTGAGAAGGGTTGTAAGCGCATGACACTGGATACGCAGAACCATCATAATAAAGAACCAAGAACCAAATCTTTGTGGACGTAGTCCAGAAGGGGGTCAACCATGGTAATATCTGTGTTGTGTGATGAATGGATATATATATTTCCTTTCTTCAGCAATTATTATTATGTTGAATGAATGAGTTATTATATTGCTTGTTTAAATGTTGTTGCGATGTTGAGGTAATAAGCTATGATATTTTCTGCACTGTCGTGGATAACAGTAGGTTACAATCACAATCTTTAATAAATGGTTCAGAATAAAGACCCCATATCTCGCGCTCAATCCTACGATGTAAACATATGAGTCTTACAACCAACCATTAAAGCTATCTTGGGTGAGACTGCACAATGCATTTTCTGTGTTGCGTTGCCTTCTGGTTCACCAGGAGGGCCAATAGTTTTAGAGGCTTTGTTGGAAATCCAAAATACATGAGCCCTGGGTCAATACAAACTCACACAGTATAAAGGAATAGAGATAACCAACAAATGGTTATGTTGTCGTTGGTAGGAACAGGAGAGGATTGAGTAGAGGAGATAAGTTGAGAATCTGTCGGAGGTGGATTAAGAAAGGGTTAGGGAAGAGACCAATGAGCCATTAGAAGGGAATGTTTTGTTGGATTACTGAGAGGGGGGGTGAATCAGTAATAGTGTAACTATAATCATTTTTCTTTAAATAATCCAAGTGTTATATCAATGTAGAATTATTATCCAATAATGAGAAATAAAAAATGAACAATCATACACATACACAGTACACCCGTGTTTTACATGAAAACCCAAATCGGGAGAAAACTGCAGAATGCTTTATCTTATATGTCTTGAAGAATTACATTCATTGGGAGCACCAACTTCCTTTGTTTTCCAGCTGCAACTGGAAGGAGGCTCCAACCCCCTAGTTTCTCAAGCTAAAACCTGAGGGAAACTCCAACTCCCCAATTCTCTAGCTACAACCAGAAGGAGGCTACAACCCCCTATGTTCTCCGGCTACAACCACCTGTCCTTGCCCCGTCCTACCGCCATGAAGTAGAAGTAGAATGATGGAACCACTGTCACACTATCACTGTGAGATATACTGGTGGAAACATGTACCAATAAACCTGAACCATGCATCAACCTGTACCTCAACCTTTAATCAACATGTACCATAAAAAAATGCATCAACCATGCACCAACCTGTACCAAACAATGTGTAATCAACATGTACCATAAACAAGTGCAACCAGCCATGTAGCAAGTATGTATCAATCATGTGTCAAGTACTCATCAACTATGACTCATCAATATGTACCAACATCATCAACTATTCACCTCATGTATGTGCCAACTCATCAACTACTTGTACCTCAACCAAAATCCCTCATCAAGGATATTCTAATTAATGCATTGCAAGAAGAATATACAAAATATTGTTGAAACCAATGCATCATGGGAAATAGTTTAAAATTTTAAGTCTTAAATTAATGCATTGTAAAAATGAGAATATACAAACAATTGCTTAAATCAATACTTTAGAGAATATACAAACAATTGCTTAAATCAATACTTTAGAGAATATACAAACAATTGCTTAAATCGATACTTTATATGAGTTTAAACACTAGATGCTAAATCAATACTTGAGAGAATATACAAACAATTGCTTAAATCAATATTTTATATGAGTTTAAAAACTAAATGTTTTAGTTAGGTGGTGACAACACACCTTGCAGTTAAGTACATTTCCTTTGGCTAGAGGTTTCGCTAGCATTTGGCTTTAAGTATGCATAGAAATGCTTGAAATAGTTCTCGTTTAAATGTAGAACCCTGGGAGGTGCTTTATTGAGACTTGTACTATTTCTCCATTTTTTACCAAGAGATAAAGGCTCTCTATTATGTGATGTGTTTAGCTTAATTAGTGTTTTCTATGTTCATTAATATAGGTGTTTGAATGCCGATACCAACAAGTGGTGTGAAGGTTGTGAACAGAGGTTCGAGGGTTTCTCGTGCGTAGAGGATAAATCACGGGGAGTCTGATCACCATGAGGAGAACGAGGGTCGTTGAGTTGTGAGAAATTGTGCAGGGCGTGAATGTGAGCATGATCCAATGCAGCCTCTTAGAATGAGGGGCAGGGTGTTCGAGTTTCCAGAGTTGCACATGCATGCTAGGGCGAATCCTTTTGATCTCATGAAGGATGTGATGTGCGTTGTGTGTTGCCACCAGGGGACCTTTAGAGTTCTGGAGAAGAAGACCCCGCCAGGGATCATTAACAAGTCCATGTTGGCAATTGGAAAGAGTAACATATACCACCTTTTTTTGGTGGGGAGGGGTTGCTTCCGGTCATCCTTAGTTGCAAACTTGGTGGATAGAACCACATTGTTTGTAATTGGGTTTAATTGGGGATCTGAAGCCGAGGAAGAATTCACAATAATCAGACGTTGTATGGAGTCGTCGAGTCAATAGTAGGTCGCTCACATTTCTAAGGCAAGCTTCTCATGGACAAAGAACATAGAGGAGTGTGATATGGAGATTTGTGGAGATTTGGGTTGGTTATTGGTGATGGAGGTCAAAGCAATGGCAAGGGAATGTTTGGAATGCAAAGTTTAAGGTTGAGTAAAAAAATTGATTATATCATGGTGTGTGTCACATGGCCTTGGTAGTTAGTGGTTTTAGATCCCATGTATTGCATACTTCAATGAAATTAGCCTAGAGGTAAGAGGTGAAGGGTCACTTGGTTGGCTTGGCCAGATTAGATCAAGGAAGTATATCTCTATTGATTATAGTGATGGAGATAATGGATGTATATTATGAGATTAACATAGATATGTACATGGAACTATGAGGAGTTGTTCATGATCTCAAAGGGATATTTTTTTTGCAAACTCGGAGAATCGTTGTATAGCCTAAGGTAACCAAGAAAAGGTACAATATGCGTGATTCCTTCACGACGAGACAAAGTTTCTTAAGAAGTGAGTATGATCATTGTGCTTATTTCAATGTTTTCAATGACATATTCATTATCTTGGTGTTATGTTGATGATATGCTTGTTGCAAGCAAATCATGGTTGAAATTAATAGGTTAAAGGTTTACTTGGCTAAGACTTTTGATGAAAGATGTAGGAGAAGAAAAAAAATATATTGGGCATCAAGTACACAGAGATGAGAAAAATGGTAAGATGTGGTTATCACAGCATAAGTTTGGTGAAGATACTAATGAGGTTCTTCAAGTTTATGTCCTAGAAGTAAAGAAGAACAAGATTTTATGACTCGTGTACCTTATGCAACTACAATAGGAAGGACGATGTTTGCAATGGAATGTTAAAATATTTCACATGCAGTTGGCGTCCTCAGTGGACACATGGAAAAACTAGGTAAAGAGCATGGAGAAGGGTGTTTTGGTATCTGAGAAGCACGAGTATCACCTATAATGGTTGCACTGATTTAGCGTGTAGTTATGTTGATTCAGAGGTGGTAGAGTGGTCCATATTGGAGCAAATTGTGAAGACATGTTCACACAACCAATATTTTTGTAGAAGTTGCGGTGGTGTTTGGCTTCTCTTGGATTTCAATAAAGGTGATGATTGATTCGTTAGGAAAGGTATCAGAAAAATTGTTGTCAAGGTGGAGATTGTTGGGTGGTGACAACACACACCCTGAAATTACATTCGTTTGGCTAGGGGTTTCTCAAGCTTTTTTCTTTTCCAATTCCTATAAATGGTTGAGATTTTTCCTAATTAAATGTAGAATCCCGTGAGGTGCTTCATTGAAACTTGTAAGATGATTTCACCATTATTGACTAAGAAATAAATAATATTGCTTCACCCTCTATTTTCTCTCTACTGTGTAATGTGTTTATCTTCATTCTTGTTTTATCTATTCATTAATCTTAGCGTAGGATGATCCAAACATATTTAATGCATTATAAAAAATAATATCAAAAGCATTATTGAAATCAATAAATTATAGGAAGTAGTTTTCTATTAGTTAACAAAGAATTTGTATTGAATGTTGATTCCAATGAGCAATTTTTAAGAAGTTGATGCTTATATTAATGCACAAGAACAAATAAAATATACAAAAAAATGTTGAAGTGTGGTAACAATGAAGAAAAAAACAAATTCAATGCAATGTAAGAAGGACTCCTCACACTCTAGATTACATGTGGACCTTAAGGCACCCCTCCTATGAACCTCTCACACTAGTTGTTTGCATTGATCTCGGTTGACCTATTCAATAATGTTTCTTGGATGGTCTCTTTTTTGGTGTAACTTCATCAGTGAATCAATTTGTAGAAGATTTTGTTTGTAGATGAATTCCCTTTGTCAATAATTTGGTTACTAGTGACTTGATTTGTTTTCCAACTATTGAATATGCCAACTAATTTCCTAAATTTGGTGGATATGGGCAGATTTCATGGATCCTATTTTGTAGTGGTTTGTTCAACCAAATCTACCAATTTGGTATGTAAGCACTAAATTGGATAAATAGTTTTGTAACTAAATGAACTTTGTTTTATATTCATGTAAGCCCGTAGAGGAATAGTTGGATAGGAGGAATAATGAAGTTTGTGAGAAGCTTGAATGGTTGTATGTACCACTAGAAGCCTGAACTTGATGGTTGTTGTATTCATCTCCCTTGAAAAATAAATCAAAGACCGATTATCAATTCCCCGTGGAGGTTTCCATTACAAGAAGGGTTTTAACATGTAAATATCTATGTTAAATTTATGTGTATGTTATTGTCATTGATCTTGTGTATTTTGTTTCAGCTGCATAATGCGATACGTGTTGATTTCTACATTAGACAAGTATAACAGGTGGTATCAGATCAGGTTGGAGGAGAGAGTGTCGCAGGCATCAAATTCTTGGAGGAGAAGCAAGAGTGAAATCTGTGTGAGGTGTGTCGATTTCAAATTGTCCCAAGTATCTCCTCTGAGAGGGTGCGTCCATATATAAGTTGCCTATCAAAATTCGAAATTTCTGGAAATCATCGCAGTTCACCTCCTTTGACAGGCGTGATGACCACTTGACATCGTCGCACCCTGGCCGTGTGTACAATGCAATGACCCATTGAAGATCGTTGCACCCTTGATGTATCGAAAGGTGGGACGACCACTAAATCGATGCACTGTGTTCATCCTCGGAGGTGCGACAACCCTCTGATATGGAAAAGACTCAAAGAGCCAAGTTTGAAATTGAGAAGTTCAATGGCAAGAACAGTTTAGAGATTTGGAAGGTCAAGATGCACAATCTTCTCATGCAACAAGGTGCGGTGAAGGCGCTTTTGGGAAAATCAAAGAAACCCATGACCATTTCAGATGAAGACTGGGAAGATATTGATGCGAGAGAACTAAGTTCCATACGTCTCTATTTGGCTGATGATGTTTTGTTCAACATTGTTACAAAGAAGACAACAGTTGGTTTGTGGACAAAGCTGCAAAGCTTGTATATGACGAAATCCTTGACGAACATGATCTTCCTAAAAATACAATTGTACATTCTACGCATGAAGGAAGGTACAAAAATTGTTGATCATTTAAATATTTTTAATACTCTCTTAGTTCAGTTGACTAGCATGGGAGTGAAATTCGAATCTTAAGACAAGGAAATTACATTATTGTGTTCTTTGCCTGAGTCATGGGATCACTTTGTTACCTCTATTAGTTTCAGCACAATGGAAAGTATTGAGTTTGATGTTATTGTTGGAGCACTATTGTCTGAGGAAACAAGGAAGAAATTCAATTTAGAAACCTCTACATCTAAGGCGATGGTGATCAGAGGAAGAACTAAAGAAAGAGGATAGGGTAAAAGGGATTTCTCTCGGTCAAATTCGAAGGGAAAGAAGAGCAAGCTTAAGTGATGGTTTTGTTGAAAATATGGACACTTGAAGAAGGAATGATGGAAGCGACAACAAGCCTCCAAAGAAGATCGTCCAAAGGAGACGAAGGAAGCAAGAACCACTGAAATAGGTTCAACAACAGGTTCAGGTATGACTGACGAAGTTTTAACAATTAGTACGGTTTCACGTCATGATAAAAAATGGTTATTAGATTCTGGTGCTTCAAATCACATGTGTCTTCATAGACATTGGTTTATTACTTACCAGTCTATAGATGATGGAATTGTTTACATGGGAAATTATATATTATGTAAAGTTGTGGGAATTGGTAGCATTCAAATCAAGATGTTTGATGGATCTGTTAAGATACTAACTGATCTGAGACATGTACCTGAGCGTAGGATGAGCCTAATATCTTTGGGAGTCTTAGATACTAGAGGATATAAGAGTATTGTTCAAGGTGGAGTTATGAAGGTGTACAAAGGAATCCTACTAGTTATGAAAGCGAAGAAAGTTGGAAACATGTTTTTGTTAGAAGAAAGAACCGAGTCAGATCAAGCGACCATTGTATCCGAGAATGACAGTGATTTTGTTCGACTATGGAATGAACGGTTGGGCCATATGAGTGAAAAAGGATTGATGGTATTATCTGATCGCAAGTTACTTCCTAGTCTAAAGTCTTTAAAGTTAGATTTACGCAAACATTGTATTTATGGAAAACAAAATAGGCTAGAATTTAAAACCGAAAGACACACGAGTGAAGGAATCCTTGACTATATCCATTCTAATGTTTGGGGACCATCCCCTACTATTTCATATAGAGGATCATCATATTTTGTAACTTTTAAAGATGATTTCTCTAGGAAGGTTTGGATATATATGTTGAAAAGAAAGGCTGATGTATTTACTATTTTCAAGCAGTTTAGAGCTTTAGTGGAAAAAAGCACCGGTAGGTCCATTAAATGTTTAAGAACTGATAATGGTGGTGAATTTACGTCAATGGAATTTGAGAACTATTGCAAGTAGTTTGGGATTGATAGGAATAAAAACACTTCCTATACTCCTCAACAAAATGGAGTTGTTGAATGCATGAACATGACTCTTCTAGAGAGAGCAAAGAGTATGCTTAGTAACACCAAATTGCAGCAGAAACTATGGGAAGAAGAAGTATCTACAGCTTGTTATATGGTGAATCGATTACCATCAACAACAATAGAGTGAAATATTCCAGAAGAGGTATGGACAGGTCACCCTTGTAATTATTCTAATCTTAAACTTTTTGGTTGTGAAGCCTATGCTCTAATTCTGAAACAACAACGTTCTAAATTAGATCCAAAATAAAAAATAATTGTCTTTGTTGGATATGGTGATGGTATTAAGGGGTATAGGTTGTGGGATCCTACTGCTCACAAGATCACCATTAACATAGATGTAATATTTAATTAATCATCTCTCATCAAATCCGATGTAGATGTTCAAATGAAACAGGTAGAAGTACTGAAATATCAATAGATTCAGTTTGAAACTCGTTCAATTACAGATGAAAGTGAACATAAGCAAGTTTTTGAAGATGTTCATGAAGAGGTTCCTACAGAGGAAAACATGGATGACGATGACAATCAACAGATTTTGGATGAGCCACAAACTTCCCTAAGGAGGTCTACATGGGTCAGAAATCCTCCAAGAAGGTATGATGATTTTGATTAATCAGTTTCTTTAAGTACTAATGATGATGAACCTTCATGCTATCATGAAGTTGTGGAGGGTTCTAAAAATGTTAAATGGAAAGAAGTAATGAAGGATGAAATGAATTCTTTATAGAGGAATGCTACATAGGACCTGGTAGAACTTCCAAGAGACAGTAAAATTGTACGTTGCAAGTGGGTCTACAAGATGAAGAAGGGTGTTGATGATAAGGTAGAAAGGTACAAAGCAAGGTTGGTTTCAAAATGATATTATCAAAAAGAATGTATTGACTTCCATGAGATTTTTTCACCAGTTGTTAAGATTGTCTCAATTCGAATTGTGTTAGCATTAGTTGCATTACTTGATTTGGAGTTGGACCAACTAGATGTTAAAACTTCTTTCTTACATGGATATTTGGATGAGGATATTTACATGGAACAACCTGAAGGGTTTGTTCAGAATCGCAACAAGAAATTTGTTTGCAGGCTCAAGAAATCATTGTATGGTCTGAGGCAGACGCCCCGACAATGGTTCAATAAATTTGACTCTTTCATGATGAGACATAATTATACAAGGAGTGAGTATGATCATTGTGTTTAATTTAAAAAAATGAATAATGGAATATTCATTATCTTAGTATTGTATTTTAACGATATGCTTTTAGCAAGAAGAAGCATAACTAAGATCAACAGGTTAAAGGCTCAAATGGCTAGGACATTTGATTTGAAAGATCTAGGAGCAACAAAGCAGATTTTGGGCATGGAGATATTCAGAGACAGGAGGAAGGGTAAGCTTTGGTTGTCACAACAGAAGGATGTAGAGAAGATACTTTTGAGGTTTGGTATGAACAATGTGAAACTAGTTTTAGTCCCTTTGGCTTCCCATTTTAAGCTTTCTTCAAGTTTATGTCCTAGTACAAAAGAAGAAAATGAATGTATGTCTTGAATACCATATGATAATGTAGTAGGAAGTTTAATGTATGCGATGGTCAGTACAAGACCATGCATTTCACATGCAGTTGGGGTTGTCAGCAGATATATGGAAAATCCAGGTAAAGAGCACTAGGTTGCAGTGAAATGGGTGCTTCAGTATTTGAGGGGCACAAGTGATTAATGTATCACCTATAATGGTGGTTGTGAGTTAGTCTATGGATATGTTGATTCTTATTTTTCAGGTGATTTGGACAAGATGAGGTCAACTTCAGGATATGTATTTACTCTTGCAGGTGGAACTATTAGTTGGATGTCAAAGCTACAGAACATTGTTTCTTTATCCACTACAGAAGCATAATACATAGCTGCTTCGCATGCTTGCAAAGAGGCAGTTTGGTTAAAAGGTTTGTTTGGTGAGTTTGGAAGGATGCAGGACAAAGTAAATCTACTCTGTGATAGTCAAAGTGCCATTCACTTGGCTAAAAATCCATCCTTCCACACTATAACTAAACACATTCCTATTAAGTACCATTTTGTAAGACAGGTCATCGATGAAGGTGGAGTTCCCCTTGAAAATTTTCATACAAAAGAGAACTGCACAGACATGTTCACAAAGCCAATACTTTTAGAGAAGCTACGATGGTTCTTGGCTTCTCTTGGCTTGCAGAAGAGGTGATGAATAAATTGGGCATGATAGATCAAGTAAATTGTTGTCAATGTGGATATTGTTGAATATGCCAACTAATATCCTAAATTTGGTGGATATGGGAAGATTTCATGGATCCTATTTTGTAGTGGTTTGTTCAACCAAATCTACCAATATGGTATGTGCGCACTAAATTGGATAAACAATTTTGTAACTAAATGAACTTTGTTCTATATTCATGTAAGCCCATAGAGGCATAGTTGGATAGGAGGAATAGTGGAGTTTGTGAGAAGGTCGAATGGTTGTATGTACCATTGGAAGCCTGACCTTGATGGTTGTTGTATTCATCTCCCTTGAACAATAAATCAAAGACTGATTATCATTGCCCCGTGGAGGTTTCCCTTAGAAGAAGGGTTTTACGACGTAAATATCCATGTTAAATTTATGTGTATGTTATTGTCATTGATCTTGTGTATTTTGTTTCAGTTGCATAATTTGATACTTGTTGATTTCCGCATTAGACAAGTATAACACCAACAAATTTTATTTTCAATGATTTCTCTTGTAGATCATATTGTTTACATATCTACTAATAATTACAATATTTCTATTCAATTATCATTCCTATCATTTATGTTCATAAATTGTGTTAATTCGACATTCAATTTCTCTTGCTCAAATTCAATCGTTTGATAGATATTGTGGTTCATTATAGATCTAATTCATCTCAAATAATGTTATATTGTAAATTGTAATTATGGATACTAATAAAGAGAATATATAAAACATTTTTTGAACCATGTAATAATGAAAAGAACATTGAATTCAATGCAATGTAACTAGGACTCCTCACACTCTTGGGTATATGTGGACCTCAAAGTACCCCTCTAGTGGACCCCTCACACTCAATTTATACATGGTTATGAGTTCACCTATCCAATAATGTTTCTTGATATGTCTCTTCATTGGTAGGTCCACTTCATTGATGAATCATTTGTAGATGATTTTATTTGTTGATGAATTCCCTCTCTCCATAATTTTTCTTTTGGATGCCTTATATTCAACTATGTTGCTTGTTAGTGGATTGTGTCAACTCTATATTCAATTTATTTTGTTCAAATTCAATTATTTGATTGGAGTTCATTATATATCTCATTCATTTGGGATAAATTTTTATTGTAAGTTGTAACCATGGCTACGAAGTCAAGAATTTAAACTAACTAATAAATTAAATCGATTACAATTACATTTTTCAATGCAATGGTCATAATGTCCAAATGTTTTTGTATCTTATAATTGCAATTTCCAATGATCTAAAATTTGAAAAATCACAATTCTCAATGCAAGCTTAAGTGACTAGATGCAATGCAATGCAAACCATTTCTCATTTCTATTATTTTTTTTTAATTTTTTTGTGGTACATAATTCAAAATTTGAAGGGATTGATCAATTATAATTAAGTAGTCTTATTATTTATTATCAAGTGTAGTTATAATGGGATAGTTGTCACATTTGAACGGATTTGATCATATTTTTTAGGCTATAACTATATACACTGGTTTCTGTCAAGACCCATTATCATACTTTTACAATCCTTCTATTCGACTATGATTAGTCTTTACTTTCAATGAATTGTCTCAACCTCATATTCAATTTGTCTTATTCAAATTCAATCCTTTGAATGGAGTTCATTACATATCTAATTCATTTGAAATAAATTTATTTTGTAAGTTGTATCCATCATGGTCCAAAATGGATTATTATATAAATTTCCATCTATTTTAATAATTTGTAGGTGGAAAAATTAGAGCCACTGTGTTGTAGGGCCCATTTTAGAGCCATGTCATGATTTGGTGATTTGGGGTCCAAAAAATTTCAGAGTCTATTTGAGGCCTTAAAAGATTTATTTTAAGGTAAAAAGTTTTTGAACAAATTTCTTATCCTCTCAACATTGTTTTAAATGGTGAGACATTTTCAATGACACAAAAATCACCTCAATCAATTTTTTTATGAGAATATTATTCCTCCTGCAAGTTTACCTATCGTGATGACCACCACAATACTGAGTAGATGTTGCATTATCTCCCATTACTCACACATATGAGATAATCACATATATTCCATGGAGCTTTACCCTGAAGAGGATGAAGATAATTTAGATACTATAGATGAAGAGATAATGCTTAAAGAAATCCCCTATTTGATGTCATTTGAGGATAACCTTGATCTATCCAAATAAATATAGGAGGAGGAAATTACAAAAGTGATATTGGGTCTTGATCTAGATAAATCTCTGGGATCGGATGTACTCTCTATCCAATTCTTTTGATCCTACTATAATATCATCAAATTTGACTTGAGACATGTGCTCAATTACCCTATGAAAAAACCTAAGCTAGGAGGGAGCGTTAACTCCTCTTTCTTCACCTTAATCCCAAGATAAAAGTAACCATATATTTTTCAAAATTCCACCCTATTTCTTTGTGTGACTCCTACAAAGTCATGACCAAAATCCTAGCAAATTGATGGAAGAATATCCTCCCAAATCATATCTCAAATAATCTGGGTTGTTTTTTCCAAAAAATATAAATCATTAACAATGTTTGACTAGTGTAAGAGACAATCCACTCACGTAGAAAATAAAAGAAAACTGGACATGGTCTTAAATATGGACATGGAAAATGATTTTCATCAAGAATTCCATTCCTTCTTATTCCTTCTTGTTTGATTCTTTATACAAATTTGGTTTTTCTTACTCCTTTATTGAGTGGGTGAAGGACTACATTGGATCCCCTTGGATAACTCCTTTGGTGAATGGCGGATCCACTCCCTTCTTCATGAGCAATAAAGGTTTGAGGAAAGGGTGTCCACTTTTACCCTCCTCTATATCCTTATATCCTTATGGTGCATTCATTGAGTCATTGTTTAGAAAAAAAAGATAAATAACAATCTACATGGATTTTTCTATTATAAGAGAATTCAAATAAATTAATGATTCTCAATTTGTTGATGATATTTTGTTCATGGGAGGGGCCTCAATAATTATAGCTGAGAGGTTCAAAGTAGTTATTAAATAATATTTGAATGATTCAAGTGGGAGAATCAACAAGGAAAAAATCCATGTATATGAGTGGAGTGCATCTTCTAACTAGTTGCAAAATATTTAAAATTTTCTCGAGTTATCATGTTTGTTCAATTAAATTTCATTCAAATATATAGGAATGGAAATCTTGATAGGTATCCTATCTTCGACGGTATGGAAAAATGTGATGAACAAAATAAAAAATAGAATGCATTAACGAATATCACAATCGTTTAGTCTTGTGGCTAGAGCGATGTTAACAAAGTCAATTTGAATATCTTTTCCTATATGTCAAAGCTTGAAATTGTTGGCTTGGGTTGGAATACTGCAACAAGTAGGGAAATATATCTATAAGTTCTTATGGTAGAGAGGAAATATGAGAACCAAAAAAAATCATCTGGTAAAACAGAATATAGATAGAGATTCTAAATAAAGTGGCATCATAGATATTAAGGACCCAACACTAACAAACTTAACGTTCGGGGAAAAGTTTTTGTAGAAGATAATTTTAGGAAATCTAAGTGGTGGAAGATAGTCATGATAAAAAAAAATACTTACATATAAGAATGAAATGATGCAAAGATTAGACCCTTTTAAACATCATGTAAATTAGTTGTTTCTATTAGTCAACATAATCTAACATGGGTTCCTGGAAATGGTATATTTACAAATATACGGGAATACAAAATAATGGGAAAAGATCCTCCCACCATTCAAGATGATTTAGTTGAATTAATAGAATGGATGATGTCTTAGGAAGTCCATATCTTGTTTAATATCTCTAGTTGGGAAGAGTTAGACTATGGTTAATGAAAATGGTAGAAGAAATGTCTCCTCTAGATCATCTATCCAAAAAGCTTCTTTCCCTCTTTTCCCCCCTTAAGGGAGTGGTTTCAATAGATAAACCCATCCATGCCTATTGGAAATGAATACTCAGTGAGGCTTGGATATAAATCGCAACTAATGGAGCTTCCCTGACCACCCCACTCAATGATCTAGAAACATGTCTAAACAGGCAATGGACTTCGAAGTTGAACATTTTTTGCTAGATCATGGTGCATGGGAAATTTTTAATTCCATTCAACATAAATAGAAGAGGAATACAAGTATCATCACAATGTGATTTGTGTTGTTAGATGGAGGATAGCCAAAAGCATTTGTTCTTCAAATGGAAACCCAGGTATGGAGAATTGCTTTTGTTGAGCTTGAACATAAGGTAGATCTTCCATTTAATTGGAAAGATATATTTACAACCTAGAACAAAAGGTATTCCAAAACATTTATAAACAATCTAGTCTTTAAGGGAACATAGATAGCCATGTCAAAATTTCTTTGTTCGAAAATTTTATTAAGAAAAAATACTTTTCACTAAGAAATTTCTCATCCAAGAATAGTAGGGATAAAATGTAGTGTCCTTCTTCTAGAGGTAATTTAGGTGAGAGGAGTTCATAGATGATTTTAGGGGCGAAATTTCGCTCATGGGCGAAATTTAGGGGCTTCCAATTTTTTATTTGGCGAATTTTTGGTATTAAAGTGATTTTTTAAAACTTATATCACTAGCCCATAATTTATTTTAGGGGAAAAATTGTGTACAGGGTTAGCCCTTGTTTTTAGGAGAGATAGAGGAAAACAAATTATATTTCGCCCCTGAAATTTGGCGGGACAAGCTTCCATTAGCCAGATTTCTAGAAGTATGGGAATTTTTGATAGCTTCTTCGCCCTGCCATTTGGTAAAATCGGGGTTTATGGTTTAATTCGCCCAGATTGTGTGGTATGGGCTCTGGGTAGCTACATTTTGGCCCTCCTACCTGATATAAATTGTATGGCATCTGCCCAGTGCCCAGAGTTAAAATCATAGCTTTGTTACTTGTCTAGTTCGTTCGTGAGAACTACAGAGTCTACTTAGACTCTACTATCTAGTGACCATCCAGAAAATCTCTAAATCGCCAAGGCCCTATTTACATATATTGAATTTTCGTGTTTATTTCCCCTCGACGGAATGGAAAGAGGGCAATAGATGCTAGTGGTGGAGCCGCCTGTTCAGAGAAGAATTTCTTACAGTTGTTAGCCTGGTGGTCTATGACTCTGTGGAGCCGCCTGTTCAGAGGGGAAGAAACTCGAAAGGTGTCGTGCGAGGCTTTGGCGGTGAATAATTACCAGGGTGTGTATTTTCACATTTTTTATTTTGTTTATACTTATGTTTTTTTATTTGGATCCCCATTCCATTTCCCTGCCATGTGCACCCAATCTCCAGCCAAGCTTTCATCCTTTTTC
>ML781909.1:394303-415570 GCA_009831015.1 Picea engelmannii | reverse complement strand
TATATATATATATATATATATATATATATATATATATATATATATATATAGATAGATAGATAGATAGATAGATAGATAGATAGATAGATAGATAGATAGATAGATAGATAGATAGATAGATAGATATGATTGACATTGAAATATTTTTTTAAATGTCACTTGTCAATTCTATGTTGAGTATAGAAGGAATTACACATCTCTCTCATATTTTTTGTAAAAAGCATCTTTCGATTATAAGATGTATTTCTATTTGATAGTATAATAGTTGAATTGATTCTTAGAACAATTTGGTCCTCTATAGCAATTGATAATTCCATTTCTATTTACCCACATCCAAACAAATTATTAAACAATTTTCTATTCAATTATGTTTTAACTGCTACTAAATTTGTAAGCATAACTCTAAAATCAGTTATTTTAATTAGATTTTTTCTTTTAATATGCTTACATAATTGAATCTTCTACATATTGATCTCTTCTTATGCACAACATCATTAAAAAATGGACATCATTAGTACATATTCTATTGATATATGAAAATAACATAATAATATATCAAGCTATGCAAGATATCTCCTTTAATCAACCACTCATATTGTATTATATTTTTTAATCAAGGTGTATCAAGCAATGTAAGATATGTCATATAATTAACAACTCATTTGTGTTGGGTAGGTGTTATATTATTTTCATGTCTGTGAGGAGTGTGTCAGATTTGGCGATCCCTTCACATGTCACTTTGTGTGGACATGTGCTTTGGGAGTTGCATGAGGGGGGTCCGAAGTGGGTCCAAGATTTCCCCCCTGGGCTCGATCTAGCTGACAGGGTTCGAGGCAGTGCCCCCCAAAAACAATTTGGGCGGTTTTTGTTATTTTAACGTTTTTTGTTATTTTTAGCGGTTTTCTAAATTAATCCTAGATGAAAGGATTAGGGTTTTGGTAGCTACGGAATACCTAAAATATTGTATATATTGTATTGTGAATGGCGAAAATTAATACAATGAAGAGTTCAGAGGTGACGCACCAAGGAAAGTTGGTTTTCTCTGGGTTAAGAGTTTCCATCATAAATCTCTATGTACTATATGTATGAGTCATTCTTTAATTTTTGTTTTGATTAAGAATTTGTGTGCATTGTTTTACTTCATAGATTTAAAACGTATACTTTGTATTATACGTTCTAATCATAAATATAATAAATTTAGTTTATTTAAATGCATGAATCACAATACTGACGTCATTAACATATCCAATTTCATGTACAACATTTAGTTAATATTTTGAGTTATATGAAGGAAACCTAGAAGGAATCCCTTGCAAAATTGATTTCTCTCCTTGGTTCCTTCTAACGAAAATGTTGTAATGCGTTGTAAGTTGATAAATGGAAACATGAGCACTACAGTTGATGCACTCAAGTTATCAATGTGCATCCAATTATTGTGCATTGTTTGCACCATTGTAGGGTATGGGAAAACCTATGAGGTAAAAAATGTTCTCACATATTTGAAAAATAGTTAAGCAATTCTCTAAGACGTGGATAATTTTAGGGATGAAAATTTATCTTAAAATGTAGAAACCTTGACCAAACTTACGATTCCTTAACATGCAAACTATAAAATGTTTGGCGATTGTAAAAATATTAAAATTATAATTATTTATATAGCTTCTATAAATTCTCGCAATTGTTAAGGTAAAATAATTTTATTCTATAGAATTTCGGTGAATAAGTTTTAGAAAAAATGGAAATTGGCGAATTTGTTTGGGGAAAAAACATGAAAAAATAACCCATGGGAGAAATTTAACCCCTAAAATTTTTCATTCTATAAAAGCACTAGGGTTTTGAATAGATATTTAAGTTGGATTTAAGGTTATACCAATGGCTTTGATGAGATCCAATATTTCTATACTAATGGTTCTTATGAGATTTAATATTTCTATGCAAGATAAACAAATTCATAAAAATGCAATGTTCAAACCCCAACAAATTTTTTGAATAACAATTTATATAAACACTTAATTAAATTCTAGAATCATACCTCGTTCTCAAATAGTTGTAGATGAGTATTCTCCTCAGTTCTTAGTTCCAAGCTTGATTCAAAAGATTCCTCACAAGTTCAACTCCAATTATTATCTTGCCCATTTAGTGAAAACTTATTGGTTGACCTTCCTACCATATCCTAAGGGTATTGTTCTTCCGTTGAACCCCAAGCTACAAGGGTTGTATGAAGGTGTGTACAAAATAGCAATAGGGAAAGGGTTTGTCCTCTTCACCAATAGATTGTGTAGATATTCAATGATCTATGGAGTCCTCATTCCCAAACCAAAAATTAGCACAACCATCGATAATTAGAGAAAATAAGGTGCCTTCCATGACCACGTCCCTCCCATCTTATAGTACTTGTGCAAAATTCCACATGCCTTTACATGCAAAATTCTTAATTATTGATTTACTAATTTGAATATTTTTCATCCCACCATGTCTCTTTCATGCATAATTTCAATTTATAATTAACTTAAATACATGTTATTCACCCGACTCCCGACTATCTTTTCTATTTTTACTCATTTATGTTTTTCTAACTCATTTAGTGTGTATGCACATGGTAATTCACTTTTAAATAAATAAAATTTATAATAATAAGAAATGAATAAATTGTATTAATGCATGTCTCTAGTGTTTAACTTCCATTTCAAACTTGCCGAATAAATCAACCTAATTTATCTATAAACATCCCTTCTAATTAAATGAGTGAAATTATCTCTATACGGATAATACTTTCATGAGTGCACTTATTTAAAATATTATTCTGAATGATATGTACATCAAAAAATGTTAGGTATGCGTTATATTATTTTCACGACTAGATATATTGTTTTTGTTGCGCTGAGTGCATGGGGAGGTTAGAGTGGGGAGATACCCCCCCCCCCCTTTTGATGCAAAAACATCACTCCTACTAAGCAGTGTGTCAGCAGCCAGTGCAACAACGTACATAGAGGGAGAAAATCCCAAGGACAAAGAAGCGCCAACCTTCTCATTTTGGGTTTAAATCTCAAATATAATGCAATTAATGTTATAAAGGATCTAGGAGGGTAGATTCATTGTATTTGTACAGGCTGTATGTAAGTCAACTTTAATGGATGACACAAAAAATGATCTTAGATCCGATTTAGATGAGTTGTAAATTAATTGTAATTTAATATAGTAGGTGGAGGAAGGATCGAGAAGGCCCTCTTTTGTAAAATGATCAATGTATTGAAATGATAATGCATTATAAGAGAATCAGAATTCATGAGAAGAGCATGAGAATAGATATAGCTCTCAAGAGAGGAGAATTATGGAGAGGAGAGAAGAGAAGAATTGATACTCTGTTGCAGTCCAGTCTTGTAAACATTGTAAAAATCATCGATTTCCCTGCATATGAATCCCTATGTGTGTTATCTATGAATCAATGTTTGTTTTCTGATTATTTACTGTGCATGTTTATGAATGTCATGAGTATATAAATGTTCCATTTGCAGGAATAGATAAAATTCCCTATCTCTGTGAATTTCTGAGTGTTCTGGAATCTCAAGGTAATGCAAGGAGTGCACACCAGAGTTAGTGGGAACTATGAGAAGCCATCCTAAGGAGTGTGAAAGAATTCATCCAGGAGTTCTGGGAGGAGAATGCCAAGTGGGCACACCAGAACTAGTCCTCACCTCAGGAGGTATAGGAAGCCAGTGCAAGGAGTACGCAAGGGATCAAGTTCAAGGGTCTTTCAAACTTAGGACAGATAGTGTGAGTTTACACATAGCGAACATAAGGAGTGCGCCTACAATCACAGTAGTGTAAAATCTCAAAGGGTAAACTAGTGCAAGGAGTGAAAAGTGTCGATGCAAGGAGGGAAAAGGATGAATCGTTACAGGTTTAGAATCTCAGGAGAGATAGCTTAAGTTTATGCAGAGAGAGTGCAAGGAGTGTGCATATACTCACAGGAATATAAAATCTCAGAGGGGAGACCAGTGAAAAGAGTGCACATAGTCGACACTTATTTAAGTGTTTATAAATCTTAGAGGAGAGATAGTTCAATGAGTGTGTAGGTGACTTCTTTTAAGTCCCATGTTCAGAAGGGAATCGCAAGGTGTGAGACATAGTTCGATTCATCTAAGTGAAAAAGATCAAAGAGGGATAGATGAAGAGAAACAAGGTACTATCAGGCTGCTAAAACTAATTTTCATTTGATCAGATTTTAGCTCTATTTTTTGTCTTCCAGATCTGTCATTTTCTTCCTTTTAGGACAACAAACTGTTTGGTTACTTTCTGCTGATAATTTTTGTGGTTAAGTGTTCTTTTGAGGTGCCCTTGAAAGTAGTTTTCGTACCAATGATTAGCACATACAATATAACTCAAAACACATAGCATTCCTCACAATATTTACAACTCTAAATGCTTTTCTAACACTTCTAAGAACGCATCAAATTGACAAATATGCTTTTGGTCAATATGACCCTGGAAAGACCCCCATGGAAAAAACCAGTTTGGAGTAGATGTATATATTTGGAGATATCAAAGCATAAATAAAACAAGGAAAACTACAACAAGTGAACCTGGTACAATAGTAACCAATCTTGGATGCCTTGGATTCCCTTGTTGATGTGCCTGCTAGCCCATGAATGAAGGCACCCTTAGCCTTGGTGTTCCCTTGTTTCCTTTATAAACCCTTAACCTCTTTACTTTTCTCTTTTTCCTTTTCCTTGAGATGCATTTTCCTTTACCCACTTGTAGATGCGCCCTCCTTGAAGAAATATTGAGTTATTTGGTGAAGCTCTTGGACATGTGTTCCCCCTCTCTTTGGTGCGCCCTTCTCTTTTCCAAACCCCACAAATGGTGTGCCCCTACTCCTTAGGTGCGCCCATCTCACTCAAACCCTTCTCCGTCCTTAGAAAACCCTCCTCCAAGATTTTCTCACTCCTTACGAGAGTGTTCCCTTCTCCTAGAACGCGCCTTCTCCATTAGAATGTGCCCTTGATGCTATAATGTGCCCCTTTCTTGAGTATGTATACCCAACTCCATCGAGGCACTCTTCTCTTCAATCCCTGCACCATCAAGTTTAGGTGGCTAATACCTTCTCCCTTGTGCGCCCTCCTCCTCTCAAGAATGTGCCCAAGTACTCAAAACCCTCATCCTCTCTTCTCATCACTTCCTTCTTCTCACCCAAGTCTCTCAAGTGAGCAAGTGAATAATAAGCCTCTTCACTAGACTTTTTCCTCCTTTATCCTCCTTTGACCAAACCCTGAAAGATCAATCCCCTAGATCTAATCTAGCCAAGTCTAATCATTGGGTGAGATTTAATAAAAAAATGTCACTTAGTAAACCCACTTTATTTATTTTTCTTTATGTCCTTAAACTCACCCAAAAAGTGAATTAAATGTCACTTTAATGACTTAAGTGACATATTTCACTTTTGACTTAAATCTCCTAAGTCAAAGTGAAATTAGAACATAAAGTAAAGTATTAAGGGTAATAGTCTGCATCTTTTTGTTTAGAGACTCACAAACACAAGGGGACCACTTTACAAGGTACCCAAATCTCAACACTCCCTCTTACATGGTTGCCTAATAAAAAATACTCGATGAGTATGGTTGTACCCTGATCATCAAAATTAGTCTTTGACACAGATCTTCTCAACTTGTGTGATCCATAGATGGAAGTACATCTCCACCTACCCAATATCATATAGAAATTTCTATCATACCAAAGATCTATGTAACAACTATCGAAGCTATATGATACTAAATAATATTTAATAATTTAAACACATGCCTTACGTGTAAACAAAATTTTCTTCTTTCATAGATGGAATAACCTACAACATATTCATAACTCATTTACAATTTTTCCAATGCTAAATATTCTAAATTTGAATCTAAATACACAATCTAAATAAGAGGATGAGATAAATAAGAAGTTAACATTATTATTAAAATATTTCAATAGAAACATAACAAAATAGACCAAGTGAAATACCTTCTCCCTAGTGTGTTGAAGATGACCATTTGCCATGTAGTCATGCCAGTAGTAGGAAGATATTTCCAAGCATTCCTTTCTTTCCACTTTCTCAGAGGGAAACACTGGAATCCTCCCAACCAACTAGGAGCCTAGCCGGCTTCCTAGCTCCAAGAAACCTTTCAGTTTCTTGGCCCTCCGTGTCCGTGACTCCAAGACCAATAAAGCACATATGCTCTAAAAGGACTATAACAAGAATTATACCTTCCAAGAATTTTTCCAGCCTCTCAACATGCTCAAACCTCCCAATCCCCCCTTCCTCACCACTTCTCCTCCCTATTTATCAAGTTTCCATACACTCTTCCCAAGTCTCCTCAACCACCCTCATTATTATCCATCAACCTCCCTTATCTAGATTTTTGGGAAAAGATTAAAATAAAACTAAAATATAAATTACTTGCATTAAACAACAATAAATAAAATGCAAACTCTTTCTTCTCATGCTAGCGAATAAATGTAATTTGACAATTTTCCCCAAAATGTACATAACAACCCACCATGCTCATTTAATTCATCATACCCACCATCAATCAAAGTCAAGAAGGTATTTAATGCTTCTAGATATTTTGTATGCAATATAATTTACATATTCAATAAACATTCAATTAAATAGTTAATAATTTACTTTAATAATTAATACATTAATTAATTGTATTAGTGTACATGGGTAGGGTATGTGTGTGTAGCTAGCAGACACATATCTCATGTATGTACTAACGATAAACAACCATTGTCTCTAGTGCATAGTTCTTATATGACCACCAAGACATGTAGGACAACAAATCAAGTAATGCATCATTTAATAATCTTAATGAACAAAATTGCACCAATTCATCAATAACTCATTATCACACTTAAAATATCAATAGAAAATCAAAGAGGTTTTTAAACATGGTAGGAACGAAGTGAATAGACAATAGTGGCATCTCTAATCCCCAATCAGTATTCTCAACTAGCATTGAAGCATCCTTCCTTCCTAACCTACTTCCATCTTCCATCCTATCCTTTCCTCTGTTGGACCAAGATGGAGCATCAACTATATTGACCTAACTCCAGATAGAACCCGTAAGCAGAAGTGTCATACCTCTAGACCAAGCTTCCCCAATAAGAAACTAGCAGTCACCATCACACGTCTAGGGGAGTGTGACTTCACATAGCCCTCCCACGACTCTAGGTTTCAGAGGATAAACGGTGGGCAATACCTCCACCCCTCCTTATAGAACTAGGGTCAACACCCTACATCAAGCACTATTGTGCAACTATTGTTCTTAGAGTCACGTCACCGAACAACCACTCTAGGCAAGTTGTTTGTCTTGCCAAAACCACACTTACCACATATCATAACAATATTTTGAATCATAAATTAAATAATAAGTACAATTTATAACATGTGTTATATTCTCGATGTTTACAACATCCAAGTTACCTCATCACTATATTCATTTGGCTATCGCATATCTCATCAACCTGTAGGTTAGTTCACCAATAGCTCATATCTATGCAGATAAATCACAATTTCATATAAGAATCCATGATTTGCATTGATGTTTAATTAAGAAATGTATGTTTATTTACATCATGTGTTGGATCTATTATACCTTCACACCATAACTTGAACTCGTATCCATGTATCGAACTTCCCCATTTTAATTTTCATGTTTAAACAATCATACAACTATCTTTGTCATGAGCGTATATCATGTAACACATAAGTAGGTATAGATGTGCACATCCCAATGTCTAACTCAGTCTAATTGACTCCAAACAATTGTTAAGCGTTGAATTACTAATATGAGTAAACAATGATGTTCTAACTTCCTAAGGCCAAAATATGGGGTGCTACATACACCCACCCTTTACGAAACTTCGTCACGAAGTTATTGTCAGAATGCAAGGTAATCATAATGTGTGGTATTTACATCTCCCTAGTGTTAGCTCTTTTATTTATTTATTTATTTCATTATTTTCACATCTTGCATACTATTTTTCTTTACCATACATTAGAATTTTAGCAAAGTGAATAACAATTATCAAGTCATCTCACCTCTACAATAACATAACTATATCGACAATTTCAAGTATATTCAAGCACCTTTTAATTAATCCCTCTCATTATAGTTATTTGAACCATCAATGTACCTTTCAATCGTAAAATTTTCACTATAATAACCACCATATTTTAATATGTCTTTCTGTTGAGAAAGTTTATTCGATAATTTGATTTCTTCACACTATCCTATAAATCTTTCAAAGAACAAATCCTACCCTGATTCATAAAGGGTACAGTCACGGACTATCACTGTGTAGGACCACGCGTGTACATAGGGAAAGAAAGAATATCAAGATAGGTTACGAAATAACCTTCGCTACGTGAGGCAGGACATTCCCACACAAGAGCTTATCGTGCTTTTTGTGGATGCAATGTGATTAAAGATCTCTTACCGGCTTCACTTTACATGTGTTTCATTCTGCCCACCGGTCTGGAGTCAATTGTTTTTACATCTCGAAATTAAACAGTGATGGGAGCCTGAAGACTGAGAATTTGAATTCACTTTACTGTGTTTTTAGTGGGGGGATGATCAAGATCTACATACCGCAAGCTTTGGTTTGCATGTATATCAAATTGAGAATAAATCGATAAATAACAGTCTCAATAATGAGAGAAAAGATTCACAAGATTAGATTGAACTAAAAATAAATGGAAAACTTGATAAGCCAAAGATTGCAAATATTATATTAGGTGGAGCAGATTCCAAGGCTTCAGGGTATGAACTAGCAAAGTCGTATATGAGTTCACTTGCTTGAATCGAAAAGTAAACGGTTATGCTCATAGTTCTTTTATTAAAAGTGTATGGAAGATGGTCTAGATCAACGGATTCGTTGCTGGCACTTTTATCACTTTAATAAAAAAAGTTGTATGAGAGAGCATTGCACTTCAATCATATATATATATATATATATATAGAGAGAGAGAGAGAGAGAGATATTATTAAAACATTTTATATACAATTCCGTTGAACTCTAGGTTGCTCTTATTTTTCAATTCTCAATTGTGACTTTGCTTAGAATTTTGATATTTGATGCAATATCTAAGTGTGATATGAATTACTAGAGTTTAAATAAATTCTAAAATGAGATTATCTCTTGTAATATACATTCATACCTTATTTCTTGATTACTTTGCTAGTTTCTCAGTCAAAAATCCATTTACCTTGAAAAGATATTTATTATGTTCAATAAATGAATAAATGGATGAGCAGATTGATAATGAATTAGCTTCTGAGTTATATAATTAAGATCATATTAACAAGTAAGCAAAATGAAGCAATACCTCTTAGATAGAAAAATCTGTGTGCAAAGTATTTATGTGCATAAGGAATTTTGAATAGAAATATATAGGGATAGCTCAATCACATGATTGATGCTTAGTCTGTACTTAGAAGAAAATTAGAAAATTATTGTTTTCTAGATTGCTTATAATAAGGATCAGCATTGAAATCAAATAATCATGATCTGGATTATCACCTTTCTCATTGCATGGCCCTTAGGGTCCTAGTTTTTGAAAACAGGCTCTGATACCAAATGTAACAACTATCAAAGCTATATGATACTAAATAATATTTAATAATTTAAACACATGCCTTAAGTGTAAACAAAATTTTTTGCTTTCATAGATAGAATAACCTACAACATATTCATAACTCATTTACAATTTTTCCAATGCTAAATATTCTAAATTTGAATATAAATACACAATCTAAATAAGAGGATGAGATAAATAAGAAATTAACTTTACCATTAAAATATTTCAATAGAAACATAACAAAATATACCAAGTGAAATACCTCCTCCCTAGTGTGTTGAAGATGACCATTTGCGATGTAGTCTTGCCAGTAGTAGGAAGATGCTTCCAAGCATTCCTTTCTTTCCACTTTCCTAGAGGGAAACAACGGAATCCTCCCAGCCAACTAGGATCCTAGACGGCTTCCTAGCTCCAAGAAACCTTTCAGTTTCTTAGTCCTCCGTGCCCATGACTCCAAGGACAACAAAGCATGTATGCTCTAAGAGGACTATCACAAGAATTATACCTTCCAAGAATTTTTCCAACCTCTCAACATTCTCAAACCTCCCAATCTCCCCTTCCTCGCCACTTCTTCTCCCTATTTATCAAGTTTCCATACACCCTTCCCAAGTCTCCTCAACCACCCTCATTATTATCCATCAACCTCTCTTATCTAGATTTTTGGGAAAAGATTAAAATAAAACTAAAATATAAATGACTTGCATTACACAACAATAAATAAAATGCAAAGTCTTTCTTCTCATGCTAGCTAATAAATGTAATTTGACAATTTTCCCCAAAATGTACATAACAACCCACCATGCTCATTTAATTCATCATACCCACCATCAATCAAAGTCAAGAAGGTATTTAATGCCTCTAGATCTTTTGTATGCAATATAATTTACATATTCAATAAACATTCAATTAAATAGTTAATAATTTACTTTAATAATTTACTTTAATAATTAATACATTAATTAATTGTATTTGTGTAGATGGGTAGGGTATGTGTGCGTAGCTAGCAGACACATATCTCATGATAAACAACCATTGTCTTCAGTGCATAGTTCTTATATGATCACCAAAACATGCAGTACGACAAATCAAGTAATGCATCATTTAATAATCTTAATGAACAAAATTACACCAATTCATCAATAACTCATTATCACACTTAAAACATCAATAGGAAATCAAAGAGGGTTT
The DNA here is from genome assembly GCA_009831015.1 of Picea engelmannii. NCBI lineage: Eukaryota > Viridiplantae > Streptophyta > Pinopsida > Pinales > Pinaceae > Picea > Picea engelmannii. Next base: position 404,757 of record ML781909.1, on the reverse strand, counting down.
TAAACATGGTAGGAACCAAGTGAGTAAACAATAGTGACATCTCTAATCCCAATCAGTATTCTCAACTAACATTGAAGCATCCTTCCTTCATAACCTACTTTCATCTTCCATCCTATCATTTCCTTTGTTGGACCAAGCTGGAGTGTCAACTATATTGACCTAACTCCAGATAGAACCTATAAGTGGAAGTGTCATATATCTAGACCAAGCTTCCCCAACAGGAAACTAGCAATCACCATCACACGTATAGGGGAGCATGACTTCACACAACCCTCCCACGACTCTAGGTTTCAGAGGATAAATAGTGGGCAATACATCCACCCCTCCTTATAGAACTATGGTCAACACCCTACATCAAACCCTATTGTGCAACTATTGTTCTTAGAGTCACATCATCGAACAACCACTCTAGGCAAGTTGCATGTCATGCCAAAACCACACTTACCACAGATCATAACAATATTTCGAATCATAAATTAAATAATAAGTACAACTTATAACATGTGTTATATTCTCGATGTTTACAACATCCAAGTTACCTCATCACTATATTCATTTGGCTATCACATATCTCATCAACCTGTAGGTTAGTTCACCAATAACTCATATCCATGTAGATACATCACAATTTCATATAAGAATCCATAATTTGCATTGATGTTTAATTAAGGAATGTATGTTTATTTACATCATGTGTTGCATCTATTATACCTTCACACCATAACTTGAACTCGTATCCATGTATCAAACTTCCCCATTTTAATTTTCATGTTTAATCAATCATAGAACTATCTTTGTCATGAGCATATATCATGTAACACATAAGTAGGTATAGATGTGCACATCACAATGTCTAACTCAGTCTAATTGACTCCAAACAATTGCTAAGCGTTGAATTACTAAGATGAGTAAACAAAAATTTTCTAACTGCCTAAGGCCAAAATATGGGGTGCTACAATCTCAACCTTGGTATCCCACCAAGGATTTCTACCTCTTGGAATATTTCCAACGGTCACTACTCTTGGCATCTCACCAAGAGTCTCCCCCTCTTGGCATCTCACCAAGAGTATCTGGATCACTACTCTAAGTCAATATCTCCTCCTCAAATATGTCTCCCCACCTAACACTATATGGTGTAAAAACTAACAAACAACTGATGAACACATACTCCCTTGCATATTGAGCGGTGAACTCAACCTCATCTATTGTTGTTGTAGTATCATTCTTTTTATTCTTCTTCTTCCTCTTGGGATATTGTCCTGCATAGTGACCCATCTTTCCACAAGAAAAGAATCTCATTGTTCTCATATCTCTCTTTTTCCCACCGCTACTCTAATGTGGTTTGGCCCCTCCCTTCGGACCATGTCTAGAACTTATGTTGAACTTCTTCTTTCTCTTAGTCCTTAGAGCAAGGTCCTCATCACCCTGGGAAATCCGTTGTTTTCCTGAAGACTTTGAGAGGCATCTCATCTCCTCCTGCATGAAATCATCCCAAATTATTTCCCAAGTAGGCATAACCTCTTGGGAAACTATGCCTCGAACAAATGAACCCCATGGTTTGGTAAATCTATTTAAAGTTTTCCTCACCATAAATTCTGGGTCCACTATCTCTCTGACGAATGCAAACGCATCTCTAATATGAGTGAATATTCCAAGGAATGATGTAACTGACTCGGAAGCATCTCTTTTAGTTATTCTTGCAATGAAGTTTTTTTCCCAACTTTTGAAATTTCAGCATATCTAATTCAATATATTCTAACTTAAAGAAATAAATAAATAGAATCAATAATTTAAAGAGATTTCTTGGAATAACATGTTGTTGTGATAGCATTGTAATCATCGTGCATCTTTTGATTTTGAGGGTTTCACAACCAGGTTTCTCACTTGGCTTTTTGGAAACACTCTTCACTTAGAGCATACCCATACTCTATTCTAAGTTATGGGCGAGTCACATTCCAAATGCAACTTCTGTATACTTAGACAATTTATTAACACTCTTAACACTTAGTCATTTAAGCATACATCCAAGAAATGAAGAGAAAACTTGCAAAAAAACAAGAGACACACAAATATAGTGTGAGTGGCACAAGTTGTGCCTAACACTCAGCTAAGTTTTATTATTATGAAACAATTGCAATATGAGTGCTATTGGTTGGGTTTACAACTTTGGAAAAGTCACACGACTTGCCTCACCTCGCCAATACACCCATACACATATTCATCACACCAAGACTCGTCCATCGTAACAACTTTCACAACTCCTGTAGAGCACCCCAAACGTCCATCCACCATAAACTCCTATCACAAGACTTCACAGAGACTCAATGTTCTATCTCATAACTACCTCAATCAAACCTACAACAAGACTTCCCCCATACTCAATCCAGAAGAAGGTTGTGCCAACTCTATCCATAGAATCACCTCAAGGAAGCACAAGTCCTCCCATGTGGAGCGACTTCGCTCCTTGATGGAGCTCGCCTCTCCTCATCCAAGTCAATATTAGAATCACAAAACTGATCTTGTTCTTCTTGTTATGCAAATATTTCTTTATTGATTGTGTGCCATTGTTATGTTATATGGACTCCAAAGATCATCGTCACAAACTATTGCATCCTTTGGGTTTGTCGCACCCCTTCGCAAACCCAAATGAACATGTTCTCCCATCAATCGTGTGCGCCAACCTTGGTGCACTCCTCATGTCGACGCACCCCAACCTATTTGGTGTGCCCCTTCTCTTGGTTTCTTCTGCCCCATGCTTTGCCTTATGCTTGGGAAAGCCCCTTGACAAGCATGCCCAAGGCACCCACTTTCAAAACTAGTGTGACTCTTCGGTGTTGGAGAAACCCCAAGTTCCATCTCCTTGAGGACTTGGGCAAGAGTCTATGCGCCCTTCTAGTCAAAGACCTTATATCCTCCCCCACCTCATTTCATTGTCATCACCAACAACATCCACAAAATTTGGGATCTCTAAGTCTCCGCTCGAACTTGGGCCACGAATGAAAGTTTGTTGGAAACCCCAAGTTTTGTTCCAAGTGGAAATCCCAAGTTTTGTCAAAGTGGAAACCCCAATTTTTTTTCCAAGTGGAAATCCCAAGTTTTTTCAAAGTGGAAACCTCAAGTTTGCAACTCACACTGCAATCATCATGCAACCATCCACACTTTCTTGCCAAAAGTTGTGTGTGACCAATCATTATGACCAATCTGTCATGTATTTGCACAATGTTAGCCTCAAGTCCTGCACCGGTTGGGTGATCAATCCAACTGTTGCATCTAGTTCTTGAAATATGCATCTCCATGTCCGAACTTAGTCTTTTATGTTCGCATCTCTCTCACTCCATCCAACTCCAAAGACTAAGGAAAGTGTCCACCCTTCCCTCAATGTTGTTATGATCATCTAATGTTCATCAAGGGGATCCTCCACAATGTCTAAGTGTTGCACTTAGAATCCACTAGTGAATCTCTACTTTGACCCCCTTATCATGCTATTGTTCTCACCCAAGTCATGAACTAGTTGAATGGTCAATCCAATTGTCACACTCCTTGAGTCTACAAACCTTCATGCAAAAATTGATCGCTTCCTTCTGCAATTCATCCCATCCACACAAAAACCTTAAAATCTAAGGCAAGGTCGCTCCTCACCTTGCTACACTATGAAGTCGCCCCAAAACAAAGTCATTCATGGAAACTTGACTCCATTTTCCACCTCTTGGCATAGTTAGCCAATCTTCTACACACATTTTGCATCACATACAAGTTTGTGAATAGTCAAGGTAAATATGAATGCATCTCATCTCTCCACATCCAACAAACTCTACCCTTGTCACTTAAACTGCGATCAGGTCCAAAATAATGGATTTCTTGGTCGAACTCTCCCCATATTCATCTGCATCTTCGTATATGAAACATCCCATATTATCCAATACCTATAGATCCAAAATGCCTTTTCCCCACTACTTTATCACCTGCCCATGTTGTTTCTTCTACCTCTCTATTCCTTGGAATGGTTAGGATTCACACTTAACCATATTTCCTAAGATAAGAGAAACACCCATGTCCAAGTAATATCTTCATGCTACAATATTCCAGTCCACACAATATTGTAAATCAAAGCAAGTCCTCAACTCACCTCCTTTCGTCGAGTCACCTCTATGCAACTCAACATCTATGATGAGTGTGGCCAACACACTTACACTCCTCAAACGTCCCAATGAACTATCAAAAGTGATCAAAGTATAATGATTCACCTCAAATAACTTCCATGCCTTAGCACGTTTGACCAAATACTCATGCCAGGTTCAACCAATGACCAAGGTGTGCTCTGCCTCGTTCAATGTCCCATACCAAAGGTGAGAAAACACAACCCAAGCCACTTGGTCTGCATTATTCCCATTCAGGTTGACTACCAACAACTCTTGGTCGACTTCTTTACTAACTCCATCCATCTCCTAGAATGGAGCTGGCTTACAACTCCTATAAGTATCCAAACTCTAGCATTATCATCGCATGACACAAAAAATATGGATAAGTCACCAACTCGTTAAGGTATCTTATCCATCCTCTCAAACTCGACATATCCAGGCCTCGCTTCCTACTTCACTATAACGACCTATCTAATGTACATCATCAAAGAGTTAGGTTGTCCCATTGGAATTATCCAAGTAGGTCACCCAAAGATCTCTGCATGTTCACCCAAATCAAGGTGTCCCAAACTACTATATGAATTCTTCGAATTTGCACCACTTGAGTCACCCTCAAGTCTGTCGATTTTCCCTGAGGAAACATATTTCACTTGAACCACCAAGTCATATGACTTCCCCTCCAAAGAACTCACTGCAACACTTAGGAAATGCAAGAACTCAAAACCAACCACACCTTTCCAATGACATTCTTGGTTGCAACCATGTTCTAAGTCTATTCTCTTGAACCTTCACTTGCCCAATCCATCGACTCTCCACATGAACTCCCCTCAATCACCATTCACAGCTACACAAAATTGCAAGTACATTCGGTGCGATACAAAGACGAGTCCATCCATCCACTTAAAAAATACTTCTAAGTCCCAAAATTCTCATGAAACCGACCAAACTCATCTCCAATGTCTTACATGTTGGGTATGTGTTATATTCTTTGCAAAAACAATTTGATGTTTTCTACGTGCTTTTTAGTGTTTTTTTCAGCACATGGTTTTCACCAATGGTTTTCTAATTCTGGTTAAGGAATTAGGGTTGTTGACTAATCTAGATCAAGGGATTAGGAGTTTTGAATGTCGTGGGATCCTATAGTTTGGGCTAATGGTTTGGGATAACTTCTCTTAAGTTTGGGATGTTTCCTGGGTGGGATCTATTCCAAGTCATGTAAGTGTATGAGGTGGCATGGGGTAAATATTTGGACATGGGGTGGATGTAATAGCACGAAAATGTAAATTCTTACCTATGGGTGCTCACGTATAAGGCGATATCCACCTTGTCATGAATGGAATTGTTTCCTAGCCCATTCATTTCCTTTTACTCTTAGCTCTATTTTTTTGATCTTTTTCTCTTGTGCTTCAAGGAAATAGTTAAGGGACACTGTCCTCACTTGATGACCAAAGGTGACAGTGCTATCCACAAACATTTGAGAGAAATGAGAAGGTTGGCTCATGATGAGACCCCCTTTCTCTTGGTTATGCCACCAAGATCCATTGCCATGGCTTGGTGACGAGATAGGTGGTAGTGTCATACCGCTACATGCCCATGGTGATCATAAGTTGGCTTGTGATGAGACCCCCTATCCATCAACTAATATCTTGAATGTTTATGTTATCTTATGGGTCCCCTTTTCTTACTAATAATATTTTCACTATTTTCTCGAGGATCCCTAGGCGAAGCATCTTGAAGGTTTCAACATTGGCTTTTACCTCTTTCCAGCTACTTTTACCCTCCGGGCCTTTATCCCCTTCTTCCTATGAGGTAAGGTACCACCCTTCCTGGTGTATCCAATCCCAATTACCAAACAAGGATAGCAGAGATGAAAGGAATAAAGATCTAAAATGGTAAGCATGGAGGGAGCAGACGATGGCTTTTCATAGATCCACTGAGTAGAAACTCATCCTAAAGGGAAATCAACTTACTATAGAACCATGTCACCCTTTCAGGTATGAATGAGGAAAAGGGCATAATTTCCAAGAAAACGTCATGAAATGAAGAAGGATTCAATACAACATATTCAAGTGCTTCAAAAATCAGAGTGATGCATACCATGATACCTGGACTCATTACCTCATGCAGCAAGAATCATCGCTACTTCAGGACAAAGCTGGTGGGATGGATATTGTTGTTGGTGATAAGTGGAATGCACTAAGGAAAAGAGTGGCCCTCCGAGGCCATGCTCAATTAGTATGGCTCTTGGTACTCCCTGTCTAGGACCTATGGGCCTCGAGATGTGATCTCCTTAGTTATCCCTAGGCTAGGGGATAATAGAGCTCAATAAACCATCTTCAAAATATGTGATGAACAAGATATGATACCATCTATCGTCGAGATAGTGGTGAATACCTCACAACCCTTCTTCAAAATATGCAACGAACAATTTCTAATATCATCTATCATGTCTCTATAGTGTGTCTCCCCAAATATTACTATTGTGAATCTCTTGAGAGCATGTGACACCACGACATTTCACACGTGGTTTCTTGGAAACACCAAGGATAGTTCATATGGAATACGTTGCTTCACCTAAAGCATACCCATACAATTTTCTAGGCTACGGGCGAATCAGTTGACTCATCTCACCTCAGCAAGTCACTCATACATAGATTTGTCACACCAAGACTCATCCATTCTAACAAATTTCACAAGTCCTCTAGAGCACCCCAAACATGCATCCACCACAGACTCACCATATCTTCTTTGTCACAAAACTTCACACAGACCTGTGATTTTGTCTCAAAGTTTCCTCACTCAGAACTGCAACAAGACTTCCCCCATAATCATCCCAAAAGAAGGTTTCCCCAACTCTTTCCACAAAATCACCTCAAGGAAGCACAAGTCCTCTCATTTGGATCGACTTGGATTCTTGAGGGAGCTCACCTCTTTTCGTCCAATTCTACCTCATAATCACAAAGTTGATCTCGCTCTTTTTATTGTGGAAATATGCCTTACTTGGTTGTGTTCCCTTGTTCTCTTATATGGAATCCAAAGGTAACCATTGTGAATTGTATCACCCTTTAGGTGTGTCGCACCCCTTTGCAAACCATCGCATCCAAACAAATCACCGTGCCCCTTCGCGGACTCAGTATCCCAAACGAACCTGTGAACCTATTAACCATGGAATCCCTTGGGATCGACATGTCGCAACCTTGGTGTGATCCTCATGTCGACGCGCTCCAACCTCTTTGTTGTTCCCCTTATCTTGGTTTCTTCCACCCCATGCTTCACCTCATGCTTGGGAAATTCCCTTAGCGTGTCTGCATGCCCAAGCCACCCACTTGCCTAATTAGTGCAACTCTTGGGTGTTGGAGCAACCCCAAGTTCCATCTCCTTAAGGAATTGGGCAAGGGTCTCTATTACCTTCTAACCAAAAACCTTACACCTGTCATATCTAACTCAATATAATTAATTTAAAGAGGGGTTACTTATTTCAATTGTAGATTTAGACATCTAACAAATATGAAGAAAGTCAACCATTCCATTTGACTTTACTCTCAAATCAATAATGGAATTTGGAATAGCTTTCCATATCTAAATCAATATAATTTAACTTAAAGATGGTATCCTTATCTCCATTGTATATTTTTGGCATCGGACTAACCTGAAGAAAGTCAACCATTAACTTTACTTTCGAATCGACAATGGAATTAAACTCAAATTCAAAAATATAAATAAATAAAACTAAAAATTTGAAAAAAACTTAATTAATATAAATAAATAAAACTAATCATTAAAAAAAACTTAATTGTAATATATGATTTTAAAAAATTGTCAATTTAACATTAAAAAATTAATAAATATATAATTATTTTATTTTAACTTGAATTTTATATTAATAAGTATAGAATTATTTTAACTTGAATTTTATCACTTTATAATGTGGTAACGAAAAAAACTTGAATTTTCTATTTCCTTCCATTTAATTTGACACCCATCATTATTATCACATCAATGGTTTTAACTTTCCATAGGATAGACCCAATTTATTTATCAATAGTTGGGGAAATATGATTTGATCCAATGAAGAGAAAAAGTGCATTAATTTCATTAAAAATAAAATTGATCAAAGTGTATTAATCCATTGAAAGATAAAATTGATGGAATTGTATCAAACTTTAACATTACACAATTCTATTGTAATAGGGGTATTCTAAGATGTTGAATCTAAAATAATTTTATTAATTTAAAATTATAATTTTTACAAAGATTGTATGGCAGATTTTTGTAATGGTAAATGCAAATCATCCAGATAAATCTATATTAATAGTCTCTTGTGTGTATAAAACTTACAAAACTTCCATTATTTAATATGATTTAATTTGAACATAGAACTTTGTCTATGAAAATTTTATCTTATTTAAAAATATGAATCATTAAAATTTAAAAAAAAAATGGAATTTTACCTCCCAAAGAATACTAAAAGTTAAATTTGTCCACTTTTTAACTTCCTTCATTAAATTACTTAATTTTTTTATGATTATTATTTTAGTTTTGTGTATAGGCATATGATATTACAATCTCTAAATTGTAAAATACACCTACCTATAATAATATTTATTATTTAAATGTTATTAAAATAATAATTTTAAATTAAATTATTTTTTTTAAATAATTATTATTTACATATTATAAAAAATAACACTTTAAATTAAAAGTATTATTTAAATGTTTATTGTTTTATTATTATTTAGAAGATTTATTGGCAACCAAGTTTCATATCAAATGGTATTGTGCCTAGCACAAAACTTGTGACTTAGCAAGGGTCAAGATGTCCTAACAGTGATTTGAACCAGGGTGGGAAGAGTGTGATACCTACCTCCCAACCATTCAGTAAAACCACCTCAACTTTTTAAAATTTGAAGGACATGGGGGTGGGCTTTGATCCACTTATGTATAGATAGGTCATGAGACCATATTTAATATAATATCATATCACAAGGTGCAACCACAAGTTCGATCACTACCTCAAGGTGACCCCATGGATGACAAAAATATCCCCATGAAAATTGACCCTTGTCCAATGGTGAAAACATCTTCCCTTTTCACCATTGGATCAAACCATTGGAGTGGAAAACAATATTGTTATCATGAGCACACACGTTCAACGATTAAATCTTCCCATTCTAAGGAAAAAATATATCCACCAGAAATATTTTTAAATTAGTTTTGATCGTCATATATGTGTTATTGCAAAAATCTCTACATCACAGAGTTGGGATCATGACATCTCATTGATCAATTGGCTATCTATAGTGTGTTTGTTTCTCCTATATCATTGTGTAGTCTCCCTCTCTCTTCTTTGATCATTGTTAATAACTTCTTCCACACTCTCCATCCCATTAGCGTTGACAACTAGTAGTTGTGGTATCGTAACACTGAATGACTTTTCTACGTGCCCTTTTGTTTTTCATGTCTAATTGGTTCTGATTTAATTTTTTTATCATCAAATCACCATGGTTTGTTAAGATTTATTTTTTTAGGAAGGATTAATGTTACACATGAATTCATAGATCATTTGTTTAAAGACAATTTTGTTGCCGGTTTCAATTGTGGTTTGCTAATTGTAATGTAGAGATTATCTCTACGTGAGTGATTTACTTTGCTATTTAGGAGTTTGTTGGATCTGGGAGAGATCTTAGATCCTATTTAGGTGTGTGATTGAGATATTATTTTAACAAATGGATTGTGTTACTAAGATAGTCATTCTATCTTAAAGTCAATCTTAATGTATTTATATGTATGTGTGTTGATTGAATAAGAACATATAAAAGAACAAATTTTGTGTGTGAACAATGTCTACTCTCTCATTTTCTAAATTCAATTTATTTCTTGGACGCATATTTTTAAATATCAAATCCAACCTTGCTTGGAACATCATTTTTAATAAACAATCTCAAGGGTTCAACAACACAGTCATGTTTTTATCATCAACAAATATGTTGAATGATTGACGAAAGGATCATTTTAACATCATGAAATACCAGAATTTGTAGTGTCATCAGCCATTCTATGAAATGCTACTTGATTATTTTTGAGTAATTGATATGAATCACTATAAATCCATTGAATTCCAAATCTAGCATGAGTCAAGAGGGATCAAATTCCTTGTAGTGTAAATCTTTCCTCAATTCTTTTCAATTTGAAAAAATATTTTACCTTAAGGGATTTGATCCCTCTTGAGACATGATAGATTTGGAGTTAAAATGAGTCAATTCTTAATATATGTGTGTGTGTCTTTATATATATATATATATATATATATATATA